>JAEQBH010001094.1:0-417880 GCA_016808115.1 Tetrastigma voinierianum | reverse complement strand
AATCATAAAAATAAATTAAACCTAAATTTATTTATGTGAAAACTTTACAAACAAACAATGATGTATAAGTCATTTTAAAAAACCTTAGGAATTAAAAATTTAATAAAATAACTGAGTACCTGGGTTTTAAATATCTAAACCTACAACCATTTATTATGATGTCAAAAGTAGTCATAAAGTTCCATATTGTGTCCCCAAACGTGTAATGAACTTAAATTATCTCATCATTCCACGAAACCCAAAGGCATCCCACGATAAGAAAAAGATTGCAATGTTGCAAAATTAAAGTGATGACGTCATCATGTTTACATCACATGGTGTGTGGAAATGATTCTCATGATGATGGTAGGAATATGTCAGCCTACCCTTTGTCAAAAAACAAATGTCAGCTTTTCCAAATTACTGAAATGCCCCTTCATGCTAGGAGGGACTTATTGGATCTTGTTCCAAATTCAATTAGTAAATTAATGGTCTATTTGTTCACAGTTTTTTAAAATTATTTTCTTTTATAAAAAATAAAGAGAATATAAATTTTTTCAAAGGCCATCAAAATGGCAATTTTTGTGTTTTTAAAAACTATTTTCAATAATAAATTTTGAAAACTAGAATTAAACAGCCCTAATTAACTTTTTTTTTTGAAATGGATCATTTAGTTTATAAAAATAATATTCTGGCGAGATAATTTAATTTCCAAAAATTGATACAAATTTATGTGTATTTTAGGGTTTCGGTTTTTTTCCTAAACAACACGGAGAACAATAGGCCTTAACTTTTGATTTGTTTTTTTTTTTTTTGAAATGGATCATTAGTTTGTAAAAATAATATTTTAGCAAGAAAATTTAATTTCAAAAAATGGATAAAAGTTTATGTGTAGTTTATTTTTTTGACTTATATTCACTTTATATATTATATTGTAATACTTTATTCTTATAAAGATTCCAACTTAAAACCTTTATAAACACATCCTATTCGTTTACCTTTTAATGAGGTCTCAAGGGCATAAGAATTGACTGGATATTCCACAATCAAATGGAAGATTTAACTATTTTTTATAAAATGTAGAAAATATGAAATTTTTTAAAATTATGTTAAAATAATTATAATAATTTTTAAAATCTATTTGAGAAGTTAAAATATTTACAATACATTTTACATATGTTTAAATGCATTGTAGAAATAATTTTTGTATATAAAATGTTATTTTTAATTATTTTATAAAAAAAATGATGTAAAGAGTATTGAGGGTATTTTTGACATCTGACCTTACAAAGCAACTCAAATGATTATGCAGCTTGTCTGGTGGGAAGAGGCAATACCATATAAAATAAAATCCACAATTTAAGAGCCTGGTCGAGGGATGTCTCGTAGAAGCAGCGACGAAAGAGCTTCTCCCAAAGCTGTTGTTACCTTCTGGCTTTCATGGAGATGAGCGGAAGATGCAACAAGAAGCGAAAGATTTGCCACCAAGAAGATGAAGAAGACGACGAAGCGAAGATGGAGAAGTTCTACGCCATCATCAGGAGCGTCAGAGAGGCCCGTGATCACTTCATGGGTGGTGGCGCCGCCAACGGGGCGGTGGAGCAGGGGAGGAGCAACTCCGGAAAGAAGAGCAAGCCGGATGACGTCGACCCTGATCTCAGTCATCATCAGGAAGATGAGAGGAAGCGGCCGTTTGAAGTCTGGAAGCCGTCCTTTGAGAGAGAAGATTTCACTGGGGAAGCAGATAGGTTGATGATGATCAAGAACCCTCCGGCGGCTTTCATGGAAGCTTCTGGAACCGAAAAAGGAGCAGATGATCGAGGCAGGGTGGAGAAGAAGACTTGACCTCAAGCTTTCACTTTAGTGTAAAATTCGGTTGTTGCATGAAGTGCAATTAATGGACTGTCAGAAAAGGTGAGAGCTTCCGTTGTACTTCTGTGTGGCTCATACAACATGGGGTTTAAGCCAGCTGATAATTAGGGTTTTAGGGAAAAGAAATCTATGTTAATTAGATGAGGGTTTTAAAATCTATGTTAATTAGAGAAATGGGTTTTCTTTAATTTTCTTTAAATTAGCAGCTGCTGCCAATATGCATGGAAAAATTGATCAAAGTTCATATCATGGAAGATTAATTTGTTTGAAAGCCAAGTTGCTGTATTAATATTTTTTTTTCCCAATTTCATCTTCTGCAAACGTCAATGACAGAAGTACAGTAAAACCCACTCAAATAATCTTGTAAGGGAGTATGAAGTCAATTTTATGTAATGTTTATGTTCACTAAAAAGCACTGGCCCTTGGAACCTTACAGGAAGTGAAATAATTTTGATAATTGCGGACATCGGACTTGAGGAACTCCAAGGGACCCAAGTCATAGCCGTGGATCATTTTTAAAAACTCTTTTTCATAGCATCCTACAATATAGATAACTCTCCCTAGGCTAAGATGAAGAAACGGCTTTCGTACCATTTATAATTTTAGGGCCAAACCGCTGTCAAGATTTTAAATTCACCCATTAATAGGGGTTTTTAGAGATCTAATTTAAAAAAAAAATCCTTCAACTACAATAAGTTTAAAAGGCTTCAAATCTAATATATTTATATCACTTGAAAGCGCTCTTTAAAAAGACTATTTTAAAGGCTCTCTTCGCTATATCGCTTTTAAAATTAATTTACACCTAGTTGTCTTCAAGCAGACACTTGAACTATTCGCTGGGAAGTTGCTTTTCACAGATAATTTCATTATTTTGAAAATTTTCATTTTACACTAAAAATGTATTTTGAAGAGACATATTTGTACTATTTCATTGAAAGTGTATTTTGAAGAGACACTTTCATAATTTTGAAAATTTTCAATTTATATTGAAAATATATTTTGAAGAGACACCTTCATAAATTTGAAAAATTTCAATTTACACTAAAAGTGTTTTTTGAAGAGACATCTTCGTATTATTTCGTTGAAAGTGTATTTTGAAGAGACACTTTCATAATTTTGAAAATTTTCAATTTACATTGAAAATGTCTTTTGAAAATACACCTTTATAATTTTGAAAAATTTTAATTTACACTAAAAGTGTCTTTTGAAGGGACACCTTCACATATTATTTCGTTAAAAGTGTGGTTTTAGCATTTTCAATTTCAAAATTTCAATTTACACTCGAAAGTGTCTTTTTTGAAGAGTATTCATTCGCACTATTTCATAAACAATTATTCTAAAAGTGTTAAGCCTAAGAGACACCTTTAGACCATTCTATAAGACAACTTTTATATTGAACACTTCATCTCTAATACAAATCATAAATTTATCTCCCGTATACATCAAGATCAACATTTAATCCAATATCAATCAAACCAAATTAACAAAATCAACACCTTTTAATAGACTATATAACAAACATCTAAAGTACCAATAATATCCAAAACATGAATTATAAGTAGAAGTATCCAAAATACACATTACATGTACCAACATAAAAAAAACTAACAATATCAGAAATACAAGTCAAATGTAGTAACATCGTCAAATAGTACTGCATGAAGGAGCCTTCCTTTTTTGTATTGGACGTCCATGATGTCCAACCATTGGTTCTATGAGACTAGAGTGCACCTTCTCATGTTCTCGACGACCATGTCTCCTCTCACATCTCCTATCACGTCCTCGACCATGATCATCATCTTGTCTCTCTTGATCAACATTAACTATAGGAATGGACTCCTCATCATTGGACATAGCCTCTAATGGTTGTGTTGATGATGCAACGAGTGGTACTGCAAGTGGTGTGGATGGAACCTCCACAAGTGTAATATGAGAGTCCTCCATAGGTAGTGGGCTAATGTCAGCTAATGGTGCACTTGGAAGATCAAACGTATGACTAGTCCTCATCCTATGAACTCCCCCTCCTCTGGTTCGTGGACCTCTAGATTGAGGTTCAGGATGTGGTGCCCTAATATCAATCGATGGTGTATGTGAAACAACTGGAGTATGCCTAGTCCCCCTCCCACGTGACCCTCGTCCTCTGGTTTGCACGCCTCGTGACGAAGGTTGGAGTTGTGTAACTACACCAATACTATATGCACAATCCTACAATGAATAATGTATTATAAGCCCTCACACCTAATAACCAAAGAATATGCACAATCCCAACATAACTCTTGAATGAGATCCATTGATAAAGAAAATAAAGAGATTTTGTGAATGGAAAGAAGATATGACCGATGGTGCATGTCATAAATATATAATTTATATTTTTTAAAAATTTGAAATTAAATTTAAAATATATAATTTAATATTTATAATTTTATTTACCTTTTTTTATGTAGTTGTGAAAACACATGTAAATGTAAAATTTATTGAAATGAAAAAATTGACATTATAATATATTATGTTTTTAATTATATTTCTATATTTATATTAGGAATGTATTATATTTTAAATTGATATTATGTTGTTAATCTACCTACCTAAGAACCTATTAGAAGGCAAAGGGCTCAAGTTTCAATTTTTTTTGGATGTAAAATTTTAAATTTACACTCAAGGGCCTTAACTTAAACTCCCTCCTTTGTCACACATCGGAAAGGGATGGACATTTTGTGATGCCCTAATTCCCGAGGGTCGAAATTTTGGACTTTTTTTTTTGTTTTTTTTTTTGCTATTGATCAACCTGTCGGAAAAGATAAATGTGGTGAGGCCTGACAGAGTTTCTGGTCGAGACAATCCCTTGTCACGCCCGCGGCGTGCATGCTCGGGCCGCGCACAACTTGTCACGAGCGCAAGAGCGCGCTGCTTGTTATGCGCACCGTAAGGGGTCGCACTCGTCATCACGCCACAGTTCTCGGTCACGACATAAGGACTATGTCGTGACATGGGAAACCCTAAGTCTCTGGACTCGTCGACAAAAAACTTGAGAAGTCGGGCCGTGATAGAGAATCTTTCGTCGCGATAGAACTCCTCCTCCGTCAAGGCCACACTAGCTGTGTCACGACACAAGTCCTCCCAGCCTTGACCACGCCCGATCACGACACAGCCCACTACCGCCGACACGTATTTAAAGAGTCCCGTCAAGAACAGAAAGTCTCGCCATAACATAGTCGCCATGTTCAACTCCCGTCGCACACGAAGACCGTGTCACAAACATAGAGCTGGGAAGCTCTTTCGCACGCAGGCTTTGCGCTGCCAAGACGCCCGTTACAGCCCAGCTCACTGCACGCTGCAGCCTGAGACCTGGTCGCGACGCATGAAACCTTGTCGCGACATAAGGGTGGAGAAACCCTGTGGCGACAGAATTTCTCTATAGCGACAGAGGACCCAAAATGGGCAATAACCCACTCTAGTCTTCTGCACCTCCAATTTTCCTTTTTATGTTCCTTTCCAAAACACCCTAATTTCAGTATAAATTAGTCTTTCTATCATAGGACAACAGGATGCCTAGAAAACTTGCCAAAAGGTATTTATCATACAAAACGAGTTTAATTACAACTCTTTGTTCTTTATACAATACAGAAACTGGGTTTCTACCGAGATTTTACAAAATACAAAACAAAGCCAAATTTGGCATTTTTCTTCACAATTGAGGTCTTGGATGCGTTCCATCCCTTGGAGTACCTTCAGTACCTAAAATTATTTTCCCACTACGGGGTGAGCAATGCCTAGTAGATGAATTCTCCTACAAGGCCTAGTCCTCACCTAAGTGCTCATGCAATGGCAAACAAACACACATTCAAGTAAAATATGCACATTCCTACTCGAATGTCTACATGCCATGCCCCATGCCTCGAGTTCTCATCGACTCCCTCACACATGCATTTTCCATGTATGAAAAACTGTTCCTAAAACAAAAGTTTTTTTGTTTTTAAAAGCTCATTGGACAATCTCTGATTTCAAAATTTATTGGTCAACCCTCCGATTTAATTTAGTGGACATACTTTGATAAATAGTTTTGTGGACAACCGATATAATTTAGTGGACATACTCCGATAAATATTTGTGGACAACCCTCCGATATAATTTATTGGACATACTTTGATAAATATTTGTGGACAACCCTCCGATATAATTTCTCCAAAAATCATGTCATGCACTTACACCTAATACTCTAAGGTGTCCCGTGCAAATGAATTGCGAAATGCCATTTTCATGCCAATTCATGTTAATATATCAAATATACATGTAATAACATAATTCACACACAACCAACATGTTATTAATCTTTTAGCAACAACATGCAAAAACAACACACATGAACCAATAACAACCCGTAAATCAATCCTGGGACTACCCAAAAACAGTCCTAAAAATTCAGCATTCAGTCCCAAAATTTTGGGATTGAACTGCACAGCCACTCATGACCCCCAAAAACCTTGTGTCATTTGAATGGCTCTTAGACCGAAAATAAACCAAGTAGGAGAAGAACCCCTACTTCTTGGAGTTTGTCAAAACTCCCTGATTCCGGTCTCTACTTGAAGCTCTTGCCGTGAGGAAGAACTTCCTCTACTCCGATGGAACCTGACTCATCCGATTGTCTTAAAACTAGAGAGAAGGTGGAGCTTTCTTCACCTTATTTTTCTCTTTCTTTCCTCTTTCTTTTCTCCCTCTCCCTTCCCACGGTTTGGTCCAAGATGGGTCAAGTGGGAGTGTCATCTCTTGCCACATGTTAACCTCCTATTTGTTCCCTTGGATTTTCTTATTATCGTATCCTCTTATCCATAACTTTGGATTTTCTTCCTATCAAGTGGTGACACATGTTACACATGGGCTCCACTTAGGCTCTTGTTTGATTTGTCTTCATCTGACATGTGGAGCCCAATGCATTCACCCAAACAAGTGCCAAGGTCATCGCCACTTTTGCCGTCAAAACGCGGGAACACGATCGGCCTCGACTCGACGAAATTCAACGGGGTAGCTAGATTTCACAAGACGATCTCAACAGTGAAGTCCGTTTGGTCATCCGAGATCTAAAAAAATTCCGAATTTTCAACCAAAATTACTGTTTTACCTTTTCTTAGAAAATTGAATTTTCTCGGGTTTTACACATTTCGTAGCCTTTATATCTTTGTTTAAACCAAAATCGCAAACCACTTAAGCAGAGTCGTAAGTGTGGTGCTTCAATTGTTCGGGCCGCACTGAAATGTATGTAATTTTGTTAAAAATGTATCGGGCCAAATGGATCACGGCTCAACCACCGCTGGTTTAAGAGGTTCTACCGGTTCAATCGACTTCGTCAATCTAAAAGTCAACCCAGACTAGGAAACCCATCGTCGACGATCAAACTCGTCGATCCCACCCGCTTTTAAAACATTGATCACTCCTACAAAATTAAGCTTTACCTAGCTCAAAGGATCATCCCATTCTAAAACACGAAGGTTTGACAAAACCTATTTACAAGTAACAATTAAAATTTGAATTCAACGAATCAAATTTTCTCTATATTATTCGTTATACAGAAATCAAATTCATAGGAAGTATCAAAATGTACAATAGAAAAAAACGAAATAGGCACCACTACCACCCCTCGCTTTGTCTCCCCCAATTTGACACCCCCTTCCCCTCTCACCTCGTCTCTCCTCCCCCTCCCCTCGCCTCAGTTTTCTCACCCCTTCCCTCCCTCGTTCTCTCTCCCCGACCCTTTTCTTCCTCACCCACCCTTGTTACCCCACACCCTCCCCTTTTCTTTTTCTCTTCATTCCCCGCCTCCCTCGCGCCTCTCTGCTCCCTAAACCCCAACCCACTAAGCCCCCAAATGGAAACCCACCCCATCGCCTTTTTCCTTCATCTATCCTTTAACAAAAACCTAACAAAATCAACTGACCACTGCCGACTAAAAATCAAATGTAGACCACCCGACTTCTTCTTGGTTCCCACTCCACCGACCAAACATTTCCCAAAACAAACTAAAATACAAACAAGAACCTGTAATGGAGAAAAAATAGAAGAGAAAACCTCACCTGATGACAAAAATAAGTGCTTGGCACTAGCACACCATGGGGAAGAAATCGCATTTGAAAAGAAAATCAAAAGGTTTAGGGTTTGTGGTTTTTTGACTCCAAACCGAAAAAAACCCAAATTTTGAACTTGAATGTGATGGTTGACAGGATATGGAGAAGAATACATTAAATAGGATTATTTCAAACTACATTTTTAAGATTTATTTTTAATTTTAATTATTTTTGAAAGTTCCCCATTAATACCAAGCCAGAATCTCCGTGCCCATCGTGACTCCACTTTAGTCATATGGGGATCTGCTAATACCATTTGTGACTTTTAGCCTAAAAGATAACTACTATTTTAAAACACATCTATTAAATTAAAAGGAGCTCGTATTTTTTAAACTTTCCTTAATATTTCATGTGGCACTACTACAAAATCAACTTATGGTTTCACTATCTTTGGTGTCATTTTGCAAAATAATGTCATCCTATAAAAAAAAAAATTTATGGTCTCATTTTTTGAAAAGTGACACCATATGACATCAAAATTTTGGATTATGGTGTACTTTTCGAAAGTGTCACTGGCGGATGTGTCATTTGGAAAATGTAAATAATCATATGAAATATAAAATTTTACCTACTTTGGTATCATTTCCAACTACTTCCAAATGTGTCATCGATAAATATATTTTGATGTCAGTTCCAAACATGTCACTAATTAATATCTTTTATGATATCAGTGGATGAGGTGACACTATGTTGTAATGACACCTTCTGTTTATGATGACTCTTTATTCTCATCACCATATACATTTTTCCTTGTAGCTTGGGATATGGAATTTGGAAGAAGATTATTGGGCTCTCTAAAAAAGAAACTCGTGGGTCTTCCTATCCACCCATGATGAACACCTTTTGTGTTGAAACCAAAAGCTACCTTGCTAGCCTCTTATGAATTACCATTCTCTTGTTGGTCCATAGAGGTGAAAAAAGAAAAGAGAGAGACGCTTTGTTATAAGTCAATTAAAAGAAGACAAAACAGAGGGCGTTTTTTAAATACGAGATGACTCCATCGACGACGAGTATGGTATATATAATTGAGATGTGTTTCCACATTTCTAAGGATTGAAAAACTTCGTGGTTCACACCGAAAACCTCAAAGGTATTAAAAACCACTCAAGGCACGTGGGAAGTATCAAGAATCTTGTGGTCTTGTAATATCTCTGCTCTCGTCAGAGCTGGTGGGTATTTTGATGCAACTCACTAATAAACAAATAAATTACTTTTCTTCACTAAAAGTGATGACACCTCTAATATACTTCATCAAATAAATTAATACTACTTCTCGCTTTTGAAATTGTGAAAAGTGGATGTGGCAGATATACGATGTAACTATACATATACTTATACTTATTCAAAAAAAAAAAACTATATTTTATATTTATAAATATTTTTATAATAAACTTAAAATATATTACTCGCTGAAAACTAAAGGCACGAATAGTAGCTTATCAATAATGACATTTAATTGGTGCATTGAAACACACAATCGAATTAGTATAATCACAAGCTATCTTGACAATAGCATCCACAATTTGTTTTTCTTGTCATTTTATAAAACTCGCTCTAAGGTTATATTCTCTTCTAATAATCACCTCCAATCTGAGATAATAATCCCAAATTCCGAGTTATTCAACTTACCTTCCTTCAATGCATCGACTATCCCTTTAGCATCTTATTCAAATATCACATTAAGATATTCCTTAATCCAACTCAAAGCTTCCATCAATCCAATACTCTCCCATTCCCTTATCAAGACAAGATTAGGCAAAAAAACTACCCTATAACACACAAAGCAGCCCATCTCATTCCTCAACACCAACCTGACTCTTACTATATGAAACTGTGAAAACATTGTTGCATCCACATTATATTTAAAAAATGAAACTAGTGGCTTTTCCCAAATAGTACCACCAAACTTCAACTTCCCACCAGTTCAACACCTTATGGGCTAAAGGAGAAGCCTTTACTGCTACCAATTCTCTCAAGTCACAACATTTCAAGCCCTGCTTTAAGCCTCTAATTGTACTAATAGAAAAATTATGCTTAGAATTCCAGACCTAATTAATGTATTCCCTTCATATATTTTACAAAGTCATAACCACTTCACCAAAATTCAACTCACCAGCAACACTCAATATTTTAAACACCAATTGTCACGCCCCGAAACCCGCTTTTAGGGCATAACGGTCATTTCATATTAAATATCATTTTTCAGAATTGAAATATTTATAATCATCAAATTCACTATGATAGTAAAATATAAATCTTTAATCTTCAAAATTCATATCGCAAACTAAAACATCATCCAAACTTGTCATTATCTAAAACTTTGAATTAAAATAATCCAAATACAATCTATACTTTAACTCTAAAAATTATCCAAATAAATAAATAGGATCAAAACCTCCAAACTCATAGTAATGTCAAACTCACATCTTGACCGTCACTCCTCTCCCGAACTAAAGGTTCCTAAAAAATTGTCAATGAATGGGATGAGCTCAAAGCCCAATAAGAAATAATAATATAGTTTTATGCATCAAATCTTTTTCACAATTCTTTCAAAACAGAGATATAACATTTAATCAATTTCACAAAAAATTTCAGAATCTAATAAAACAAAAATTCAAACTTTGTATCAAAGCTTCATATTCATAACAAATCATTTTGTATCAAAATCCAAATCCAAATCAAAACAACTCAAAGATATTTTCTCAGATTTTCGAATAACAAATGGTCCCAAATTTGGTGGAATATTAACAAACAGTCAACTATTATAACCCATTGATTAGGGCCATATTGTCAATTATTATAATCCATTGACAAAGGTCATAGTGTCAACTACTGTAACTCAGGTGGACGCCTAAAACTCGGGGTCCCGTTGGACCAACTCAATAACTTTATGGAATACCTATATGGGTATCGCATATCTTGATACCACACTATCGTGTCTCATTCACCAAGACTCATTTCTGAGTAAAAGTAGCCCCACCGGACCCTTTCAACCATACTCAAAATATTACTCAAGACTATGTCACAATAGTCCTTAAGAGTTTATTACAACACTCTTATACAAAATCATATATTAACACTATTTTGTTCTAATAAATTTTACAAAATGAACATCAAGGCCACATGTTGGTCTTCTTCACAATTATGGCCTTGGATGAGCGCCATCCATCGGTGTCTGTCCTGCACCTGAAATATTTTTCCCATAAAGGGTGAGCCATGCCCAGTAGAGAATACCTCCTACAAGGGCTACTCCCCACCTAAGTGCACATGCAATATCCACTCACCATTTCACAATCACATTCCAACAAGAACATGCCAATTCTATATGGAATCCTACATGCCATGCCATGAAATGAGATGCGACTCATCATATACCATGCGCTCGAGTCCTCACCGACTCCCTCACATAATGCTTAAGCCCATGTGTAAAAAACCGTCATTCTGAATGACATCCAATGATCATTTTAAAAAAAAAATTTCATTTGTTTATAAACCAAAAGCTTTTTGGTTGATACATCACAATAATCATTTTATATTCAAAATCTATGTGCCTTTTTGTGGGTAATGATTTTGGTGTCTCACCGTGGGCTCCGCAAACCCAAACACTTTTACGCCTTTCATTGCTGGGGACTATGTCTAACCATAATTGACAAATATTTTCCTTACAATTTAATTCAACCGTGCGACTTTGTTAGACGTTGTCCTATTTAACCGAGCCCACCCAATCAAACACTAAATGTAGTGTTGATTTACCAACCATGCACTCACACCCATTTAATGCGATGTCCCCGTGCATATGCAATGCAATTATGCCATTGCGTATTCATATTCATGTCACATATGATGAATGTGCTATATGGACAATTTTATCAAACATGGTTATCACTGTCTATCCCGCAATTATATCAAACATGCATATAATTCCCCTACATTAACTCAATCATGTCAATGTATCACACAAGCATATATCGACATCATAGACAAATCATTACTTAGTCAAGTAATGAAACACTTTATCCTCTAGGCTAAATTACGACATAACATGTGCACAATAGCCTACAACATGTCATGTAATGGTTGCACTATATTACACCATCACATGTCAATATATTATTACACATATCAACATTTCTTCAAACAAGCATGCCATGCCATGCAATTAGTACACTTGGTGCTTATGATCAAAATTTCAGCAATGTTATGAGCACCAAATTCCATTTCCTAGCATGTGATCATATTCTAGACTCAAAGAGCTTTTCAAAGAGTCCAAGAACTCTTGAATTAGAGTTTGGATGAGAAAGATATAGTCGCCTGGTCGAGGCACAGGGCCACACTATTGCGCCTAATCCACGCATTACAGCCCAAGGGTCATAGAACATTTCGCAACTCCCGTACACGTAAGTTTTCATCAAATCTGTTTTGGTACCCGGATCTAGCTGGTTATATCTCACGATCTTCAATTCAAGACCGCAAAATGGGTCATATTCCAATTAATACCACAAAACATGCCATAAACATGGCACAATGTGGTCTCAAAAGCAGACCAAAACAATACCTCAAAGGATAGAAAGAAACCAAGGTAGGAAGAATCCCTACCTCTTAGAGTGCAGCACTCGTCGAATATACGGACTTTACTTCTTGGTCTGACGAGTTCCAACTTCCTTTTCTCCTTCTTTCTTTCTCCCTTTCTTCTCCTTTTTTTTTTCTTTTCCTCTCTTTCTTTCCTTTCTTTCCCTCTCCTTTTTTTTTTTCCTTCCTTTTCCTTCTTGCTGCTCCCTGCTTCTACGAACAGCTCCCACACCCCATATATAGCCTTCTCCATGTGCCATGCATGTTGACACATGGCATGCCATGTGTCCTACATGCATATGCCTTTACCATGTGTCACCCACATGGTTCGCCATATGTCACCCACATGGTTCGCCATGTGTCACCCACATGGCTCGCTATGTGTCACCCAACACTCAAGAGCCAAAACGCAATTCTGACAATCTTCGAAATTAACCAAATTGGGCAACAATTCGTGGTGACAAAACCAATGACGAGGTCGGGCCACATTCAAGATCTATAAATTTCAGGTTTCAACTTGTATCAGACAAGTTCACCATGTTTGCCCCATTTTTGAACACCACCCAATTCCCTGCTTCTTTACATTCTTTCCCTCTCTCTTTAAAAGAATTCTTGTCTCGAATTAATCGCAGGCACATATGATGAGTATACTATACTCATTTTATCAATATATTTTTATTTATTTTTTTATTAGTTTTTTTTATAAATAAGTGATCTAATGTCAAACAATTAATTTGTGATTAGGTCAACTACGAAATAATATGTGTGAGCAAAACAAAGAGATAAAACCCAAAAATCAAGAATTACACATGCAAAAGAACAACTACTATGTTTTGATGTTACTACAAGATGATCCCCAAATGGCTACAATAAGTATAGAGTATGGATGGATAGGAGACTTCTCAGGATTTCCAAAGAGACCTTATTAACTCCATGTTGACTTCAAACGACCAAGCTATGACTCTTGGATAGTTGAAAGAAGAAGAGAAGAAAGCTCAAAAGTAACCAGTTGGAGCATTTTAACTTACGTCTTTATCATCATTTCTAAAGTGTTATTTATGGCCACATATTCAGATTATACACTCTCTAAGCTTTCCAATGAGTCTAAGATCAAATCGGTTCGGATGACAAAGCAGTGACTTACCACCAGGTAAAAACAGAAAGCTACGCAACGCCGTGACATCGAATGCCCCCTGCGGAAACAACTCAGGCTTGTTCTCGAGAGATTTCCGTGGTTCATTCTGGAAGAGGAAGAACACTTAAGGAAGAAGAAAATAATGGAGGAGAAGAAGGAAGCTTCAACGCCAAATTTGTTTTCTTTATTTCCATTTTCTTTCTTTTTGATGTGGTATTACTTTTCAGACGCCCACTGGGGTCCCGTTTGACAAACCATCAACCCGCGAATTTCTGTCTTAGGTCGTCTTGCACCTAAGTCTTGGTACCGGACCGGTACCAACTACCTCGGAACACCGAATTACTCGGCACCACTTCCATATGTCCATTCACCGGGACTCATTCATTCATATTTAAATATAAATTATGAAAAGAAATTGAATAATTACAATCCGTAGGGGTCCAATCACCGCCATCTTACCATAATTACATACTCGATTATTTATACAATAGTCTAAAAGAATTTTATAAAAATCCTTTTATACAAAACACTTTTTAAAAAAATGTTACTCAAGGTCACATGTTGCCTTCTCGAAATCAATAAATTCCTCGCAGGAGCGCCCGCCCCCGCATACACTCCCCGTAATTGAAATGGTCCCACGACGGGTGAGCAATGCCCGTGAGAAAATTCTCCTACAAGGGCTACTCCCCACCTAAAATGCACATGCAATGGAAACCATGAGAACGTCCAATCACATTCCATATAAATAATGCAATCCTATATGGAATATTACGTGTCATGCATGAAATGAGACTCCTCATGCCCACAACTCGAGTCTCGACCGACTCCCTCACACCTGCAATGCCAAGTGTGAAAACCAGTCATTGGTGTTTCACCCAATGACTTTACCTATTGGACAACTCTCCAATATTCATTTGAATTTTATTAAATCCCGTGTGTTTATTTGGGTTGCAAATTTTCGGAGTCTCACCACAGGCTTCGCATGCCTTCCGACACTTTCGCGAACTTTTATCGCTGGATACATATGTCTAACCAAGAATAAAATCTAGTCTTTCATCCCTGAGGGGGAGGCTCCTTCATCCCGTGGGGAAGGATTCGCCTATCTGGCTTCATTCTAACACACGTGATTTATTATTCTTATTGTTTTACACAATCGTGAGTCTCGATTTTGGACGTTGTCCCATTTTCGAGCTCACCACACATTCACCAAGAATGGTGAATAACTAATACCATGCACACACACTCGACTTGATACGATGCTACCGTGCATATGAAATGCATTTATGCCATTTCATGCTATGTCATGCTACATGCACAATATTTATAAATTTCGAATAATTATATTTCTTACATATACTTTCCATTCATCACAATTTCCATGTTAATACATCACGCAAACACATATTAACATGATTTTTACACATAACAACATATTATTTATTTTTCCAATAATAACACACAAAATGACTCAAATCTCGGACCCATATAAAACAAAGCACCTCTTGGTCCCTTCATGACCATGAACCATTTTTGGTTCCATTCATTAACAAATTACTGTAATAACGAAAAACTCAACAAAACTCGAAGACATCAGGCCCGGGATTAAAACCAAACTCAACTTAGTCCGGGACCCGTCGAACCACCAAATTTTTCAATATTTAGTCCTGGGGCACCCGACTAAATCGCACAATTGTTTAATTCTAAAGAACTTCCATGCCATTAAATGACCTTTAGGCTAGAAAATAATTCAAGTAGGAAAATTCCCTACCTCGCAGAGTTTGATGAAACTCTAAGATATTGGTACGCACGCGTAACCCGCGATGCGTGAATCGACTTTTACTATCGATCGTCAGATTCGAATCACGAAATAATGGTGAAAATCCTCATTTTTGCTTTCATCCTTTCTTTCATCCGATTTCTCCTCTCTCCCTTGTTTGCTTCGCTTCCTATTTTTTTTTCTTTTCTCATTTTCTTTCCTTTCATTATCCACCGCACTTCCTTATCTCCTTGTTTGTTCTTATCTCATTTTTCTTTGCATTTTGCATTTTCTCTTTTTCTCTCATTTTATCATCTTTTTGTTTTTTCTCTTTTCTCCTCCTTCTAGCTTATCCTACCCGTATGGATAAAGTGGGGGGAAACTTCCCCCCACTTTCCTACTTGGCCACTTGTCATCACCATGTTTTTCTTTCTTATTTTCTTTATTTTCTTTTTCCCTTTTATTACATCATGTAACACATGGCTCAATATGAGCCATTTATTCAAAGTGCACCACATGGCTCTTGCCATGTGTCACTCCCTTGGGGTTCCATATGGAATCCACATGATCATGTCATGTGTCACCTGACACCTAGTGTCTCGAAAAATATGAAATTCTGACTGTCACAGAATCCGACGAATTTCGACGAGATAACTAGATTTCACAAGACGAATTCAACGATGGAGTCCATTTCTTCATCTAAGATATAGAAAAATCCTAGCTTTTTCTCCGGGACTATTTCGACAAATTACCGTTTTGCCTTTTTTCTGAAAAAACTTAAATTAAAAATTTTCACGGGTTATACATTTCCACTTATGTTTTAGTTAGTTTTCTTAGGGTTTAGATGTAGACAAATACATGTTTGTATGAATCTCTCTTAATTTATATTGATTGATGTTTATTTCATATTTATGTTGAGTATTTCATTTGGATCTTAATGCTTGTGGGTATTTGGCCAATATTTGCATGATTTGTGGTTTGATTCAAAATCTGAGAAGTGAGAGTTAAAATTAGACCATGGATGATTTTCCATCTAATTATCATAAGATAGAGATATAAGTGAGATTAGGTGTGATATTAGATTTATGTGGTTCAATGCATCCTTTGTTATGATGGCTCGAAAGCGTAGATGCAGATAACCTCTTTCTAAGGTGTATACAATTGATCATCGATTAATTGGGTTAGGAGGTTCATACATCATTATTTAGGTGAAATCTATGCCCTAAGGCTTTTTTAGTCTTTATGCAGTCATTCTTGCATGCCTAGATTAGTGTCTTTGAGTTTCTCTATAGATTTTCCATCATCCAAATAGAGTATAGGCTAGATTAGAGCCTGCATTTAGTAACCCAATTCTCGTGGGAACGATATCACTTATCATTATATTACTTGAGGTGATGCGTACACTACAAGACATAGGCGTATTACATTTACAGCACAAATCGACTCATTTTTGAGGCTGCTGTTAGAATTTGGTGCTTTTATTAATATTGATTTGAAATAACTTTACTCTACTTTGGATATAGCTAGTCTTGTTTTATTTTCCTTTTTGTCCATTTTACTTTTGAATTTTATTTTTTGTTTATAGCATTTCAATCACAATGGATCCTATCATCAAGTTGACAAATGCATCGCTCACCTGAAAGAATCCAAGAATGTGGCAATTGGCTATGAGCATTGTGAAGAGTGACAACTCGCGTGAGAGTCAAGTGTGGCAACCATATGCATCAATGGATTATGCTCATTACGAGGTACCCTATACTTGAGAAATCATAATTTTGGATGAGCCACTCACCCAAAATGGGCCATGGAATACAAGCTATACCATTATGCACACTCCAAAAGTCCAAAGATCAAGCCTAGAAGAAGTTATGGATGAATTAAGAAGAACTCAAGCTAAATCTACCATGACACAAACTAAATTTTCAAGATCAATGGCTGAAATGAACCACTCTTAAGTTGGGTTGCCTAGGTTTTTTGATCCAAATGAGATAAGTCAACCTCCACATGAGAGAATGACAAAGTTAGAGGCAATATGGCTGAATCTGAAAGAGCTGATGGCCGAATGCGCAATATCTCAAGTTCAATTCATGGAATCGACAAGGGCTAATGTTCAAATTCGTGATCAGCACCATTCCAGAGCTTGAAAGAAGAGATGACTCCAAAGGCCACTTCTTATACTCAACTTGGATTCGAGAAAGAATAGCCTAAAGAAGAGGAGAGTATGAGTATAGAAGAACTAGTAGAAAAATATATGAAAGAAAAAGAGAATATGGATACAATGTCCTTTGAAGGACAACATGAGAGCTTGCCATCTACTCTTAGGGTGAATATAGAAGAAGAAAACTTGAGCTACAATGAAGAAATCACCTCAAGGGATAATGAAGAACTTAAGAAGTTTGAAATGCTGGAGAATGGGACACAAATTTGAAACTGAAGGTGGAAGGAAGATGAGCCAACTTTTTTGGAATTACATGAAAAGATAAATGATGAAGTTGGAAAGACTATGCCGGAGATGATTGTATGGGGTGAGATGTATGAGGAATTGAAAAATGAGAAGATGACCCCAACTTCTGAGGTGGATGAGTATATCATTCAATTGAACAATGAAATGAAAGCCACCATGGTGAACAAGAAAATAGAAAATAAAGAAATAATGATCTTGGAAGAATATGTGCTCAAGTTGCTAATTAAGCACAATTATCGCCTCTTAGAGAAGGATGGAGGCAAGAATCACCAACATATCCGTAGTTGGTAGAGTCTAACTGGACTCAAAAAATGGAGCAACTTCTTGGGAGGAAACCCAAGTTCAAAAAATTTTCCTTTTCCCTTTTCTTTTTTTTTTTAGTTACTTTTAAGTTTGTTTTTGAATAAATGTTCTTGCTTGATCTTGTGTTTCTTAGTGTTGTTTTTTTAGGTTTTTGGAGTTCAAAGTTGGCTATGGAGGTGGAGAATCTTGAAAAGTGGAAGTCTATAGTATCTTGTAGGTTCAAAGTACAAAAATTGAACAAGGAAATCAGTTTCAACATCCTCCCTCAATTCATTCCATATATGCTTCCTATTTTCAAGCCTTATCTCATTTGGAACTAAAACAAGTCATATTCATTGGAGCAACTTCTAGAGACCTAATCAACCTCAAGAGAGTACTCATTATCCATTCTGTTTTTAAGCCACATTGATATTAGCCGTTTACCCCAAGTTTCTTTGGTGTGGAATTTATGAATTCAAAATTTTTTTCTTTCAAAATTCAGCTTTTGTATTTCTTTACCTGTTTTAGTTATTTCTTTTACCTGTTGGGTTGTCGCTTATAAGAGCTTTTTTAGTTTCTTTCTTTTGTTTGTTTTGTGTCTCACAAGAGTTAGTTGGTGCTTAGTAACATTTTGATAATTTGATTATTTTGTGCTTAAATTGTTTCTTAGTCAAATTTGGGATACCTTTGCATTTATTTGATTTAGGACTTGAGTGTATCTTTTGGTTGTGGGAGACTTAGCTTGAATAGCTCTATTGTTTCTCAAGAAATAATTTCTTAATGAAACTCCTACACACACACACACACTAGGTCTCATTTATATACTTTGGCTCCAACCTCTTTTTCTCAAATTGAACTTACCTTGAGAAACCTTAACTTCTATAGCGATGAGACACCTTAATAAAGAGGATTTCCATTGTGCCCCAACCGAAAAGAAAGAAAAAAACAAAACAAAAAAGAAAACGAAAGAAAGAAAAAGAAAAGAAAGCAAAAAAAAAAAAAAGAAAAACAAAAAAACAAAAAAGTGAGTTTACTCACAAGTAAGTGCTTTGGTTTTTAGTTGAGTATTCGGGGTAAAGTTCGAGGGGAACTAAATGCCTGATGCCCTAAACCAATTGGTGGTGAGTCACTAATGAATCCCCGCTACATGGACACTTTTCTAAAACTCCTTAGCATTGCTTCCTACTTTTTAGTTTTAGTGTTTGAATAAAAGGTGCGTTCTTATCCTGTTTTGGTTAATTTTCTTTCAAATTGAGTGAGTTGAGTTTAGTTGAAGAATGTTTTGGAACCTTAGTCTATATTTGAGACCTAAAACATTATTTACACCGAGTCCCTTTAGGAAAGATCTACTGGTGGCTCGGGGCAAAACTTGTCTCTCGATCAACATACCATTTGAATGCTCGCTTAGAGATGATAAATGTTTTGGAATCCCATTTTTACTAATATGTTTTATTAGGTAAATTTCAAGCTTTCTTAACTCGCACTAGCACTATACTCACCATACTCATATCTATCTTAGTGTTTTTTTTTGTTTTATGTTTAGGTTTCTCTGCCGTAATGCCAAAGATTTAAGTTTGGGTGTGTGATGAGTATACCTTATACTCATTTTATCAATATATTTTGCTTATATTTTTATTAGTTTTATTATATGAATAAGTGATCTAATGCTCTAAATGTTCAATTTGTGATTAGGTCAACCATGAGCCAATATGGAGCAAAAACAAAGAGATAAAGCCTAAAAATCAACAAACTACATATGCAGCAGCAGCTACCGTGTTTTGATGTTTTCAGCTTCAATATGATCCCAAATGGCTACAATATTTATATGGATGGATGTATACTCTAAGCTCAAAGAGACCTTATTCACTACATTTGACTTCAAATGACCAAGTTATGACTCTTAGTTAATAGTTGTAGAAGAAAGTCAAAGTACCAGTTGGAGCATTTTTTGTAACTGCACTTATCATAATTTATAAAGGTTATTTCAGACATATCTAGATTCTAAACTCTCTAAGCTTTCCAACGAGTCCAATATGACCCAAATCGAATTTTGGATGACAAAGTTATGGCTTTAATGGTTGTTGCAAAATAAGAAAGCCACAAGAGTTGGAATGCCCGGATCGCTGCGATAGCCATGTGTAAACGTAGCATCCCGACGTGATTTCCAAACGACGTCACACGCTCGAGGTTGCTCTTTAAATGATTTTCAACCCATTTTAAGCCCATAATTGAGGGTTTTAAAGCGCAAACCCTAGAAACCAATGAAGGAGACGGATTTTGGGCCTTTTTGAGGGAGAATAAGCTCCCTTTGGGTGGAAACACCCTAGGGCTTGTTCTTGAGAGATTTCTGGTTCGTTTCGAAAGAGGGAAGAACAATTTGAGGAAGAAGAAGATACGGAGAGAAAGAAGGGAGCTTCAACGCCAAATTTGCTTTCTTTTCCTTTTCTCCATTTTCTTTCTTTGATGGTTGTATTTGGCTTTCACTCTATGTTTTAGTTAGTTTCAGGTTTAGATGTAGCCAAATATATGTTTGTATGAATGGCTTCCTAATTTATATTGATTGATGTTTTATTTCATATTTATGTTGAGTATTTCATTCGACCTAATGTCAGGGGTATTTGACCAATATTTGCATGATTTTGTGGTTTGATTCAAAACTGAGAAGTGAGAGTTGTACTCACCATGGATGATTTACCATCTAATTATCATGAGATAGAGATATAAGTGAGATTAGGTGTGGTATTAACATATACACATTTTACATAACACAAATCGACCTATCAACATATACATAGAACCACATGCATATGCTACAGTCATTCATTTTTGTTTTTTCAAATGACTAAACAACGTACCTTCATCCTCGAATAAGGAAGGATAAGTGGCAAATGACGTGTCCTCGTGTTCCCATGTCGCCTTCCTCCACTTTCACGCTACCACAACACCTTTACTAATTCTCATAGTCTTCATAAGCAGTAAAAAACTTGATCTCGACTATTCATATTATGCATGTGTCCCTCTCAAAGTGTCCCATCTGACACAATGAGCTCGCCCCAATCCATACATGAGTCTGGCCGAGTGTATTTCGAAGACAGACATGGAACACCCTTACATGTGACACTGATAAACTTCAAGCAGAATGCTAACCGATATGCACTCGTGTTTACCCTCTCGAGTATCTCTGGCGCGTATAAATCAAGAATAGTTTTCTCACTGCCGTAACTTGACCACTCCTCTCTTAAACATCACCTTCAAGAAAACATGATTGCCCGCCTCAAGAAAACATCAGCATAGCTCTTTTGCTGGTTCTGAGCCGTAAGAAGTCGTTTCCGTATCAAGTCCACCTTCCCAGAGGTGACTCTAATCAATTCTGCACTAAATGGTGGATCCTCTCCACTTCTCGTCCAACAAACTGTAGATCGGAATGGCCTCCATATAGTGCCTCATGGTGCCACATCCAGATACTGATCGACAATCGTTGGTCGTAGCGAATCTACCTGGCGGGTAAATGCTATTCCTGGGGCTACCCTTAAGATCCAGGACGCATGCGCGTAGCATGTCCTCTAATGTTTGGATGGTCCTCTCTGACTGACCGTTCGTCTGTAGATGAAAAGGAGTGCTCATCATCAACTGTGTCCCCATGGCTCTTTGGAAACTCTTCCAAAAATGAGCCATAAACCTAGGATCCTGATCTGATATGATAGAGACTGACACTCCATGCAACCGAACGATCTCTCGTATGCACAACCTGTAATTCCTCAAGTGTGAGGGCTCGCGTAGCCAGAAAATGTGCCAACTTGGTGAGCCAATCCACTATCACCCACACCGCATCATGCTTCCATGATGTCCGTGGCAAGTGAGTCACAAAATCCATCGTGATATGTTCCCACTTCCATTCTGCTACCTCCAGTGGCTGGAGTAGCCCTGCTGGCCTCTGGTGTAACACCTCTATTACCATCTAACTTATGACGCCCCCAACACGGGGTGCTTTGATACCACTTAACTTGTAACTATCTTTTTACTTTTTGCCATACCATTAACTTGTTCATTCATGTATTGTTAAACATTTAACTTGAAATATATTCTAGAGCAATGGATTACAAAATATATTAAAAAATTTATAAATGGGAGTGTTCAACATATACAAAATTTTACATTGCTTACAAAAGAAAAACATATAAAAAAATAGACGAAAAGGTCTTTAGTGGGCACCTAGTAGTGTGTTGGTCTCGGTTGCTGATGTGGATTATCCGGGCTTCTAGTTCCTACTTCTCCTGTACCTACACGAATGAAACACCCGTGCTAAGCTTATAGCTTAGTGGGAAATAATACATGTGGACGACCTCTAATAAGGGTCATCACACTTTAGACAACTACATATAACTTTAACATTCATTTACATATACACACGCTTATTCATGTTTTGAACATATCATTTATAGATATGCTTCTGCTATTATATCATACTTATTCGCTTACCATGTTTCATTCCTCGCATTACCTTTCATTTACATTTCGCTTCTTATACTTATCATCGTAGATATATCATCACATAGCTGCTATGCTTCTCTTATATTAAGTCATGTCATTTGGGTATATTCTTGGCTATTTATCTTATGTTTCACGTCGCAAATACCTTATAAGTGGATACGGGAACTATAAGGACCCGAATGTGTTATAATCATTGTACGAGACAATGAACTATAAGGACTCAAAGGTGTTGTTATCATTGTACGAGACAATGACCATCTATAAGAGCTAGAAGGTGCTGTTATCATTGTACAAGATAATGACTATAGGTGCTGTTACCATCTATAAGGGCCTGTGTTGTCTAGTGTTTCGACGCGCATGCGAGATCGGGCTTCGTGCTCGACTAAGTGCTCAAGCCGCGCGTGTGCAACTAAGTAAGTACATAAGCGATTGTGGGATCACAAGGATTGAGAGGCTCGTCGGCACTCACCCATGCTGCTTTGTTACATCTTAGTTTGATCAACAAGAGTCAAAAAAATAAAAATTCTAGACTGAAGCTGGGTGTCACACCAAAAATGAGATATTCTTGGTCTGATCTTCATTTTAGATTTAAGGCCATGTTTGGCTTAACAAAATTTGATTTAAACTTTACCCCTTGCATTTAGGTCCTTCAACTCTCTATTATTTACAATACAATTTCTCTATATTTCCACTTTATCATATAATCTTTATAAATTATGACCCTTGGGTCCTGAATTGGTAAATTACTAACTTACCCTTAACTCTTGTATTAATTCCAAGTTTTTTCTTATTTTATTTTTAGCATTATTTTTATTCTAAAAATATATTATTTACTTTATTATACCCAAAACATGTTATAAAATTGTCGTGGTATAATTTAAAAATACAACCTAAGCTTAGCCTCATCTGTTGGCACATGAGGCATTGTCGAACAAAATCCCCAACGTGTTTCTTCATCCTACTCCAGTAATACTGGCGACGAAGATCTCGGTACATCTTCGTGCCACCTGGATGCATGGCAAATCGAAAGCAATTTAACTCCTTGAGGATCTCCTCTCACCGCTAATCAACTGATGATCCCGCACTGAATCACTACCTCATTAGGTGTACTGAAACAACTAGCTGATGCATACTCGACTTATCCGTGATCCCTGATGGATAATATCTCCGCATTCTGTCTCCTGACCAACTACTCTACTTTGCAATAAGGTGTACTACCAAACTCCCAAAACACCTCAGCCCGATCACTATTCTCCGTAGTCTAAACCGTCTCCCACAACTCGAGCATTTGCCACTCTTGAGAAGCTATATTAGCCAAGATTTCCTGTTACTTATGATCGAAAGTGCGCCGCCCACCAAGTCGCGGATACCCCAAACCCGAGGGTCCTTTTCGACCAACCCGCCAACCTCGTGGAATACCGGCGGGTATCGTGATATCTCGATACCAAACTATCGTGCCTCATTCACTAAGACTCATTTTTGAGTAAAAGTATCCCCACTAGGCCCTTTCAACCATACTCAAAATATTACCCAAGACTATGTCACAATAGTCCTTAAGAGTTTATTACAACACTCTTATACAAAATCATATATTAACACTATTTTTTCTAATATATTTTACAAAATGAATATCAAGGCCACATGTCGGCTTTCTTCACAATTACGACCTTGGATGAGTGTCGTCCATTGGTGTTTGTCCTACACCTGAAATATTTTTCCCATAAAGGGTGAGTCATGTTTAATAGAAAATACCTCTTATAAGGGCTACTCCTCAACTAAGTGCACATGAAATGTCCACTCACCATTTCACAATCACATTCTAATAAGAACATGCCAATTCTATATGGAATCCTACATGCCATGCCATGAAATGAGATGTGACTCATCATGTACCATCCACCCGAGTCCTCACCGACTCCCTCACACAATGCCTAAGCCTATGTGTGAAAAACCGTCATTCTAGGTGACATCGAATGATCATTTTCAAAACAAATTTCATTTGTTTATAAACCAAAAGCTGTTTGGATGATACATCACAATGATAATTTTATATTCAAAATCCATGCACCTTTTTTTTGTGGGTAGCGGATTTTTGGTGTCTCACCATGGGCTCCGCAAACTTAGACACTTTTATGGCATTTCATCGTTGGGGACTATGTCTGACCATAATTGGCGGGTCTTTCACCTGAAGGGGGGATCTATCCCAACTTGCTGATGTCCGACACATATTTTCCTTACCGTTTCAATCAACTGTGCGACTCTGTTGGACGTTGTCCCATTTAACCGAGCCCACCCAATTAAACACCAAACGCAATGTTGATTTACCAACCATGCACTCACACCCATTTAATGCGATGTCCCCATGCATACGCAATGCAATTATGCCATTGCATATTTGTACCATGTCACATATATGATGAATGTTATATAGACAATTTTATCAAACATGCATACACACACGATCCCGGCAATTATATCAAACATGCATATAATTCCCCTACATTAACTCATTCATGTCAATGTATCACACAAGCATATATCAACATCACATACAAATCATTATTTAGTCAAGTAATGACGCGCTTTATCCTCTAGGCTCAATTACGACATATCATGTCCACAATAGCCTACAACATGTCATGTAATGGCCATGTCTACACATATAATTCATCACATGTCAATATATTATTACACATATCAACATTTCATCAAATAAGCATGCCATGCTGCAATTAGTACACTTGGTGTTTATGATCAAAATTTCAGCAATTTTGTGAGCACCAAATTCCATTTCCTAGCATGTGATCAGATTTTAGAATCAAAGAGCTTTTGAAAGAGTCCAAGAACGCGTGAATCGAAGTTCGGACGAGAAAGATATGACTGTCCGGTTGAGTACAGTGGCCACACTATTGCGCCAATCCACGCAATAGCGTGCCCAAGGGTTGCAGGAACATTTTGGCAACTCTCGTACACGCAAGTTTTCAACCCAAATTCGTTCTAGAAGCAACCCTTTAGACCGGCTACAACCCCATCTCAATTGAGACCGCAAAATGGGCCATATTCCAATTAATACCACAAAACATGCCATAAACATGGCACAACGTGGTCCCAAAAGTAGACCAAAACAATAGCTCAAAGGATACAAAGAAACCAAGGTAGGAAGAATCCCTACCTCTTGGAGCGTAACCCTCGTCGAATATATGGATTTTACTTCTTGGTCTGATGAGTTCCGATCATCGGGACACCACTTTCTTTTTCTCCTTCTTTCTCTCTCCCTTTCTTCTCCTCTCTTTCATTCCTTTTCCTCTCTTTCTTTCCTTTCTTTCCCTTTTTTTTTTCCTTCCTTTTCCTTCTTGTTGCTCATTGCTTCTACGAACATCTCTCACACCCCATATATAGCCTTCTCCATGTGCCATGCATGTTGACACGTGGCATGCCATGTGTCCTACATGCATAGGCCTTTGCCATGCACAGGACACATACTCGCCATGTCAACACCGACACATACGCCAAAACGTGAAATTCCGACTATCTCAGAATTCAATGAAATTCGTCTGAGCAACTAAATTTCATGTGATGAACCCAACGGTGAGGTCAGTTTCTTCATCCGAGATCTATAAAACTTCTAGGTTTTCAACTGTACCTTACCGGTAAATTCACCGCGTTTGCCCCATTTTTTTTTTTTTGAAAAGCTCAAATTTACCAGGGTTTTACAACCCTGTTGACGAGGGTCATAGTTAGTTATTGTAACCCAATGACGAGGGTCATAGTCAATTATTATAACCTATTAACTAGGACCATAAACCAGAGTAAAAAACTTTTCTTTCCAATTCAAATTTATAAAACAATTCCATCATATCTCCAAACTTTATATTTTTCATAAACCAAATCATAAACATAATTTTATGTAAAATCACTAATTGATCTATAGATAGTCAAATAAATAAATAAATAAATAATAAAACTTTTCATAATTCATAATATATAAAAAAATTATAACTTTTCACAATTCAAATAATATAAAAAATAAATAATTTTTTTTGTAAAGTCTTATATATATATATATATATATATATATATATATATACACACACACACATAATATTTTATTTTAAAAATTTGTATTATAATATCTTGCCTCAAAAGAGTTAGAACTTAGTGTCCTCAAAGAATCTTAAGAAAAAAAAATTAATTCTTCACCCGACAAATAAAGCTTCAAACTTTGAACTCCTACATCTTCAAATCTCGAACCTTCAAACCTTAAATTCTTTGTTTTCTCTAATCTCTCAAACTTTTGCATAAAGAATTTTTGTGACTAAAAATGGTGTAACATTTTAATTTATACTTAGAGTTTTGTATTTGGAATACAAAAAGATTTTCTATCTTTAATAAATTGATTTAATTTATTAATTATTATCATTTTTTAAAAGTACACTTTTACCCCTAAATAGATTTGGGGGATCACACCAACTCCATAAACACTCTCCACAACATTAGAACAATTCTCTATAAGACTATGAACACCAACACAGCTCTAACACTGTCTTGCAAATGGACAAAAAACAAAAACATGTCAAGTATTCTCCAAATCTTGACTGCAAAAAGGACAAATACTCATAATCCAAAAGCCACAAGATTGAACTTATATTTATATCTTTAGTTATGGGAAAAGTTGAGGAAAATTTGCAATAGAAAGAAAAAATAAAAATAGAGTTAAATGACATATATGTGGTATCCTCAATTTCGTGAGTCGGTGACTGTCGAGCATTCACCAAACTGCCGCAACCTCGTGCAAAACAAATAAGAAGACGACGGCAGGCTTGTCACACTCCGATGGCAAAGGTCTTTTCTAGAAGATCTAGAGCTTAGAGCAACAGCTATCTCGATTACAATCTCGCACTGCTTCTCGTGTGACTTGCTTCTCTTTTATGGAAGGAGAAAAGAAGATCCACCTTTTTTCGAGAGAGTATCGCATTTTCTCCTCATAATGTTAGGGGAAGGTGGTTTATTTCAGGGGAAGAATGACTTATTTTCCTTTACGTAACTCGCCTTCCCGATAGTGGTCGCTAGGAATGCTCTATTCTATCGAGGCGAGGAGGCGACTTCATGGGAAAACTTACTCTTATATCATGAAGAGCCAAGAGCGCCTTCGTTGTGAGTCACGACGGAAAGGAACCACCTGGGTAAAAAGGCATCCGGGATATGAGATACCCCAGCACCCAAGTGAGATCGTCTTCGGGCATTCCCCGCTAGTTGGCTGGGCCTAGTCCCTGGGTACCCGCGAAGGATTGACCGGGCATTCTAGGCTCAATACTGGGCTTAATCCCTGGGGCTCTGGCCGGGCCTACCGACTAGTGTCGAGCCGACCCATGGCTCCCACAATGCCCCCCTTTTCTTGCCGGGGAGGAAGATCATCCTCGATCGAAAAAAAATGGAACAAGCTTGACCATCATATTATAGGGAACAGTCTACCATTAATGTTGCTTAATTTTCAACGTAAATTTTGTAACTTTTTGAAATTGCATTAGATGCTATTGAGTCGTTAGAGTTGATGATGAGATTGAGAAGCAACTATAAAAGGCTAGTAGATTAGTTGTCTCACTGGTTATCCTCGTTTCTTCGTTAGAGAAGGATAATTGAAATGTCAAGTATGCCCCCGATTGAGGGATGAAGGATGATCATGTTCGGGCCATTTGAACGCGCCTTCTAATCATGGGTCAAGACTAGAGACTTAGATGGTTTGAGCTTAGTCTGAAATGTCCCGGGTCTTGGTGAAATAGAACTTGAATGGAGTCCGAGCACACCCCGCTGAATTCTTAGTGATCGCTAACTCCCCTCCAAATCTCATCCTCTCATTTTCCTTTCTTAGCTCACAACCCCATTCCACCTCACTCTTCTTCGCTTCAATGCTTCTTTCAAATTTCCATCTCCGTCTTTCCTTCTTCTTGCAAGGGCCTCTTTCTCGTCTGGAGGATGCCTCTGCTTTTTCTTTGTATTTCCGGGGGATGTTATGAATGTTAGTTTGTCGTGTTGTATTATGATTGCCCGACAACACGCATCGCTATGTAATGCCGAACACCTTTTTGGTGCAATTAATAAAATTGTAGTTTTTAACAGCTTAGTACCTTATTACAACTGTGTGGACATTCTATCTAATTGAGGCGATTTAACATTATAAAACTTGTTAACGAGCCAGTTTAATCATTCGAGAGGAAGGCCCCTGGGCTTGGTCCACCTTAGTTTACAATGCCCTAGAGCGCAAACCGTCGTGATGGTTGAGATATCGGGCAAACGATCAGTCATCGCTGCATTAAATGCGACTACGCACTTAAGAATACATGACAGGCATCATTGTTGTACTTTTCCTCAGGTCACTCGTTTATCCGCCTCCTCTCGACGATTAACTCGTGAATGTGCCAGTCTACCCTTGCATTCGCTACTGACATTGCTGCGCACTTGCGCATGTTATTCTCGTGTAACCATTATCGCCCTTAGTGTCGGTCTTAAGCAGACTGGTTTCCATTGCCAAAGGCCTCGAAGAGAATGGACGTGTTTTGACTTATTCCACCCAAGTATCGCCTGTGCTCCTGGTATGCCTCGTACTCAATCGGGTATGGCTAGGGTCTAATATTCATTTTCCTCTCCTTTTGATCTCGTCAGAGAATGGCGAGGGTCGGAAGAAACTTCCACGAAGGGTCGCCGGGCGGCGCCGCACGCCTTTCTATGCACCATCATCTGGTCTCGATGACTTATAAACAATGGCTTATCGCGAGGTGCCTCGATAACATCGACCGGCTGATGGAGAGGGCGACGAGTCCACGCTGCGGAAACAATAGTGTGTTTTTTACCCAGGAGCATCTAATAGCAGGGCTATGCTTTCCCGTGCTGGCCATAGTTAAACATTTTTTGCATTTTACCCGGGCGCCCCCGACCCTTATCCACCCCAACGTGATTCATATCCTAATCGGTAGTTGCGTGCTTAACCATCTGTACCAACTTGATCTCTCGTTGGTGGAGCTTTTCATGATTTACTTTCGAGCGAGGGCCTGTAGCCTGGGATGTCCATGTCTGCCAGCCCGCGATCAGCAGATCGTCAATGGCTTCCGACCGCCAAGACTGAGGCTAAAGGGGC
Organism: Tetrastigma voinierianum; assembly: GCA_016808115.1. NCBI lineage: Eukaryota > Viridiplantae > Streptophyta > Magnoliopsida > Vitales > Vitaceae > Tetrastigma > Tetrastigma voinierianum. Next base: position 388,084 of record JAEQBH010001094.1, on the reverse strand, counting down.
GCATAGTGAGGTCCTCGATGAGACCCCAAAGTTCCCGTTGCCTAATGTTAACCGGTCTCGCCCTTCCTGTGTGTGTAGTTAGGCTGATTCGATCAAGCTGCCTCTATAACCCGACGCGTTTGTTATGTGTTATGGATGCATTAACCGCTGGTTATCCATGAGGGAAAGGTCATGCAGGAAGGTCAGAACTCAGAGTAGTCGAAAGTATCGAGATGATCCGCCGACTCGATTCAACGAGAGCGCACTACCATGTTCGCACTTCAGAGAATGACATATCAAGACACAACCCGGCCCTTATACCTCTCCCTGCTATTCCTCGACTTTTGCCTTCGCGACGCCGTGGAATGGGAGCACTTTAGATTGGCCGATTTATGACGCCTAGTTCGGGCAACATGCAATTCTCCGTGAACTGCACCGAGGTATCGAGTCGAGTGCAAGGGGCCTACACATCGAGGTCATCCGCCCTCGAATCCGGGCCCTAGTTCGCCCTTTCCCGCCTCCCGGTCGAGAATTCAGAAGTAGCCGCCTTGAACGCCTCCTCCCGCCCGCGCCAGTGGGCTCACCGGCCCCACGGCAGGGCCGTTATAGTGCACAACCCCGGCCGAACGCGCCGGGGTTCAAGGGGGAGGATTTCATCCCTTGGGTTCCTGCCATGGAAGGTCCCCAGGATTTGGAGGAAGAAGAACGAGATGAGAGAATGACGGGGTTGCTCGATCTCTATGCCGCCCGCAAGAGGAAGCGGCAGGTGATTTCAAGAGGTGAGTCGATTAATCGCCATTGTCCGTATCAAGGATCGAGTTAGCCTACATCGACGGTAAGCCCGGGTCGTCGATCAGTTTGGGGGACCAGTAATCATCATCCCTACTCTCCCGACCAGCCCAGAATAACTGAACCCAAGTGGCCGGGCCGATCGACCCAACGAGGATGATCCACCCAAGTGCACTCCAATCCCGCCTCTCGCATCGGGGCAAGCAGGAAAGGCTGTGTCAAGTATATGCGGTCCGGACTGCCCAGGCCCCACCGGCCGGACCAGGTGATAACAGACAGCTACCTTCCTCCACGAGGGCCGGAGCCCTCGAGAGTGGAGGTGTTAGCCCCTAGGGCGGAGGAGGTGAAGGATATACTGCACCGTTGGGAGCCCTTCCATTGTGGAGCGTTCGCAGCCAATCGGCTAGGCAATTTGTATCCGCATATATACTAGGTGCTGGTAGTCGCTCGGGGCCTGGGTCTTCGCGAGGATTATACGATGACCCTCCCTGCTTCTACCTCGAAGGAGAATTTTCTACATATTATCGACGCATTTCCGGATATAGGTCCCGAATCAGCAACTTCGTCTACCGACCGAAATGGGTAAGATGTGGAGTTCCGCTGCGGTATTAGCTATTGCTTGTTTTCTTAGTTGCTGATGGGTTTTTTTGCAAGTCGTTGCCGCTGTTCGAAACATGGCGCTTGAAGATCACGAAGCCTGAGCCCGGCGCAATGGACGCCGAGCGTTACGATTATACGCTCAAAGTGAACGGTCAACGAGAAATGCAGAGCGCCATTAAAGAAGGTCGAAGCCATGCGCAGCCGCCGCTCGGACGGAGGTTAAGGAATCACGAGAGCCACTGGTCGAGGCCGGAGGAGATGCAAGAGCCATGAGGCAAATATGGCTAAGCTGGTGATAAAGGGGCCATTTACTACCCTAGCAATGCATAGAGTCTCGAGCCGCTTCGTTCAACGTGTTTCCAAGACTTGCGAAAATGTTCTCGCCAGAGGGCTAGAGTTCAGCATGGAGTCAGCCAGGAGGCATTTGCGCCGGAGGGGAAGCTTGCGTGAAGGCGAAGAAGAGAACGACCAGATGACAAATGAGACGTTTCGACAAGGAGCTCTAACTATCAAGGATGAATTCGCCGCCTTCCGAGGCAAGGTTGTCGCCGACGAGAGACGATGGAGGCCGAAGTTCCATCTGGGCCGCGACGCGCCGTTCACCATTATGGCTATGGCTGCTGCCACGCACAAATACTCGCGAGAGCAAGCCCCGCATCCTGATAGATGTCGATCCTTCAGCCTAACTCTAGAGTTCTTCGCTAATCCCCGATGCCCCCCAGCACCCCCGACGCCACTCGCGGACCCCGTCGCAACGTGGAGTGATCGCTCGAATATCCCACCAGAGCTTCGAGAGGAGATAACTCTTTCAATGGATCTCCCATCATCAGACTACGAAAGGTTTAAGTGCTTACAGGCGGGACTGTTTTGGCCGTTGCTTTGCACCAAACAATTTGCCTTTCTTTCTGCTTTATCGATTTAATATCGCAGTATGCTTTGGCACCGCGCTCACTCGATTTCGCACCGCTTGCTTATCGTACATTCGAAAGCACGCATGCTACGACATAAATCATCTATATGTAGCCTGATGGGTCATCGGTCGAAGTTGTCCGTGATAGTCACGACTACTACCCAGATTCTGTAATCTGACCACTAGATAAAGATCTATACTGCCGGCAGTCACAACCGCGCTACCCGGGACTTATAATTTGCCACTAGATGTTATCTATGTCGGGTCAAAGGTGTTAGTGAACCCAGGCCAACTAATTTATAATCTTTAATTAGCCAGATGTTATCTATGTCAAGCCCCATGTGTCGCTGCAATCGCGCAACCCGAACTTATAATCTGACCGTAGATGTTATCTATAGTCAACAAAGTGTGTCGCTGAACTGCGCTACCCTGGACTTATAATTCGACCAATAGATGTTGTTTATGCTCAGCCGAGCAGATCGCTGAACTGCGGTCATCCCGACTTACACTAATTCACTAGATGTATTTATGCTCGTCGAAAGCGGTGTCAGTTGAACTCCGCGCTCTACCCAGACTTATAATTTGACCGCTTAGATGTTATCTGCGTCGTCGTGTGTAAGCCGTTGAACTGCCACTCTGGACTTATAATTAATCAGGCCTAGGATGTTATCTATGGCCTGCAAAGCGCTGAACCGGCGCCACCCTGACTTAGCACTCCACCTTGCATATAGATATAAGACATGCCGCAGGAGGGGTAAATAATAAAGACATTCTTTTATTGATACCTTTTCGCGCGTGGCATTCACATTTGTATAGGAGTTCCATCTGTTTTGTTTATAGCATAGGACCCGAACTCCCCGGGCCGTGTGACTACATACGGTCCCTCCCAGTTGGGTTGGAATTTTCCTGCTGTGGGGTCCGTAGTATTCTCAAAAACTTTCCTCAAGACTAGATCGTCTCCGCCGGAACACCCGGGAGCTTCACTGCTCATATAAGAGCTTCGCCAAGCGGCGCTGGCAGGACGCCACTCAAATTGTTGTCGCTCCGCGCTCGTCACTCGCGCCCAACTCTCTCGACCACCGATTCGCATTTTCCGATTCTGGCGTAGTCGTTCTGATGGTAGGCAGACCATTTGCTAGGATAACAACTTCCATCCCATGTGAGCGAAAGGAGATGCCTATTGCTTTCTGCCGTGGTCCCTGCAGCCCGCAGCACCCGTGTAGTTCCTCCACTCCATTTCCCTTACGAGTCTAACCGCTGAGGGCAAATAATAGGTTTTGTCGAGGCTGGCTCGCTATTGCTTTGGGGATACCGGGGTGGAGTACAAGTTTATCTTCACTCTAAGGCAAAGTCATCCCGACAGACTCGCCACAACCACAACCCATTATCGGATACGATTGATCTCGGGATGCCGAACCGGCAGACAATGTTTTTCCAGATGAATCGAGTAACATCTCTATCTTTGATTGACGCGAAGGCATCAACCTCTATCCATTTATTGAAATAATGCAGATAATTCAACATTAGTTTTTCTCGCGTGGTGGGAAGCAAACCCACAAGGTCAATCCCCCATCGAGCTTAACGGCCACGGCTGTAGACGGAGACCAAATTCAGACCGACGATTTCAAGACGGGAGACATTCTTGGCAAGGGTCATATTTTTGACGATCGGCAAAGATCCGACTTCATAGTCAAGCCAAGAATACCCCTCGCAGGAGCCCTGGCAGTGAGCTAGTGTTCTTCCCGGTGATTTCCGCATATACCTTCGTGTAACTCAGCCAACGCATACTGGCCTTGCTCAGGAGTTAGACATTTCAGGTATGGCCCGCCTAGGGACTGTTTATATAGCTGCCCGTCTACCAAGGAGAACCTAGCCGATCGAATTCGACTCTCAGAGCCCCGCTCCGCTATTAGGCGCCTCCCATGATATGTAAAGTCAGATGGATCAATCCAGAGGGGGAACCTCCTCTATCTAGCATTCGAAAGTATGCAAGATGAAGGAGCCCTGGCTGATAGTAGATGGGGAGATATATTGTTTCCTTTATTGACAAAGAAGCAACAATGGCGGCTAAGGCATCGCCCTTTCATTACAATCCCTTGGGACATGTTCAAGTTTCCAGGCCGAGAGGGTGCTTAATTTCTATTTGACTAGAGAAGCATATTTTTCCATTCGGGGTTCCCCTCGACTCCGACCAAGGCTGACTTGTCCTACAACCAACCGTGAGTCGTCGAATCGAAGGTCACGCACTCCACTCCATGAGTGCGAGTTCAAGACCACTATCATGGCTTAGTACTGACTCTGTTGTTGGAGGTGTTGTTTAAACTAATGCCTGCTCAATCCTTTCCCGGTCAGAGGTTAATCGCGTAATCGAAGGCCACCCTAATTGGTCTGAACCCCTATCAACGCAACGGCCTCACCGCCCTTTCCTCCAAGTATTGGGTCGGATTTCGCAAGGAAGTCACCAAGACTTGCCCCTTTCTTTGAAAGTCTCGTCAGACCGATGCCATACTGATTAATTCCATCGGGCTTAATGATGAGTCAATTAAAACACTCATGCCAAACCCGCGTCATTTTACGCTTTAGTCAGATTTCATATTTAAATTAAGTATTATTTATGGCCCGACATCTGATTTTTGTAGTGTGTGTGAACTGTAGGTGGAACGGGGGTTTTTGGATGCATTTTTGGATCAAAGGGTGGAAGTGCATAAAGCCGACCTAACGCCGCGACGCCCCCACGCCGCGACGCGGTCAACAAATGTAGAAGTCAACAAGCGCGCAAAGAACGCCGCTGATGTCTCAATCTCGCGACGCCGCGATTCCCCGTCTCTCCATCATTAAAAGAAAAGGGGACCGTGACCGAGGCACGAGGATCGCATAAACTAGGGCATTTAAATCGTGAACAAATGAATTTCGATCTCGAGAAGAGCCCGCCATTTGTATTTTCTTCTTCGATAGAAGCACTGATGTTTTATAGATTAAACATTGGTGTTCTCATATTCAAGATAATAGATTTATACCTAAAAGGTGTTGTTGAACCCGTCACGATTGCATGGATTAAAAGATTAGTATTTTATATTATTCTTGTTTATAATTGCTAACATCCTTTTATATCTCTATGGATTCATTTACATGTTGATGTCCGCCAACATTAGCGTGATTATACCGACATTCAGATTCGAGAGATGAGGATACCTGTGGATTTGAGTAGAGAACCTTCTATTGATTCTGAATAGAGATATTTCGATCCCGAGGGTGGCAATTAAGGTCTAACATTTTAAAGATTTCAAGATCGTAGTCAGATACACTCAACAATTACTAGCTTAGATAGACTGATACACCTCGAGAGAGGGATTCAGAAGCAAGATCACCTAGCCATCAATAAATTATAAATAAACTGACAAGATTTATCTTTAGGAAATAATCCATCGAAAGTGGCAGGGGGAGACATAGCCCTAGTTTCCATTATATAGTAATTCATTAAGATTGATTAATTTAGTTGAAATTCAGACATTAATAATCTATCAACAGCCAATATCCGCATAATACTAGCCAATCTCTCAGATTCACAATTTATCTCTCGTTGATTTGATATCCGTACTCATAGGTACACTATATTACTCGGGGCTTATTATCGCGGCACTTGCGCACATAAAGCATATATACACACCACACTTTATACCTATCAAGCTTGCCGTTGCTCGTGATAGGTTTAGAGGATATAGAGAATAAAGCACTAGGATATTACTCGAATTTTTAGAGCTTTATTTATTTTTACAAGTGCCGGTAATTGTCTTTTTGCTTTCGTGTGTGATCAGCCAAGGTTTCATGAGTGCATGCGACGTATGGGGATCGGGGTCACCACATCCGCTGATCCCAGCCGAAAGAAACCTTGCTACGAATACGCCGAACAAAGAGAACATCAGACGAAATCTAGCAATCATGGAGAACAATGAAGAGCGGATCTGAAGATTTGAGCAAAACGAGCCACATAGGGTCGAAATGGGAATAACTAAGGAATCAGCACCTGTGCCATTTATACAACCGCATGATCCATTTATGTCGCTTAGAAGAGTCGCCCTAATCGCCACAATTGTTCAGATGTACCTATCCGAAACCACCCATTCAAGCAAACAACTTCAGAGTCGGTCAGAACTCCACAGATGCTTCGTAACATCTTATTTCAATGACTACCCAATGAGAACTAATATGTATCTCGACCAACTTCCTATCCGCGACACGATCAAGCATTAAATGGGCATCAAGAGGCACTTAGCCGAGATTGTTCCCACCTCACTAGTGATGCAGCCAAGCATTGGTTAACAAGTCACCACCGGATTCATTACTCATGGAACGACTTAAGGCGTAACTTCCGACCAAGTTTTTCCCACTCGAAATTGCAATAACCAGTAAGTATATCAATACTTTGACAACTAGAGGGAGAGAACCCGGCAGAGGTAATGATAAATTTCACGAACTATCGAGGAAGTGCCCACATCACGTAATCGACCAGATGGATGCAGTCCATACTTTCTATAATGGTCCGAGGAATGCGACTAGAACAGTAGATCGATGCCTCTACCGAGGGCACTAATGAAGAAAACCACCGACCGCTTGCGAAATTCGAAGATGTCAGCCACTAATACAAATCATACCTGGTAGAGAAGACTACACCAAGAAAAGTCAGGCGCACTATAATGAGGTCTCAACAACTGTTACTCATGTCACACAACACTAAACAGCTTAACTAGACAAGAAGGTATCGCGACGCCATACGCATTTAACCCACGGAGTCAGAATTCGTGGAGGACAACACAATAGCACGTAATGCCGCCAGACAACAAACAAGCAGAGCGTGCCCGCATGGTCGAGGTTCAATCAGTCACCACAAAGAACAAGGACAAAGATGGGGAAACAACTATCAATCAAAATCAAGGCCAAGGGTATGATTAATCGAACTAATAATCGCACGTCGCGGTATGGACGGAGGACCAATCGTAACAATATGCCATCACCCCGAGTGAGCCGAACCACATCCCGAGAAAAAGGTGGACTCGAACAAGACTCGCGCATGCTCACCTCACACAATCGCTTTATGAATGAGACAAAGGCTTAATACGAAGAACAGCCATCTAATCAACAATCAAGAAGATAGTTGAAACCGAGGTACAGATGGTCAAACGGACAATCTATCGATAAGGCAAATGAAGTTCCCTACCAAGCAACCCTATGAACCCGAGAAGAGATGGGAATGAACATGTTAAAGCAATCACGCCGAAGTGGTAAAGAATCGGGAGACACAGGAGTAATCCCGCCATGTAGGAGGTAGAGATTTGAGAAAGTATCCAAATGGCCGAATGATGATGCAAGATAGAACAACTCAAGAGAAACAACAGAGGAAACACAACCGAAGCAAGGGACAACCCACCACCTGTATCCACAACGCTTAAAGAAGCATAAGTTTGGATAAGCAAACACCAAGTTCATGAAGTGTTCAAGAAACTACACATCAATATCCCGTTTGCCGATGCTCGGAAACGTATGCCCGCCTATGTAAAATTTATGAAGTGACACACGTCTCTCGAAGAGAAGATCGCGTATATCGAAATAGTTAACTTAATGAGGAGTGTAGTGCCATACTTTAGAGGAAGCTGCCGCAAAAGCTAAAAGACCCAGGCAGTTTCACTATCCCATGCACCATTGGAAATGCTATCTTTGCAGAGTATCAGGTGATTCGTGCCAAAGATAATCTCATGCCCTTGTCCATTTTTAAACGCTTCGGGATTAGGTGAAGCTCGCCCAACTACATGGGCCACACTTCAGCCGGGCAGACAGTCCTTAAAGCATCCGAGAGGGCGAGAAGATGTCTAGTAAAGGCTGACAAGTTTATCTTCCCAACAGATTTCATTGTATTAGATACGGAAGAGATAAAGAAATACCCATAATCTGCAGGACCGCTTTCTGCAACCGGCAAAGCAATGATTGATGAAATGTAGGGAGAACTAAAATTGAGTGTGAGGATGAAGTCAAGTTCAATGTGTTCAAGCCGTGAGACATTCGGCGTAGTACTACATGTTTCACAGAGATAGTAGGCTATGTTGTTCACCAAAGGGTCTCTCGATCCTTCGAGGCTAGCCTAGTACGTAATGATTCCGAGAATATGAGCGAAGAGTGCAAGAGGAATATGTAAAATGGATGGATTCTTTCTCGACCCAATAGAAGCTGGAAATACTTCGAATCTCTAGTGAAAGTGCTTAAAACGCGCATTCACTTCCATTGAACAACCACCCAAGATGGAACAAAACCTTTACCTAGCCATTTGAAGTGCATGCATATTCAGATAGCATCCACCTTACTGATCACATCTCAAAGATCCTTGGATCGAATTAGAGGAGGAGAAGTTACCGAGGTCCTTAGAGATCATAAAAATGCGTCGAATGGTCTCTAAATGATTTGGGTGCTGGATCGCTCTTCCATGTGCATGCATCGTATTTTCAGAGGGAAGATATCATAAACCCCTCGTGGAAGCACAGAGGAGTGATGTGCGGAAAACGCGTGTATAAATATACTACTATATGCGCAAGTGCACGCGTTTCCCCAAGTAGTATAGTGTACTGCGGGTAATGATATCGATCCACAGGACAGTGTATCGACTAAGCAAAGGTTCTCGCTTTTTAGATAATATCTCGAAAAGATGACTTCAGAGGGAATTCAAATATGTAAAGATTACCTAAACTATTGATTCAATTAACGATTGGTTTTGAAGCTCAGTGGTTATATCTCCCCTCACGCTCAATGGATTAATCTTTCTAATATGTTATTATTCAAAGATATTTACAATATGTCAACGGCGAGGTGATCTTTTCTACAAGCGTATCCTCTCTCGAGGTATATCCGCCCATCTCGCGAATAGAATCGGGTATATCTCTATCCCGACTCGCATTCGGAATGCATTAATGTCCTAACTCTAATTGCCACCTTCAAAGTTCCTGAATATCATTTACCTAATCATCCAAGTCTACTTCACTCCGTGATCCCCGAATACTCCCTCATCTCTCGAATCTCTATCTCTCCAAGGTAATTATGCTAATGTTGGGCCGACATCAACATACGATTAAATCATAGGCAGAATAGTTACAACATATTTGAGAAATAATCAATAATATAAAGTTTCAAACTTTAATCCATGAACATATGACAAGGTTCAATATAACTCCTAGAAATAGATCTGTAACATCATGAATGAAAAGAAGAAAATGTTAGTAGTAAAACATCATTCTATCCGAAAATATCCAAACAATGAAAGGCAATAAATCCCGTATCAAGTCCGTGGCCACCGCCCGGGAATTCGTGCCTCGTTCAGACGCCCCGACCCAATTTTTCAATCATTCGTGCATTTTAAAATGATAGGGCGCAGATTCGAGCGACGCCGCGACGCGGGCGGCGCCGCCACGCATGCTGCCGCGACGTATGTTGCCGCTGACGGGCGCGGCCGCTGACTGAGACGCCACGACGCGGGGATCGCCGCACGGACAGTACTTCCATCGCTCGTTCCATTTGCTCCAAAAACCGCTTCCCGTCGCCGCTTCTTTTCGCCTAATGCTCCCCGCGCATTCACAAATGCATATCAAATCAAGATTCTAGTCATCACAAAATTATAAAATTACTCTTAAAATAAATGTAGGAAACCTAAGACTGACGTTAGTATAATATGAGTGCTTTAGGCACTCATCACAATTTCAAACTTAGTTTCTCGCTGTCTCTCAAGCAAGAACTGATCAAACAAGACAATACACACAACCTAATGAACTAACACTACATGTTGTTGCACATGCTGAAAAATAGGGATCAAATCGATCGACTCACACTCCCACCTGCTGCCGCTTTTGGGCTTCACAAACGCATACGTATATTTGACTTCCGGAAAATTCTGTTGAAATAGGTAGAAGTGACTAGTGCATCAAATCCCATGATCTTCAATAGCCTTTCCCAAAACCCCTATGTGCTTATTATGAATGACCTCCAAAGATATGCCTAGGTTTACACCCCAAACTTGAGCTCAACTCACCTATTTGGGTAGTTAAGCTAACTAGAAAAGGATAGAACGCACTCAATTTATTCACGACCAAATACCTAGAAACTTCCTACGTACTTAAAATAAATGGAAGAAAACCTAGTGCCAAGAAGTTTTAATGAGTGTTCTCAGAAGGATCCACTGCGACTCGCCTGGTTACGGGCACCGTGCATTAAATTCTTCAAACTTCACTCTTAACACTAACCAAACTCGAGGGCCTCTAGGTCACGGAATGATCCATCTTCTGGTCCTATGTAGCGCGCTGAAGTCAATGACTCTCACAACAGTGGCATTAGTTCGATGTGCCCCTTCGCATCAGGTCTGGATTCATCGATGATCTCGCTTATTCTTGCGCATACCTATTTTTGTCATTTGTCTTTCTTTTTCACTTTTCATTGTTTCAGATTTTCTTGGTCAGCTCGATGGAAACTTCCTCTTTTATCGATGTCCCATCACTTAAATGGTTCGAAGCTCCCAAGGTTAGTCGAACTACGTGAGCTGGTCTCGCGCCTTATGCATGCTCAAGGTCACAGTGTGTGAGTGATAGGTTTCGAGAACTCCGGTGTCTTCGACCACTGTGGATTCGGTTCACTAACCCCTTTCCATCTATTCAACCTAATTATCGAGCATCAAAACATTGTATGCATTTGAACATTCATGTTAATCGTGAATTCAGTCCAAAAGTGATCCCTCAATTTTAACACGCACACAACACGTAATTATTACATATAAGATCGACCTAACACAAACGCAACGAATCCACACATGACTCGCATAAGCTGACTAAACATGAACTAAATAGGAAACACAACTATACCGAACAAAATAAAAGCACTATAAAAAACACTAAAAAAACAAAACATAACTTAAACAAATAGCATCATCATCACACCCCCCAAATAAAATAGCCTGTCCCTAATTTCCGCAAGAAATAAATAGTCGGTGGTGAAGGGGACTCTCGTGATCACCGCGTGGTGGCGGAGGGCTCATGGCGCGAGCCGGGCGATCCAGCTCGCAAGGATCGCTGCCGGCTGCAAATGGTGGCCCGTTGGCCAAGACGACGCATATCCGCACGGAAGCTCCAGCATGTCCCAGGTGACGAGGACGCGGCTCCGGTCTCATCCTGCATCGCGCCAAAGCGCTGCCGGTGAGAGCACCGGTCCTCAAGGTCCGTAAGATCGAGGGTCGCCTGCGGGCTGCCGCAGGTGAGGGCACACGATCGCCAATGGCTCCCCCCGACGCCTGTGGACCCATAACGAGCCCGATACTCATAGCTCATCCTCGCCCGAGGCTCATGACCAACTTGTGTCTCTCAGTCATGGACACCGTGTGTGTCCCGCCACGTATATGGCTTGATCGTAGCTAAGTGTCGGGCACGCCCATATACCCCGCGAGCCCAGACAAGCCAAAGATCAGAAGGTCCTGGTGTTCATCTTTGCATCCTTAAGCATGGAGGATGGCATCCTTCGATAACCTCGCCCAACATCAGCGGTATACCCCGTAAGATCGAGATAGTCACACGGCCCGTCAAGGCCACTTCACACACGCCCGTCGAGGAATGAGACGCGACGCATGAAGTGGTGCCGACTGGGAATGAAGGCCAAATGTCAAGCCTTGAAATTCAATCGCATGACCCGCACTATCGATTCTCCACTGGTCAACACCATCGTCAATACGCATAATCTCGTAGGCAACTGGGGAGTGCTCATGAGCCGATCAACTGGCTCCGGCGACATGCTCTAGATCGGTAATAACTATTGATCGACCAAGACCAAGTCGACCAACACGTCCGCGACCGACTCTTCAAAACACGGGAGGCGATCAGCGCGTAGTAACTCACAAGACCACACTCATCGCCGACGCAGGCGGTCGGGCACAAGCACGCCATCCCTTAGCCGCGATACCTTGGCAAGAAATCACTCCGGTGGTGAACATCTTCCTTAATGAACGCAGCTACAGAAATGGTGCCAAACCGACGCGCACTCGCATTTACAAACCGCGAGGCACGACGTGGGAGCCTGATCCTCACCGGTCCGACCGCTTGGCTGGGCAATTTTTGCCTCTGCCGACACGAGTGCAGGTGACAAAACAATCAGCACACACACCTAAACAAAACACGAACACCCAATGTGCTTTACAAAAAAAAAAAAAAATCAAACTAAATAACTACCTAATGACTCCAAAATCTACACTCGTGAGACCCTAAGGTAACCCTAGTTTAATTCGAACTCGGTACTTAGCACCTCTAGACCACCAGGTAGAGCACACGCGGTTCACCGCACTAAGTTAGAGTCGAAAGTACACAAGTGTGAAATGCCACTAGCGACCCAAACCCGCCGAGGGAGACTAAAAGAGGTACACTGAGCTTGCCAGTGAGCAGCTGAGGCATTCCACCAGTAGCGAAGGGAGCTCCTGCAAGGTATGATAAGTACCTGATGGTGCGAGGGTGCTAGGTTTCAAAGTGGGAGAGGTAGGGCGCCAAAATGAACAATTTTCGCCTTAAACCAGGTGACGTCAGCGACGTATATCAGCCGCGACGCGATTTGCAGAGCTTCACTCGTTTAACGCCGACATTGAAGGCAACGCCACGACGCGACGTAGAGTGGATGAATCCACGCCGCGACGCTGGAATCCCACGCGACGCGACGTATGACATGTAAAATGACGTCAGCGATGCGAAACTTCCACACGCACGCGACGCAGAGCATAGAAAATGATCGCCGCTGACGTGAATCACGCCGCGACGTGGTAGAGATGATACACCGACGTCACACGTGAGGTCCACGCCGCGATCGCGACGCAGATGGGCCAATTTGACTTCGCGACGGAGAAACCCACGTCACGACGCGACGCAGGATCATGAACCGCTGACAACTGGGGCACATTTCGCTGATGATCTCTCGATCGAGAAAACCCTCTCCACTCAGATTTGTGACTTTATGGACTGTAATGCACCTCTGAAGTCTTAATCTTCCCACTAGTCGCATTCGCGGGTTCCGAAATTAAAAACAAACAAGCAGTAAACAATGCATTACAGAAAGCTAGAAACCCTACATCGCTGAAAATAAACAATAGAAATCGAACTAAGAAAAAGAAAAAGTTTAAGAAACACTCGGGGTTGCCCCAAGAAGACTATGTTTAATGTCGTTAGCTCGACGACCCCGAAAGTCGCAATGTGCCTGAACCCGAACTCCTATGATCGCTACGACATCTTGTCCGTTGTCACAAAGAAATGATTTACTTTGTTCAGAGGGAAAACTCGCCTCCATAATACTTGCCTAATCGTTAGTGGTGACTGAATGTGCCTTCTCAGATGTAACTTCGCCCCACCGCAGAAAAGACCTTGGCATCGTGGAAAGGTCCCACTATCTAGACTCCCACTTCTGAAAAAAGCTTTAAGCCGGAATTGAATAAAGAACTTGTCATCTCAATAATGCGGAACTCCTTTCCTGATGTGCTCTGTCGTGTACAAAGCCTTTAGTCTTTCCTTATAAATGCGCTGCCATAAGCTTCATTTATGAATTCATCCAAACACTGAGTCGGATAAATGTTTCGCACCAATACTATCCATGTTTAACTGTCGAGTGGCCCAATAGGCCCGATGCTCCAATTCCACTGGAAGATGACACGCTTTACTTTGAACAAACGCATTCGAAAGTGACATACCTCAAAGCGAGTTTTTAAATGTTGCACGGTATGCCCGCAGTATCGCCCATCTTTAGACCAACTTTCCTGAGCCGCGAACCTGCCTTTCTCGAGAATGTATCGATTTACTGATACCGCTTGTCCGCTGATCAGGTGTGGTATGCAAGTGATGTACGATGACGCACTTGCTACTTTTGCAAACCTTATCAATACCTTGGCGCGTAACGTACCACACCGCGATCAAGGCTCGAGAGCCCAAAACGTGAGATTATATTGTCAGTACAGAATCGAGCCACAATTCGCATCACTGCGCGTAGGAATCGCTTACCCACTTCGCGACATACCACGCCAACAAGATGTACGTTGTCGTATGATGCGCGAATGGTCCCATGAAATTCATTCCCCATAAATCAAACAATTCTACCTCCAAAATGGACGATGGTGGCTCGGGTCCCTTAGAGATGTTCCTTATTCGTTGACATTTGTCACAAGTGGAAACGGCTGCATGAGCATCTTTAAATCGGGCCAAGTGCCAAGAAAACTGGACAAAGCACCTTACTGCCGTCAAGCCACCAAAGTGTCCACCACACTAAGAGAGGTGACAATGGCTTCAGAATGTCTCGTGATTTCATCTCGCACACATCTCCTTATTACCCGATCAAGACAAGCAACTAGAAGAATTGGCTCTCCCAATAGTAGTGCTTTAAGGTGAAAGCAAAAACCTCTTTTTCTCTCGTCGATAAGAAATCTCGGGAGGACTACAGCTACCAAATAATTCACATAATCCGCGAACCAATTAACCCCGCTCTCTTTCCTCAATAGCTGTGAGTTTCATCCGAAATTCTGGGCCATTCAATGGGACATCATCTCCTGCCCTTCCAAATGCGTGGAAAAGATGGTCTCGCTATCAGTTCCCGGTGCCTTTTCTGCCTTTAATTTCCACATCACCCTTGCAAACAAGAGGACTCCACCTAATTAATCTTGGGTTTTGCATCTTTCGGGTCATCAAGTACTAATGCGTATCGATCAGGCACCACGACTTTACGCTAATCAAATATATTCGAACTTATCAAAAAGCAAACACAATGGCCAACAGCTCTTCTCTCAGAAATGGGCATGACCAAATACATCAATTCAAGGTTCTACTAGCAGCAATAGACACCAAAGATTTTCTCGTTTTCGCCTGCATCCCGCCTTAATCGTTGCTCATGCCACATGAGTTCAAACCAAAAGACCAACTGTGCCACAACAATGTGAGCCGAAACCAACTTGTCCCTCAACACCGAATGCATGCAAACATTGTAATCAAATTCAAATGGATCCGACTAAGAGGTTAGATGCTGGCTGGGTAATCCGTGAAAAATCCTCATGAAACCGGCCATAACCTCAAATATGGCCTAGAAAAACTTCAATCCCTTTATCGACGAGGCAAATCTCATCGTCAACTTCGCCCCATTTGGCCCTTATCCCTTGCCGAGATCCGGGCTGTCCAAGTGACACACCTTCGTATCAGCGAAATGGCACTTTTCCCACTGAAAATTAAGTCGTCTCTTCACATCTTGCCAAAGATGCACTCCAAGTTTTCTAAACAATTGTCAACGGAATTTCCCATATCGTAGAAATCGGTCTATGAAGATTTCAATTGTTCCTCTTCCACCATGTCGAGAATAAGGCCATCATACATCGCCGAGCAATTCATTGCATGTACCCGAAAGGGCATCCGCCTCTAATGCGTAATGTACCATAAGGGCAAGTGAATGTTGTCTTCTCCGATTCTCAGAGCTATGGCAATTTGGTTGTGTAATCGAATATCCATCTAAAAAGCAATAATATTCATAACTAAGTAATGACGAAAGATCCGATCTAAAAACTAAAGGAAAGTGATCTTTCAGTGGCCTTGTTCAACTTCCGATAATCAATACAAATCCTCCACCCAGAATCGCTCGATGGCAAGAGAAGATGTCAAGCTACCCGATGACAGTTGTTCCTCCCTTCTTCGACACTACCTGAACTGGGCTTACCCATGCACCGGTTCGAAATGGATAAATCATCCCAAATGTCTTAGCCATTTTAGCACTTTTACTTTACCACTCTTCAGTCACGGATTTAACCTTCTCTCAGGCTTCCACCAAAGGTCTATGTCCCTCTTCTTAGTAAAATACGATGCATGCACAAAGAAGGACGATCCTCTTATCGCCTAGAGACCATCCGAAAGTATGGTTTAGGATCTCGGAGGACCCTCACAACTCCCTCTAAGATACCAAAGATGTCAATGATCAATTTTTGTAGGATTCCTTAATTCCCAAGGTATGCATACTTCAAATGGCTAGGTAGAGGTTTTTGTTCCATTTTGGGTGGTTGCTCAATCGATGGGACCGGCGTTTTAACTCCTTCACCCAGAGATTCGAAGTATTTCCATCTATTGTGTCCGAAAGAGTCCATCCATTCGGCATTCTTCGCCTCTTCGCACAGTTCTCACTCATTCTCCACTAGGCTAGTTCCAAAGGGTCGCTGGAGACCACTTTACAGACACCATAGCCTCAACCATTTCAGCCATGAAGCAAGTATCACTTTCTCACTGCGTCTCACGCTCGAAGACATTGAATTTTACTTCCTCTTCAGATTTCGCTCGCTCACTCTCTGCGACATCAATCATCGCTCGCCGCTTGCTAGAAAAGGTCTTCCCAAGATTACTCCAGATTTCTTGCCTTCCTCCATGTCTAAAAAAACAATGAAACTGAAAGATAAACTCGCCGACCTTTACTAAGACATCTCTATTATCCTCCTCTGATGCTTCAAAGATCCGTCTTCACCGAAGAGCGACCGTAGTCGGCGCCTCCCAATCCTGCAAACGCCAAGATGGAGGGCGGGCATAAGATTAATGCCGCACCCAAATCACATAGCGCTTCAAAAAATAGCATTCATCGTGCACCTGATGCTGAAACCGCCTCGGATCCTCGAGCTTCTCGCAGCCTCCTTCAAGGATGGCACTCGCACATTCCCGCTTAAGTTCACCGCTTCAAATCAGCTAATCGCCCTTATGGGATAAGATGTCTTTCAGCGAATTTTACATAACTCGGGCACCGCTCCGTGAGCATCAAAGAATGGATATTGATATGCAATTTTTGAACACATCCATGAATTTCGTGAATTGCTTATCCATTTATGCTTCGAGACGCCGTGGGTAAGGAACCGTATGTCGCCTTGCCTCAAGTAGTTCTCACGACTGCTTTTTCTCCTCGAGGTCGTTTTATCTCGCATCATCTGCTCGGTGATCGGACCTTCGCCTCTAACCGTTTCACGATCGGGTTGTAATCTGTGATTTTACTCTTTCCTCACTTCTCAAGATAACCGCGAACATGCTCATTCCCATCTCTTCGGGTTTACCCTCAATTACCGTAAAGAACCCATTTGTTCTTCTCACAAGAATTTGCCATTCGCCCATTTCCAGGCTCTCCAAACTTCACCGTGCTACTTGATTGTTCAACTCGAAGGTTCGCCGTCGCATGTCAGCTCGCTTCATCCAAAGGCAGAGCGGAAGTTAACATCCGTGCAATAGCTCGTTTCTAATTCCAATTTTTCTCGCAGGTTGGTTCACTATTTCGACCCGATGGCATATTGCCTGATTATTCCGCCTCACCCATATCCTTGATTGCTCCGACTATTCTCGTTCTCGATTGTTACGCCACTCCTTGGCTCTGATTCCCGATTCCGATAATCGCTTCCATACTCTGGCCCTTCGCTGCTAGATTGATTCTGATTAAACCTCGACACGCACTCCGGCTTGCTCTACCGTGGTTTCCCGACCGACATTCCGGGTGGGTCAAGCAGCGGTCCACTACATAATTCACATAACTCCCATGAGTTGGGCCACTATGCTTATGCCTTTCGTCAGTTTATTTAATCGTTAGTCACCGGGTACACATGATTCACCGATTGTCGAGGACCTCAAGACCGTGCCACCCACCGTGCTTACCGGTGTAGCCTTCTGTGCCACCATTAGTGTTGGTAGCAGCATCTTCTAAGATTTCATAAGCTTTCATGTGGTTTTCTTCATCGCTGTTCTCCTACCAAGCATCAATCATTGTCTGGCCGATTTCTCGACCATTATGTATGTGACTTGCATCCATCCGGTCAGGCTAAGGGTGTGGGCACTTCCAAGAATAATTCGTGAAACTGGTCCCATGCCTCTCGCCGTGCTCTCTCACAAGTTGTCCAAACGTATTGATTTCTCTTAACTCGCCAGCAATTTTCGACTCGAGGAAAGAACTTGTCGTAAATTTTGCACCAAATCATCTCATGTAGTAATGGACCGCGGTCAGACCGGTTAGCCGCTGCTCGCCCTATCCCCAAGTGAGCGGAACAACCGTAACCCGAGAGCTTTTCCAAGAACTCCGCTTGTATTTGATAGTATCGCAAACTGAGGAAGTTAGTCAAATGCATGTTCTGCTCTCATGGGGTAGTCCATGGAATAAGATATTCTCGGCATCCAGATCAGATCGACTTCAATTCGAAATTGCTCGCTGAATAGTGGCCGCCTCGATAGTCGTCCGAACAACAATGGTAATACGAACTCATCTAATAGCATGAAAGGATCATCCGCCGTATAAATGGCCGGCGCTTGATTCCTTCCGTGATTCCCATTTCTACTCGCGGGTCTCACCGCTCAATGCCAAGATCTCGTTTCTTCGCGTTTCCATGACTACTGGATTTCTAACTGCTCCGCTCTCTCGCTCTCGCAACTGCGCGTAAGTCTTTCGTCGGGATCAAACAAAAATGGTTATTTTGATCTCGATGTCGCATGTACCATCAAACCCATCGCAATAACACCTACGCCAGAAACCAAATTACCAAAGACTTGTAAAAATAAACAAAAGTAAAGAAAATTTCAGAGTACATCGACCGCTTAATTCTCTATATCAATCTAAACCTATCCTCGACAACGCGCCAAAACTCGACAGCGAAACGCTGTATAAAAATATACGCCTATATGCCAGCACGCTGCCGCCCCAAGTAGTATAGTACTCAGGGTACGTATATCGACCATGTGACGTGTATTTGACCACAAAGGTTCTGCTTTTTAGATAATATCTCAAGATGACTCTAGAGGGAATTCAAATATGTAAAGATTAATGCAACGTTGATTCAATTAACGTATTGCTTTGAGCCTAGGTTGCATCTCCCCCCGTCAATGCTCACTGATTAATTCCTAATATGTTATTATTCAAAGATATTTACAATATGTCAATGGCGAGGATTCTTTTCTTACAAGGTATCCTCTCTCGAGGTATATTTCATCTCGCCAATAGAATCCCGGGGTGTATATCTCTATCCCGACTAAAAGATTCGAATGCATTAATGTCCTAACCCCACTGCCACCTTCAAAGTTCGAATATCTCTATTTCACCGAATCAATCGGGGTCTACTCTACTCAGATCCCTCGAATACCCTCATCTCGAATCTCTGATTCCGTTGTAATTATGCCAATGTTGGCCGACATCAACGCTACGTATTAAATCATAGGCATGTAATGTTAATAACATATTGAGAAATAACCAATAATATAAAGTTTCAAACTTTAATCCATGAACATATGACAAGGTTCAATATAACCCTAGAAATAGATCTGTAACATCATGAATGAAAAGAAGAAATGTTTAGTAGTAAAAACATCATTCTCCTATCCGAAAATATCCAAACAACAGAAAGGCGCCAATCCCTGGTACTTCCTCAAGTCCGTGGCCACTCGTCCGAATTCCGTGCCTGTTCAGACGCTTCCCGACCTACCCCTTTCGAATCATTCAGATTTAACGATGGGTGCGTGATTCGAGCCGACGCCACGACGTGAGATTGCTCACACGTGGGCGGCGTCGCAATGCATGGAAGTCGCCAGTGAGACGCCACGACGTGGGATCGCCGCGACGCGACAGTACTTCACGCTTTGTTCCCATTTGCTCCAAAATCGCTTCCCCACGCCGTTCGCCCCAATGCCCCGCATTCACAATGCACATCAAATCGCATTCTAGTCACAAAAACTATAAAATTACTCTCAAAATAAACAGAAAATGGAAGACTGATTTAGTATAATATGAGCACAGGCACTCATCAAGGAGGTTGAATCCAACTATGGCAGGTAACCGGAAGGAGGTGTTAAAGTGGTTGATACCGAGTAATTTATCCTATTTCACGTTGCATGAGTAATTCCGCCTGGCAAGAGACTCTAAGAAGGAGTGAACAACTGCCATAAGAACCGAAAATAACATATTACCGCCTTCTCGAACAATTACCGGGTGGAGAATTTGTACTGACATTCTGAACGAACAAAGCCACTAAAAAGATCATTTCCCATTGCCGCTTTCGGATCGATGTTGGATCGATTAGCCTGGCCATGAATATTATTTCTTTTCGATGGATATTTTGGCTACAATCAAATTGCTGTATTCTCGAAGATCAGAGAAGAGACGATCACATGTCCCTATGGACATTCGCATTCGTGCAGATGCCCTCGTCAGGCAATGCGCCGTACTTTCCAACGATGCATGATGGCCATATTCGACATGGTCGAGAAGACGATAGATCTTCGCGGATGATTTTCTGTTGCAATTCATTCGACAACCGTCTGAAAATTCCAGATCAAGTGTTGATAAGATGCGGAGACCAACTCACTAATCGAGGCGCCATTTTATGGTACAAGAGGGTATTGTAATGACATCGGATTTGTAGCAAGAGGAATGCAGGTAGATGCAGCAAAGATTGAAGCAATTGAAA
Source organism: Tetrastigma voinierianum (assembly GCA_016808115.1). Lineage (NCBI taxonomy): Eukaryota > Viridiplantae > Streptophyta > Magnoliopsida > Vitales > Vitaceae > Tetrastigma > Tetrastigma voinierianum. The sequence goes on along the minus strand of JAEQBH010001094.1, from coordinate 367,322 downwards.
ATTACCTCCACCTCACTCCAGAAAAGGGATAAGAAGTTTTTTAGGCCACGCTGATTCTTATAGGCGATTCATCAAAGACTTCTCTCAGACAGAAAACTGCTTGTCTAAATCTCTTGGTCCAAGGACCCCATTTGAGTTTAATGCCCAAAGAGCCTATGCCGCATTTTCGTGAGATAAAAGATAACAGTATCGAATTCTATCAGAGTAGCCCGCATTGGTCCTTTCCATTTAAGCTTATAGCATTTAAGTGATTTTACATGATTGAGCAACATAGTAAGGGTAAACAGAGAAAATTTTTCCAGTAATCTACTATGCGAGCGTGCACCTTGAATGATGCTCATTGAAATACGCCACTACGTAAAAAGAACTATTGGCTATCACTCGTTGACAAATTCGTGCCTTATTTGATTGGTAACAGTCGTAGTTCACACCGATCACTCTACCATAAAATACTTGATGACTAAAAGACGCCAAACCTCGACTAATCCCAAGGGGTTCTTTATCGCAAGAATTTCACTGACAAAGATAAGAAAGGTACGTGAGAACCTAGCTGCGCATCATCTTTCATCATTGAAGCGGCAAGTGATGAGGTTCAAGTGAATGACGCATTTTCCGATGGAGCAACTCTTAGCTAATAAGAGCCAAAGAGGGTGGTTCCATATTGGTGATTACGTGAATTACTGGCAGCTGGGCGTAGTCCTCCAAATTTAACTATCAATAGAAAGAGGTTTTTCGCACACTCAAAACACTACTATCAGAGGAGCCAATTCTTTACGTGCATATCATAATGACCAAGTGATCCTGATATGTGTGCCTAAAGATGAAATGAACAAAGATTTTGAACCATCACACACTTTACCATGTGGTGGACACTTCAAAGGGTCAAAGTGAACAAATGTACCTGTGCTTCAATCAGTTTACCGCCTACCTTATTCAAGGATGCTCGCTATTTTGTATCCATGACAAATGTCAACCAATGGGGGCATTTCTAGAAAGGATGAACCGCCCATGCATCCCATTCTGGAAGTAGAATTGTTTGATTTACGGGGAATGGATTTCATGGGACCATTTCCATCTTATAACAACCCAGAGCATCTGGCCGGGCAAGAGATTATGTCTCAAAGTGGGTTTAAGAATTCGACCAAGTATCAACGATGTGCCAAGGTAGTGGCTCAATTCTTCAAGCACACATACTCAGCGCGATTCTAAGATCCTCGAGTTAATCGACATAACAGATAATCCGTGACTCATTTCTCGCAATAGATGATTGACAAAGTCTTGAAAAAGTATGGGGTGTGCTTATCGCATCCTCAGATATCACCCACAGTCAAACGGGCAAGGTATATCAACCGAGAAATTAAGTCCACTTGAGAAAACAAGCATCGGGCCTGTGGAAGGACTGTCTAAAAGATCGGGGCATGCACTGGGGCATACCGAACAACATTTAAAACACCGGGGTACGTCGCCTCTTTAGAATTGTTTATGGCAAAGCATGCTACTTGCTAGCCGAATTGATAACAGGCTCACTGGCAACTCGTTAGCCGAACATGGACAAGACACTAGGCCAAGTGAGAAGCGATTGCTTCACGCTGAACTAGACGACTTAGGAACGGCTATGAAAATGCCCGCATATACAAGGAAAGGACAAAAGCCCGACACGATAAACATATATTAACAGAAGGAATTCGGCGTGGTGCAAATGTGTCCCTCTGCTTAATTCCCTGCCTCAAACTTTTTCCGAAATTAAAGTTCAGATAGCTGTGACCTTTCATAGTGACCAAGGCTCTTTCACATGGAGGGGCAAGAGGTTATGATCCGAAGAAAGGAACATTCACAAGCAATACACAATCTGCTAGCTTATATTTTCGGGGCGAGTTCCACGGAGCAAGGCACCACTAATCGACCGCATCCGACGGCTACGCAGCTTGCCAAGAGCTTCTGCCCCGAGCACATCGAGATTCAGGCCGCCGAGCTAACGACACAAACATTGCGCTTCGGGAGGCAAACTCCAAGTTTTTCTTGAAAATTTTCTTCATGGTTCAATTCTACTATTTGTTTTAAGTTTATGTCAAGCCATCAAGCTTCATCTGTAATTGGAATCCCTTTTTGGATGTTTATTTTCAGGACCCGCGATCGAAAAGTATCGGGAGGATCCATTATGCACCACTTTAAGTTCGAGGAGTCACATATTTCGCACTAAAGGAGTTTTCACATTAGACCATCAGAATTTCAGCCTTCTCTCGTCACGTCGCGACATTGGTTCAACGCCGCCACGCCGCTTTACCTCTTCTCTCGAACGCCGCGATTCGGATTCAACGCTATGCACGCGCTGGGAATTAGACTCTTCGAACGTCAGCGGGTTGATCCCAACGCCGCCGACGCCATTTTTGTACTTCCTTCGAACGTCAGCGACGTTGATCTCAACGCCGCTGACGCTGATCTCAACGCCAACGCTGGCTGTTTTCCTCTCGAACGCCGCGGACGCTGCATTCGCACGTCACGACGCCGACCCCGCTTAAGGCCAAACCACCCCATTTTGTTCTTACCCCTCGTTCCTCCTTACTCGAACCCTATGCACCCCTTTGTCGGTCCAAGCACACACACACCCACACCCTGCCGAATTCACTCCTCCCTCGCCGGGAGGTCAGTCAGGTTGCCTCCGACCACTTCGGGCACCGACATTGACACCCCATTCTCACTACACCACGGTTTTTTGTCCTGTCTCGCACCTTCCACCCCACCACTCGCTTAGGTTCCGTTCTCGACTCTCGTTTCTAGTCTAGTACTCACATTAGGTCTAGCTCGGGCTGGCAGGTCTGGCTGCCGCCCTGTGGTTTGTGTCTATTTCCATTGCCCATTTGGTCTTCGCTTATAAAGGCACTTTAGGTGCTCGACACATTGTCTAGTACATCCAGGTGTGGTCCTGTTGGTGCCATTAGGCTACCATGTCCACTTAGGACATTCAATAGTCTCGATTGTCTTCGCTACACCAATGTCTGGTAAGAGGCAAAAGTTTCCTACAAAACGGGGTCGGACTAGTGAGGATCCGACCCTAACTTTCGATGTATCGAGGTTTGTCAACGAGGGTGCCGCCGATCGGTTCGGCACCATCTGCAAGAACCGGTCTTTTATTAAAGAAAAGGGTTTCCATCACCATGACGACTTCTTCCGCAAGACTATTACGACCAAGGGATGGCCGAGCGCACATGACCTCATCAATTTGCGATGAGTGTAGTCACGAGTCATACGACCTCGCCTCCCACGTGTCGAAGGTGGGTCGCGAGGGTGTGTTGATGGAGCCGGTTAGTCCTATCAACCACTTTATCAATCTGATCCCAGGAGCCTTCGATCGACTACAGGCGACTGGTCTCAAGAGTCATTCGGGTCTTAATGTGACGGGGTGAGTGGAGCTCAACAATGAGGACACAGATCCACTTGAGCGGCGTTTGGCATATATCCCCAAAGTCGGCATCACTTCATCCGCGTCGCGTCTCATTAGAGCCCGGCGGCTGTGAAGTATTTGCCCAACGTCTCTAACTTTCGATTATGCTAATAAATTCGGGATATTAGTTCGATGTTGGGCAGGTTATAGAGGATGCCATCCTCCATAACCGGGACGCTAAGATGAACTTGGGGCACCCTTTCCTCATTTACGGCCTATGCAAAAGAGCCGGGGTGCCCTTAGATGACAACGAGGCGTGGTTACACCTAATCAAGGCTATATTGGTTAAGCGAGACAAACCGGGTGTACCATGACCTGAGGGGACTTATGATTTGGGCCATGAGCCCTCGGACGAGGACGAGCTCCATGACTATCAGGCTCGCTTTGGACTCCTGGGCGATCGAGACTTGTTAAGCCAGTCCTCTACTCACCCACCTCCGCCCACCACCACGCAGCGGACCTTGGAGCGGCCCGTCAGTCCCACGGCTTAGAGGACGGTGCTGCGCGCCACTAAAGCGCTTTGGCGCGTGCAGGATGAGACCGGGCAAAGTCCTCCTTACGGATATGGGGTGCCGCGTTGACTGCGTCTGATTTTGGCGGCCCGGGCCACTATTCTCCAATGGCGGCCCAGTCCCTCCGAGGCCCGGCTTACTTGCGCTTCTTGCCCACCACCAGCTGCCGCTGCCACCACCACAGTGACCTGCCCGATCACCAGGGGAGTTCCCTTCACCTTCTTTTGTTCTTTTATTGCCAGTGGGGACACTGAGTACTTTTGTTTGGGGGGTGTGGGTGGTGATCGGGTTTTTATTAGATCAGTATAATTTTGTGATGGTTATTTTTTTTTTCATGTTGTTTGTGCCAGTTAGTTTCGTTTCACGCTTGTTCATTTTAGGTTGTAGTCGTGTGTTTAGTTCTGTTTGTGTTTTGGTAGATCATATCTATGTTTAGTGGTGTCGTGTTTAGGGAGTTTGTATATGTGTTGCCATGTTTGAGAGTCGAAGATCACTTTTGGGCTGAATCACTATTATCATGGAAAACAGTGTATACCTTTAAAAGAGGATTCATTAGGTGTTTGATGTTCTGGAATTAGGTTGAATAGGTGGGGAGGCATAGTGAATCACCTTCGGGATATTCAATAAAGCTGTTTCTGTAATGAGCACAATACACTCACACACGAGATGACCTCTAGGGTATGCCTAGATCTTAGGAGCAAAATACTAAGGTTCAACAAACCTTAGAAGTCTCTAAACACGAAGCAGATGGGACATAGGTAATAAAAGGATTGCCTTCGAGCCCCAAAAATAAAATATAAATAAATAAATAATAAATAAATAAATAAATAAATTTTATATATATATATATATATATATATATATATATATATATATATATAATTGGGCATCGAATAAGTGGGATCTTCCAATGGAATCCGAGACACGATCTGAGGGCGCTTTCAAAGCCCGATGCCACTGAGCATTTGTAGGGAGTTATTGACTTTCTTTAGATTCTGGGGGACGAAGATGGAAGTTTCCACGGCTTAGGGCCCATAGGTTTAGTTGAGTGTTGGGGTGGCGTTCGAGAGCCCGAATGCCGGTGCCCTTAACCAGGCGGGTGAAGTCGCAGCTATGGCCACTTCACATGAACACTTAGCATAAACTTACGAGTGCTAGTTTTGTTTGATGTTATGAGTAGGTATGTTAGGAAAGTAAACGGTGCGTTCCTATCATTTTGTAGTTAAGATTTTCCCAGTGGAGTGAGTTGACTCAAGTTTGGGGGCATCGACACTAGGTATAAACTAGGGTCATTTATTGAAACACGTAGGTTCTTTGGGAAGGTTATTGAATATCTTGGAGGATGAGGCATTAGTCAATTACACCGATTTCATCTAATTCTTTCGAAAGTCGAACACCCTTGCGAATCCCCTGAACTTTGAACAAAATGGCAAAAGTGTGAGTCGATCCAATTTTATCCTCTGTCTATCAGCATGTGCAGCAATATCCTAGTGTTAGGTTATGGTATGTAGTGTGTGTGTGTCCAGGTTAGAGTTAGTTCTTTCTTGGGGACAAGCAAGAAGCTAAGTTTGGGGTGTGATGAGTGCCTAAAACACTCATGCCAAACCCGCGTTTGTCTTACGTTTTTAGCTGTATTTCATATTTAAATTAAGTATTATTTATGGCCCGACATCTGATTTTGTAGTGTATGTGGCTGCGGCGGGTGGAGCGGGGGTTTTTGGATGCTTTTTGGGTCGAGGGTGGAAGTGCGTAAAGTGGTAGAACGTCGCGGCGTCAATGTGTGGCGTCCCATCGTGGCGTCCCCACGTCCCGACGTCCCAACGTCATGACGTTGGGTGGCGCAAATGTAGAAGTCAACAAGCAGCGTCGCGCGATGTCTCAGCGTCGCGACGTGTGCGATTCTATCTCCATCATTAAAAGCAAAGGGACTAAATTGAGGCATGAGGATGCAAATCTGAACTAGAGACACGGAAATCGAAACGGCGACTTTGATCTTGGAGAAGAGCCCGTCATTTGTATTTTCTTCTTTTTTGGAGAGAAATCGCGTGTTTATAGATTAAATGCGGTGTTCTCATATTCAGTATGTTCTAGATTTATACAGGGTGTTATTTGAACCACATCACGATTGCATGGATTAAAGATTAGTATTTTATATTCTGTTGTTTATAATTTGTTAACATCGCAACTTTATATCTGTGATTCATTTACATGGTGATGTCGCGGCGATGGCGTGATTATCACTGGACATGCGGTCGAGAGATAAGGATACCAGAGTTTGAGTAGAAGCGACCTTCGGTTGATTCGGTAAATAGAGATATTCCGTCCGGTGGCAATTAAGGTTAGAACATTTAAGCATTTCGAGTATCGCGTTGGGGTAGAATCTGATCCACTACTAAGCGAGATAGGCGGATACACCTCGAGGGTATTTTATGCGAATCACCTAGCCATTGATAAATTATCATAAGCCGAATAGTATCATCTTTAGGAAATAATCCGCCGAAATGGCGAGGAGACAGCCTAGTTTCCATTATATATTAATTCATTAAGATTGATTGTTAGTTGAAATTCAGACATTAATAATCTATCACCCAAAGCTAATATCCAGATAATATTCAAAGCCCGATCTACGTATTGACATTTATCCCAGTGGATCGATGCTCAGTACCATAGGTACTATATTACTTAGAGGCGTCGCGTGCACTTGCGCACATAGGCGTACATATATACACACCACGCTTTATGCCTATCACCCAACGGGCCATCCTTCCGTACAGATCCAGTTTATGAATCGTGCCCCGGAGTGGAAGATCGATTAGCACCCGCAGCCAGGATGAGCACGGAGAAGTATGGGCGCGACTTACAGGCTGGTTGTCAGAGTAAGGGCGAGCGGCTCGTTCGAGGTGGGTGTATCTGAACCTCCACGTCGGTTGGGTTGCGACAAAAACAGGCCTCGACCGCGTCGCATTCTTTAAGCAGGCGGCACTTCTTTGCTATATCGGAGAGTACATTAGGTAGGATAGAAGTGTCGCCAGGCTTGAAACTCACGAGAATCGAGCTCTTGTCAGGTATTGCTTGATTGCTATGAATGCTCGGTCACATTCCTCATTCCATTCGCCCGGTTGACTCCTCTCAGGGTAGCAAAGAAGGGTTTTAAACGGTCGAGTGGTCGGGAAATAAAGCGTCCGAAGCGGCGGCCAGGTCGGTCGGTTGCTGAATCCCTTTCTTGGAGTTAAGTAGGCGATTACAAGATGGCCTAAGTTGCGCAAGATTAGCCTCTATTTACCTTTGGGTTACACCATAAAGCCAAAGGAATCGGCCGGCGTTGACCGAAGGCACACTTGGGGAGTTCGGTTTCATCTTGTACTTTACGGGGAATCGAATGTACGTTGTAGATCTTGGCGTGATTCGGTATTTGCTTGGATTTTACCAGCATATCATCAATATAGACTTCCATTGTGCTTCGACAGCAGGCGGAACATCTTCGTCTGACAACCTCGATGGGTGGCTCCGGCATTTTCAAGCGAAGGCATTACATTGTATGATGAGTCCATGAGGGCGATGAAAGATGACACATGCAGGCGTGCATGAGGATATGGTGATATCGAAGGCATCGAGAGAAAAGATAACATCTGTGCGTGGCGTCCACAATCGATCTATTCGGGCGGAGAAGTCTTTGGGTATCGTCATTGAGGTCAGTATAATCACACATACTCTCCTTTGTTCCCTCTTTCGGGCCAAGCCACCCGTTGGCCCAACCATTCGGTATAGCGGCTATAATAAATTCGTTATGCAGAAGATTATCGACCTCGGTCTGGATTACTAAGTGGCGGTCCGGATGAAAGCGCCTCTATTTTTGCTTGACCGGCTTGGCAGATGGGGTGACATTTATTCTATGTGAGGCGTGCGTGGGGCTTATTCCTATCATATCGGCATGAGTCCAAGCGAATACATCGGCGTTCAAGCTGCGGCCTGCGACATAGCGGACCTTCTCTTCCGGATGGAGGGTCTTGTCTTAGATGCATCGTCAGGCTGTCGGGCGTGGCCAGGGATCAGCGCCGTGACTCACATCCTCGAGGTGGTAGGGGCGGATGTTTGTGATTGCTATTGTGGGGTTGATCCTCAAGGAGTGGTTCAACTGGGCACTCGCTTTGCTCGCGTCTGTAGTGAGTTGATAGCAGGTGCGATTAGGCTTCCACGAAGATCAGCGTAGGATCTTTGGTAAGGTAGATGATGGTTTGATGGTATGTGGAGGGTATGGCTTTCATGGCGTGTAGCCATGTCCAACCTAGGATAGCATTGTATGGCCCCAAGTCTTCTACCACGGAGAACAGTACTCGTTGAGTTCTGGGACTGCCTTGGCCGAGAAAGGTGATATTTATTGCAGCGGTGTGGTAGCTCCATTTGAAACTGACAAAACCACACTTGTGTGAGCAGAGATGATCGATCGGGACTCGTCTTCTTAAAAGTGGAAGATGGAGCAAATCGATGTATTTGCTGGATCGATGAGGACCACGTGCATATCAAAGCGTTAATACATACGATCGATCTGAGTGCGTCGTAGTGTGGTGTGATAGCAGGTCTTAGGGTTAATAGGGAAGGATATAGGGTCATAATGGCGGGAACTATTGTGATATCCCCCCGGTTGCTGACGGTGTTTACTCTGGCTTTGATCGAAGCCGTGTGGAGCATTATTCTCCTCTGTTTCTTGGATTGATATTGGCTGTCGGTCGATCCTCCGAGTATAACGTTGATGGTCGGCCTGGGTCCTGAAGCATGTTTGGTATCTCTGCCAGTGACCACATGGTTGTGGGATTGCCCCTGGGTTGGCTCAGTAAGTCTCAGTTTGAGTGCCCAGGCCGGTCAAGCTTTTCTACCAGAAATTTGAGGCTCTGGCAGTGATTGGGCTCGTGGCCATGGTCCACGTGATATGTGGCATCGTACTTAGGGATGCAATTTGTTGGTCGGACTGCCCTCTCACGTGGTGGAAATTTATTTGAAGTCGAGGAGGTCTGGATGATAGGCGAGCGGTCATGGCGATGTTGAGGCTTGGTGGGTGGGGGATCTTTCCTCTTCTTGGATTGCCCATCGGGGAGCTTCTGGCCTTTGCCTTGGCTGCTTTTCTGTTCAAACGGGCCCTTAGCGGCCGGCGCTTTGCTACAGGTGGTTATCGCGCGGTTTGCGAGGCGGCCGAATGAAGTATCTTCGGTAATGGGAATTTATGCGCGTGATACAATTCCTCCATAGTTGTCGGCGGGTCCAGGGATAAAGATTGGAAGAACGGGGTGGTCGGCCCAAAGCTTCTTCTGAAGTTTTGCAAGACCTCATCCATACTGTAGACATCAATCTCTTTGGACACGCTTGTCCAGAACACACGCGTGAAGTCCGGATGGACTCGTCTTCGGATTTAGGATGAATTTGGAGGTTGATGTTCCTTTTTATGCGGCGAGCACAAATCTTGAGAAGTAGGCAGCGGCCCATAGTTCGTCGAATGTATTTATTGATCCTCTGGGGAGCTTGTGAAACTAGGCTAAAGCGGGGCCCTTGAGGCTGGCTGGGAACACCTTGCAGTCGTCGTCCGACGTTGATGATCGTTTCTGGTTGAAATGCGACTATCGATCGTATGGATTGGAAGCGTAGGTACATGGCGAAGGGTGGTATGGAGAAGCCGCGGGGAGGTTCATAGTCCAGGATATGCTGTCCAAGGGGAGTGGAGAGCATGTCTTGTGGTCCTCGGACGACGGAGGAAAAAGTCATTTGCGGTGTGGGGGTGGCCCCGGAGGGCGGGTACATGGATGGTACTGGCGGGGGGAAGCCCCTAGTCCGGTCAGGCACATATTGGTGAGTTGACGTTGGCGGTCGTTGGTCCCTGCTGGGTTCTCTCCGCACCCGGCGCATTGCGACACTAATGGACCGGTTGGATCGGCGAGGTGGCCTTTTTCTAGATTAGGCCAGCTAGTGTGTGCGGGGATGGTGAGCAGGCGTGGGGCGGGGCTGCGGAGGGTAAGCTGTCATTCGTCGATAGATTGATGTCGTCCGTGCCTTGCCTCTTTGCCTTCTTGGGGCGGGAAGGAGGGAAATGGGCGAGGAGTTCCACACGTAATTGCACGACCTTGACGGGCCTCAATAGGGTTCTCAAGCGCTCATTTTCCTCCGTGGCGGATTGCTGTTCATGTGGTCGGCTATCTCTGGGCACCTCCTCTTGTTTTGCTTCCATCTCTTGGAGCCAGAGGAGGAACTGGTCTTTGGGGGCCTGGTTTGCTGGATTACTAGTCATGGCGGTGAATTCCGACGGTCCGATGGGATGTTTGGGAGTGTAGCCAGTCGGGAGGTCACTGGGAGCATGTGTACCCCCGAGCTCTCGCGTCACAGCCTGCGAGATTTCGCTCGGCGATTCCACGGGCGGCGCCGGGTGTGGTCTCTGATTCTCGGAGTCAGTGGATCGTCGGAGCATTCATCGATTGGTTCTGACTGTGGAAACAAATAAGAAGGCAGATGGTGGTGTTAGTCGCCCCTCAGATGTAAAGTTAGTCTTTTACGGAAGACTTAGAGCTTAGGCGCGATTATCTCGGTCAAGAATCTCAGTACCTCGTTTGGTGTGACTGCTTCTCTTTATGGAAGGAGAAAAGAGGATCCCGTCTTTTGGAGTATCTGGTTTCTCCCGTAATGTTAGGGAAGGTGGCTTTTATTTCGGGAAGGATGACATTCTTCCTTTTTAAATGCTTCACTTGCCTTCAGATAGGAGCCCATTTGCTAGGAATGCTCTATTACATTGAAGAGGCGGAGAATTCGGCTCATGGGAAAACTTACTCTTATATCATGAAGAGCCGGTTGGCAGCTTCGTTTGGTGGAGTTGCCGATCGGGAAAGGAACCACCTGGGTAAAAGGCATCGGGATATGGGAATGCTAGGGCACCGGGCGGAGAAGTTAGTAGGCGTTACGGGCCGATTGGCTGGGCTGAATCATTTGGGGTACTCGGAGCGAAGGATGGCTGGGCATTCTGGGATCATTCCCTTTGGGAGGGCTCTTGAGATTTGGTGAAAAGAAAAGAAAAAAAGAAGAAAAGAAAAGAAAAGAAAAAGAAAAAAAGAAAAAAAAAAAAAATTTGTAGAGTGTCGGGCTTTGGCCAATAGTACCTGATATATATATATATATATACATATAAATCAATTTTATTTATTTGAATTCATTAATATAAAAAATAAATAATTTTAAAATATTTAAGTTTATTTATATTAGAATTTCTTGTATTTTTCTTTAAATAACAGTTTATCATAAGATTATTCTCCTTCATATTTTTTCTCTTTCTTTAGTATTTTACTATAATGACAAATATAGCTTCAGTGTCATATTTCACATCATATAAGATGAAAGTTTCTTGGTGAGTTCCTCTTAACAAACATGTTTTAAAGTGATGAGGGTCCTTTCAAAATGGAATATTCTTAAAACTTATTATAATTTCAATTCTCATAATGTGAACCTCTATTGCATTGATGAGATGAGATGAATTGAAATTGTCCATATATTTGTTTTAAGGGTTCTACAAGAAATGACTCTTAATGCATGAAACTGTGAAAACATTGTTGCATCCACATTACACTTAAAAATGAAATTGGTGGCTTCTCCCAACTAGCTAGCACAACCGGAAACTTCAGCTTCCTATTGGATCAACACCTTATGGGCTAAAGGAGAAGTCTTTAATGCTACCAATTCACACAACACTTCAAGCTCTACTCTAAGCCTCTTACTATACTATTAGCAAAATTATGTTTAGAATTCCATACCTAATTAATGCATTCCCTTCATATACTCTACAAAGTCATAACCACTATACCTAAATTCAACTCATCAGCAACACTCTTAACATTTTAAACACCAACTCTATAAAAACCCTCCACAACATTAGAACCATTCATTATAAGACTATGAATACCAACACCACTCCATCATTGTCTTGCAAATGGACACGAAACAAAAACATGCCAAATATTTTCCAAATCTCTACTGCAAAAAGGACAAATACACATAACCCAAACACCACGAGATTGAACTTATATTTATATCTTTAGTTATTGAAAAAGTTGAGAAAAATTTGCAATAGAAAGAAAAAAAATAAAAGTAGAGTTAAATGACACACATATATATATATATATATATATATATATATATATATATATATATATATATATATATATATATATATATATATATAAACCATTTTATTTATTTTAGTTTATTAATATAAATATTAAATAATTTAAAAATATTTAAGTTTATTTATATTAGAATTTCTTGTAATTTTCATTAAATAACTATTTATCATAAGATTATTTTCCTCCATATTCTTTTTATTTCTTTAATATTTTATTAAAACCAAATGTAACTTAAATTGTTATATTCACATCGAATAAAGATGAAAGTTTCTAAGACTATGAGTTCCTCTTAACCTAACAAATGTGTTTTAAAGTGATCAGGGTCATTTCAAAACGGAATATTCTTGAAAATTATTATAATCTATTTATTCAATTCTCATCATGCCAATATCCATTGCATTGATCAGATTAAATGAATTGAAATTATTGGGGTTGAAATTGTTCATATCTTCATCTCGAAGTTTCTACAAGAAATGACTCTTATTGTATGAAACTGTGAAAACATTGTTGCATCTATATTACACTTAAAAAATGAAACTGGTGGGTTTCTCCCAAGTAGTACCACCGGAAACTTCAACTTCCCACTGGTTAAAAACCTTATGAGCTAAAGGAGAAATATTTATTGCTACCAATTCACACAACACTTCAAGCCCCGCTCTAAACCTCTTACTGTACTATTATCAAAATTATCTTTGGGTGACCGATTAATGTTTTCATTATATGCTCACAAGTCATAACCACACTTTACAAAAATTCAACTCATAACAACACTAATTTTAAACACCAACTCCATAAAAACCCTCACAACATTAGAACAATTTCTCTACTTAAACTATGAACACTAACACAGCTCCAACACTGTCTTACGATGGACAAAAACAAAAACATGCCAAGTATTCCCCCAAATCTGAATTGCAAAAGGACAAATACTCATGTTGACACTTGCGAGTTGGCTTATATTATATCTTTTAAAGTTATTGGAAAAGTTGAGAAAAATGCAATAGAAAAGAAAAAAATAAAAATAGAGTTAAAATACTATATATATATATATATATAACCAATTTTATTTATTTTAATTCATTAATATAAAAAATTCTAAACAATTTTAAAATAATAAGTTTATTTATATTGTTCTTGTATATTTATAGTTAAATAACAGTTTTATCATAAGATTATTTTTCTCCAAATTCTTCTTATTTCTTTAACATCTTATTAGAACCAAATGTAACTTAAACTGTCACATTTCACATTAGATATTAATGAAAGTTTCTATGATTATGAGTTTCTTTTAACTTTACAAACGTGTTCAAGTGACGAGGGTCCTTTCAAAGTGGAACATTTTTTAAAATTATTATAATTTATTTATTCAATTCTCATCATGTGAACCTCTATTGCATTGATAAGATGAAATGAATTGAAATTGTTTATATCTTCGTCTCAAGGGTTCTATAAGAAATGACTCTTATTGAATGAAAGTATGAAAACATTGTTGCATCCACACTACACTTAAAAATGAAACCGGTGGCTCCTCCCAAGTAGTACCACTAGAAACTTCAACTTCCCACTGATTCAATACCTTATGGGTTAAAGGAGAAGTCTTTACTGCTACCAATTCACTCAACACTTCAAGCCCTACTCTAAGCCTCTTACTGTACTATTAAAAAAATCATGCTTAGAATTCCAGACCTAATTAATGCGTTCCCTTCATATACTCCACAAAGTCATAACCACTTTACCAAAGTTCAACTCACTAGCAACACTAAACATTTTAAACACCAACTCCATCAAAACCCTCCACAACATTAGAACAATTCTCTATAAGACTATGAACACCAACACAACTCCAACACTGTCTTGCAAATGGTCAAGAAACAAAAACATTCTAAGTATTCTCCAAATCTCGACTGCAAAAAGGACAAATACTCATAACCAAACACAACGAGATTGAACTTATATTTATATCTTTAGTTATTGGAAAGTTGAGGAAAAATTGCAATAGAAAGAACAAAAATAAAAACAAGAGTTAAATGACATATATTAATTCATTGTATAAATATTAAATAATTTTAAAATATTTAAGCTTATTTATATTAGAATTTCATGTATTTTTCATTAAAAACAATTTATCATAAGATTATTTTCTTCCATATTCTTTTTATTTAATTAGTATTTTACTAGAACCAAATATAACTTAAATTGTCATATTTCACATCGGATAAAGATGAAAGTTTTTAAGACTATGAGTTCTTTTTAACCTAATAGACATATTTTAAAGTGACGAGGTCCTTTCAAAGCGGAATATTCTTGAAAATTATTATAATTTATTTAATCAATGCTTTATCATGTGAACCTATATTGCATTGATCATATAAAATGAATTGAAATTTTTAAGATTGAAAATTTCCATATCTTTGTCTCGAGGGTTCTACAAGAAGCTAGCTACTTCAAAGATTGAGCTTAATGGTGATTTGATGAAATATAAGTGAATTCCTTGGTAGGACCAAGAAGTAGTTCGGACCAAGGCCATCCCATAGTGTAGGGACGTGCGAGACTCGGAGAATCCAGACTAGAAGCAGAGCAGTTGTGAGACGCACATGAGTTTGTTGGTTAGATGCTAAGGAACTTGGGGAGCAAGTAACCAATGAGCTTGAGATCTATTTGACAAGTGGATAACGATCACATCTCAGAAGATCCGGGCGTATAAGTTATCAAACAAGAATTAGAAACTTTATAGGATTCTATTATGATGAGGACTCTTGATCAGCAAGATTCCTATTTCTGCTATGACAAATGAAAGAAAAGAACAAAAAATAGAAGGTTGGGTTGGATTCATATCAGGAGAATGATCCAACCTTATCTAGACTTCCAAGATTGATTAGCAAGGCTATAAATTCAAGGCATTGGAAGTTTTCCTCACCAGTTTAGCGGAGACGAGCGAAGAAGAACAAAGCGAAGTCTGCTCGTCTGAGAGAGTTGATTCGGATACTTGGTTGAAATTATTTCACGTTAAAGCCTTTCACCTTTGGTAAAGATGATGTTATTTATTTTCTTCATCTTAAGTGATGTAATGTGGGTTAGTGATGTTCATAAGCGTAGTAGCTCAGGCCAAATCGGCAGCGAATTTTAAGATTCATAGGTTTGGATTTGTTAGCCATAAAAATCGATATATCGGTTTAGTTCATAGTTTAAGTGTGTGAGAAGCTGAACCGGCCAAACCCGATATAATAAAATGACCCTGTGGTTTTGTAGTTTATATATAAATATTCTTAACCTAATTTCTCAATGTAGACCTGCGATTTTGTCCACAATGGCCCAAAAAAAAAAAAAAAATCATTTTTTCCCTCTAGGACCTATAGCTAACTTCCAGCTTAGATAGCTTGGCAAGGAAGCAAGTGATTAATGGTCTTGGAAATGGCAAAACTTGTGAATAGGAGATGCCGAAACCAAGATTGAAGGAGTGAGGTTCTAAGTTTGACTCTTGGATTCTCAAGACTGAAGGAAGAAGAAAACAAGATAGAATAAATGAGAAATTTGAAGGGGTGAAGAGGGGATATAAGTCATGAAGAATCAAAGGAAAAAAAAAGATGAAAGGGAGGGAGTTCTAAATTCTCTAATGATAAACACTTAAAACATAATAGAAATGTGGTCGAGAATTCTCTAATCAAAGGGAGAAGAGAGGGATGGGAGAAAGAAAAAAAAAATGAGGTTATACGATTCTGGGATCAGAACACTCAAGAAGGGAAAAGAACTTTGAAAGGTTGAAACTGCAGTTGAAACTACAAACTGAAACGAAAATGTAATATTAGATTTGGTTGGTTTGAGTACTTTGAAAGGTTTCGATCGGATTATAATTTTTTCAAAACGATGTCATAGGTTTTGATTTAATATTATGCTGGCCAAGTCCAAGCCAGAGCTCGGCTGACTAATGTGGGTAATGGGTGTGTGCAATGTTGTAGAGAGGTGAGGGAGTTTATTCTGAATTCCTTATGAGTGGTTAAGTTTAAAGAAGGGCCGTAGGTAGAGAGGAAGTCTTGTACCACACACTAAGATGTGGCGCACTTGTTCCCAGGGTCCGTTTGACCGTCGTCAGCCCTACGAAACTTGTGTGTCTCATATCATGAGACTCATACATGAGCCAAAAAATGGCCACGTCGGGCCGTACATCCATACTCTCACAAAGCCATAATCAACTATATTACCATAGTTTCAAGATTTAATTACACTCTTATACAAACATATATAAAAATTAATCATTATAATATATGTTTTACAAAAAATATAGGATTAAAGCAACACATCGACTTTCTTCTCAAAAGTGGCCTCTAGTGAGCGTTGTCTTCCCGAATACTTCCTGTACCTGAAAGGGGAATCTCACGACGGGGTGAGCAAAGCCCAGTAGTGGAATTATCCTACATGGGTTACTCCCCACCTAAGTGCAATGCAATGGCAAACATACATATTCAAGTGAATTCATGACTCCTACTCGAATGTCTACATGTCTAATCCCATGGCTCGAGTCCTCACCGACTTCCTCACACATGCACTTACCATGTATGAAAATCGTTTCCAAACAAAATATTTGTTTTAATTGTGGGCAACCCTCCGATATAAATAATTTGGGCAATCATCTGAGGTGAATTTGTTGGATAACTCTCCAAAACAATTCCTGGGCCTCTCCGATGTGAATTCTTGGACAATTACCTAACCTGATTCTTAGAATGACTTTAGATAAAATTATTATTTTTTGGACAATTCTTTAGACTGACTTTAGATAAAATTATTATTTTAGACAACCCTTCGATTTATTTCATGTCATACACTTACTTCTATAGTTTAGGATGCCCTAGTGCATATGAAATGCAATGTGCCATTTCACCATAAATCATGTTAATATATCACGCATGCATATATGAAAATCATATCTATGAAACAACATGTTATTAATTCATAACAATAACTTTTAATTAAGCTCAGAATGGACTAATAAACAATCGAGTAGCCATGTTGAACTACCTAAAGCATCACACAAAACACATGTTATTCAAATATATCAATAACATATCCAAGACACAAGTAACTCATCTGATCACGATCGGTTCGGAACATCGAAACCCACTTTAAAGATTTCCTGCTAAGGTGCGATGTTTGGGCGAAAACCACGACCATTAGGCTACGAACATCCCTAACCATTAACAAGGTCCTTAAACAAGGACTAAAATGAAATAGGAAAACCCCTGCCTCGAGTTATGAAACTCCACAAAAGCGGTACTCACGCATAGCCATGCGGCGTAGACCAACTTTCCTCTTGTCGATGAGAGCAGAGCGGTACTGATCACGGGAATTCTAGAGAGAGAAGATAGACACTCTCTGCAAAATCTCTACGTCTTTTCTCGGTTTTATATCCAGTCTCCCCAGGCCCCAGTTTGGTCGAGCATGGGTCGAGAGATTTTCTTTTATAACTACGTACCGACCTCGTTGGGTGAATTGGATTTCACTTATCCATATCCATCTACATGGATTTTCCTCGATGGCATGATGCCGTGGCCAATGTCTGTATGAGCACAACTTGGCTCATTGTTTGACCCGATTACGCCAGACACATGGCACCTCTGAGCTACTGTAAAGTAGCCAGTGTCACTCTCTCCATGCCTCGATAAGCGTGAAATTAGATTCTGTCTTGGAGATTTGGCGTGGTAAGCTAGATTTCTGAGGGCGATCTCAACGGTGAAGTTCGTTAAATCATCCAGAGATCACAGAAAATTCGGTTCTGACCGAAATTACCATTTTACCATTTTTTAGAAAATTAGAATTTTCTGCAAGTTTATTCTTCCCCCTTTAAAAGAATTTCTTCGAAATTCCATGCAATCTGTCAAACTCATGCATATACAACATGCACTATGTCGCATGCATGCAAACTAAGATCATTTAATTACATTAAAAGAAGACTAAGCTAATTACCTTCATCCTAAATGAAGGGATAGGTTGCATCGTGTCCTCTCGCCACTCCCCGTTGCTTATACATCATCACGATGTTCTTATAGTACTTTCCTTGCTTTGCGGTCTTACGTCGCAAAGGCACGATCCGGCTATCCATAATCGCATTGGTCCTCCTCTGGTCTTTATGTAATGTCGACCTCGATCTTCGAAAATCCACTTTACATGAAATTTGGATGGGTGTACCTCTTAAACATGGAGCGTGGAATACCTCGTGAACACGGCTGTCTTTGGGCGATAAAGCTAAGCAGAGTACCTTCACACGTCAGCACCTCGAGTATCTCGAAGGGCACAATAAACCTCGGCTGATAGCTTCAGAACTGCTTAGAATATGATCACTCATCTCTTAGGCATCACCTTCAGAAGACGCAGTCACTGACCTCGAACTCTAAAGGTCGATGTCGCTGTTTACATGGCTCTTATGACTTTGAGCGTGAGAAAACGTATCAGCTTCGCCTTCTCAGGGAGTCTCCCAATCAAATTCCCGACCCAAATGTGGGCTCTCTCGCTGATTAACAAATAGGCAATCGGCAGTGGCCTCTTATACAATGCCTCATAGGGTGTCATACGTATACTCGCGATAAGCGTTGTTGTAGGCGGAATTCAAGCTGAAATGAGTGCTCTTCCGTTTACCATATGATCCGGGATGCATGCTTTCGCGGCATGTCCTCTAAAATTTGTATGGTCATCTTCGACTAACCATTTATGCGTGGGTGGAAGGTGCTCATGGTCAAGCGAGTGTTTATCACCTTTGGAAGCTCTTCCAAAAGTGCGCGAAATAAACCTCGGGTCTCTGTGCGATCTTATGGATCATAGCTCTCCGTGTAAGTAGGACGATCTCTCGATGTACATGGAGTAAATTCCTCGGAAATGTGAAGGTCATCCGCACGATTAGAAAATGTGTTGACTTCATGAGCCTATCTACTACCATCCACACTGCATCATGTCTTCGCGGTGTCCATGGCAAGTGGGTCACAAAATCCATTGTGACGTGCTCCCACTTTCACGGCTCATTACCTCCAGTAATTCAGGTACCTGGCGGCTTAAATTGCTCGGCTTGTCTGACACATGAGGCATCGTCGAACAAAGTCCCTAACATGTCTCATCATCGCTCCAGTAGTACTGGCGACGAAGATCACGATACATCTTCATGCCACTTGGATGTACAGCAAAACGGGAGCAGTGGAACTCCTTGAAGATCTCCTCTCTCAAATCGGTCAGTGAAGACCCACTCTGTCCTCTGTGCAAGAAGACTACCATCTACAATGTGGATGGTCGGCCCTCGTCACACATGCTTGGTATTGCCGTCACTGATGGACATCTACGCATCCACGCGCAGGACTCAATCGCTCTGCGATAGGGGCGACATAGCTACGATTCCCTAATGTCTTTGAGCACCCTTTCGTTATCTTTGTAGTCTAAACTGCCCCACAGTCTCGAGCATCTGCCACTCCGGAAGCTATCTTGTGTGCTCCGTGACCAGTGAGTGCATCGATACACCACATTGCGCTACCGCGATGGTAATGCAAAGTGAAGTCATAATCCTCTAGGAACTCCATCCATACTGCGTTGCCTCGTATTGGTCCGTATAAAGATATACTTCGGACTTATGTGAATTACGAATACAAGTCAGTGCTCATCATATAAGTGCGGCGCGAATCTTCAGCAGAAGACTATGGCCTTGACTCACGTGCTCGTGTGTGGGAGTAGTGCTTGCTCATGATTCTTCAAATGAGAACCGTAAGCTACCTCTCCGGGCTGCATCAAACACATCTGATCCGAGGCTTGAGGCATCTGGCCACCTTGTGTTTGTCCCCCTATTCGGGACTATCAAGATAGGAGCTGTAGTGAGCCTCCTTCTCAACTCCTAGAATGCCTTCTTGCATCGGTCATCCTAATCAAACTTGACCTCCTTCCGGGTCAATCTCGTCATAGGGGCCGCCAATCGGGAGAAATCCTCAATGAATCTCTTGTAGTACTGACCCGATCCCGAAACTCGTATCTAGAAGATTGACTTGGTCTCTCCCCAACTCCATTATGGCCTCGACCTTCTCGGGGGTCCATTGACATGCGAAGGCGACACCACGTGTCCCCGAAAATCTCACCTCGATAAGCAGAAACTTCGCCTTCTTGGCCCAGGCGTCTGTTGATGGTCTCTTGGCAAGCGCCAAGCAATCCTCAGATGATCCTCACGCTCCTCCTCTAACTGGGAGTAGATCAAAATGTCATCCACGAAGACCACGTCAAACTAATCCAAATAAGGTTGGAATACCACATGCATCAGGAGTCCGTAGATCTTGCGTGCATTCATCGATCAAGGGCATCCTTTGTAGCTCAAGTGCGTCTGGCGTCTGAGCGTCTTAGAGATCTGTCTCTCCTAGCAGTTGGCTAGTGGTAACCCCGGTCTTGAAGGTACATCTTGGCATAGACTCACGCTCCTCTCGGCCCCGGTCAAACAAATTGTCAATCTCGTGATGGGTCTGGGTTCTTAGTAGTAACCTGGTGTATGCATAATCAATGCGTAGTCGAAGAGATGCTTGTCCTTTTTTTTTTTTGCAAACAAGATCGGACGCCCCTGTGGTGAAGTGCTGATCCCAATGAACCCCTTGTCCGATAACTACTATAGTGGACCTTGAGCTCCTATGACTCGACTAGTGCCATCTATGCGATCATAGAGATGGCGAAATGCCAGGAGTGTAACTCAATACGAAGTCTACAACCCTGGCGGAGGCAATCAGATAGCTCGTCAGGAAAAACATCATATGTACTCGCGGACACTGCACAAAGGAGTAGATCTAAAGTCAGGTCTCGCCTTGTCTATAGGGTACAAGGCTTGCTAATGACTTCATGACATGCATGATACTTGGACTCATACACTCAAAGGCGAAACACCATGCTTGTCCCACGAAGCGTGGCAAAGTGAGTCACCGTATTGTGGCGATAACTCTCCTACGCTCATGATCAATGTGACTGCGTATCTTGTCAACCCAGTCCAAATCTCAAAAGATGACATCAGAACTCTGACATGTCCACTTGACCCCATAAGTCTACTATGAAGGAATCCGGAGATCTCTGGCTCATGACCCCAGAAGCATGTCAGATCTATATTATCCACTAGTCGCCAAAGGAGAACTCATATCTGAGGGCTCATACGAGGTCACCGATCTCGAGCCCGACTACACCCGCAGCGTGCTTGATGAGCCGATCACATTTTGAGCGAATAATGCTCTTGCCCATAGGAGATAACAAGAGCGTGCCATGTATGGCCCGGGTGATCTGTCATTTCGGTACGATGGGTGTGATGGCGTGGGCAACACAGATCCTGACGTCCACAGCGTGGGCCTCATTCTCTGCCCTCGGCCCATAACTGGCCTCTACGGCATACATTGTAGCGGGTGCGTCACGTCTGGAATTTGGCGGCTCCTACGGCTATCTTGGGATATAGGGAACATATTGTATCCACCCACATCCTTAGGCATTTGGGGTATGTTGTCCACGAGCCTGAGATTCTGTCTTTAGAGATAAATCCCTCCTCATATGTCAGTACATTGGCAATGGAAACATACCATACGTCTGCATGATGGCAACCACGATATATGTCACGGCGGATAGCATTTCTAGAATCCATGTGAACTAGAAGCCCTCTACTTCTTTCCTGAACTGGAAGAAGACTGACTCTCCTTCTCTTGCCACTAACACCCACATCCCGAGTGCTCTTTGCATCCTTCATCTCCTTCTCTATGGTCATGGCCGTCCCAACCATAGTGTCCATGCCACAGCCAGGCGGGGCCACTCTGATCTTGCCTCGAATGGACGGCCGATCGATTCTCAAATCTCGACTTTGGCGCATACGGCCCGCATGTCGTTAACCATAAAGCAAGCTAACTCATGAACTGACCACATATATCTGATCATGGCTCCCTTCTTCAGCTTTAGGAACTCCTGAGCCTTCGCATATCTAGCAGTGGTCAAAAAATACTTGCCTATGAAGAGTTCATGGAACTCTGTCCAAGTCATTGCCTCTAAGTCTCTAGAGGTCTTAACCCAGTCCCACCACACTTGGGACTCGCCCTCCTATTGGCTCACGGCTAGTCGATCCTTGTGGCATCGGAAGTGATCCTATGTGCCCAAAACCCTTCGATTTTTGAACCCAGTAGTCGGCTACCATCGGATCCCCTCCTCCTGAATGGTGAGGATGATGTGCCATAAATCTGCGGAGGTCACTTTCGGTCCTCCTGGCTACGCACTAGCGCGTGCGGTAGCGTGATTCTGCGATCCTATAGCCTTATGAGCCTGGCGATCGAAAATAGGGGGTGCATGACTGGCACCTCGTGGGCGACCTCTACGTTCTCTCGTGACTAGCCATACACATGTGGTAGCAGTTACAGGTTTAATGATATCTTCTGAGGGTGTAATACGACCCGAGTCACTATTCACACAGAAAAATTCATGTACCACGTCGAAGCGTTCATAGATAATGCAAGATGACGTTCCATACATTAAATCATACGAAGCAAAATTTTATTTATTTATTATTATTTTTTTTGAAACCACGTGAGCGATTAATACATGGATAGTATTAAGCGATACTAAGCGTTATATTGTCTCAAAATTGGGTCGTGTGTGCGCGGTCGCGTGCCTTTGGCGCGGTCGTCTTGCCTGACACCAAATCGCGCGGGGCGCGTGTGCCGTATTTGTCGCCCGGTAGGCGTGCGTTGCCGTATGGCGTTGAACATAGCTGCGAATCCTGTCAGCGACAGAAGTTGTGTTCGCGACCTCGGGAAAGCCCCAAGCCAGGTTGCGACACCAAAACCAGGTCACGACCCCCCCTAGAGACTAACCCATGTCGCGACATCGATTTCTTGTCGCGACCTCATTTTTGCCTACAGTGGGATTTCTAGGTCGCGACACCAGAATCCAGGTCACGACCTCCCACACTGCCACCCATGTTGCGACATCAAAACCATGTCGCGACATCGATTTCTCCTAGCAGTGTCGAGATATCAAAATGGTGTCGCAACACCACTTCAATCCCCTCTGTCGCGACATCAAAAATGATGTCGCAACACCAAACATGGAAAACTAGGTCGTGACACAAGAAATATGTCTCGCCGCGATACATTTGCGCGCGCAGATAACCATGGGCTTGTCCTGCACAGCGCACCGCGTCGCACTATTAGTGACACCAAAGTGTACGGCCCGTATCGCGACATGAGATTAAATGTCAAGACGAAGACTAACGATCCTTTCGACCATGTCGCGACCTCAAATCAATGTCGTGACCTGGGTAAAGGAGTTAGGTGTTGTGCGCGCCTGTTGTGCACACCACGTCGCCTCCTGTCGTGACCTCAAAGTGTTTGGCCCATGTCGTGACATGAGTTAATATCAAGATTGAGACCCGACCAGTCAGCCTCTCGGCCATGTCGCGACCTCGAATCGATGCCGTGACTGGGACTGAGGAGTTAGGTGTTGTGCGCGCTGTGTGCACACCACGCCGCTCTGTCGCAACACCACTTCTTATTATCGCGACCAAACGAAAAATGGGCAAGAGTCCCTCCATTTCTCCTCATTATTTTTTTTCCCGTTTTACATATCAGAAAAACCAACAAAAAAATTTCATTATATATATATATATATATATATATATATATATATATTTTTTTTTTTCTTCCCATAGCCTCCTACATTTTATATAGTGAGTTTCAAACAACTGATATATTTACATAATTTTACAAATTTAAGAGTTTAATTACAACCATTTTTTTTTCTTTTTTTTTTTCATTTAATTCGGAATTATTTTTGGTCTAATCAAACTTTGGGTGGTTATATTTAATTTAGTGTTCAACATTTTCCTATATGCTATTTACTGCCATACAATCACACAAACACATACAAACAAAAATTGGTGAATAATCATCAATGGCCAACTAATGTAATATCTAACCCTGTACTTCCACTAAGTCCTGTAGTAGAATTGATACCCCAATCTCCTGGATAGAACAGATATAATATAATACTTAGTATCCTACATCGAGCTCTAGGTATTTATAAACTCAAGCCTGATACCAAGTCGACGCCTCCGTCTCTCGAGGTCCCATCGACCACCGCCAATCTGTGGAAACCTACAACCTCATAATGGAGACTCATATTATAAATGACCACGTCACCCAGTACACATCCATACTCTGAAAATATAATCTAAACGATATTACTATAGTTTCAATACATCACTTATACAAACATGAACCAAAAAACAACTATCTAACATGTTTCTACAAAAATATAGAACTTCAAAGCCACACGCTCGCTCTTCTCAAAGTGGCCTCTAGTGAGCAACCGTCCTCCGTAATACCTCCCATCTGGGATTCAACACCGGGCATGTCCCAGAGTGGAACTATCCCAATTGTCATCCCACCTATGCAATGCAATGGCAAACACAATATCCAAGAATCTCATGACTCTACCTCTGAATGTTCACATGTCCAATCCATGGCTCGAGTCCTCACCGACTTCCCACACGACTCATCATGCATGAAAATCAAGCTTCCAAATTGAAATGATGGTTTAGTCAGGCAACCCTCCGATATAAATGCTTGGACAATCCCTCCAGGTGGAATCTTATGATGAAACCCTCTCAAAATAATTCATAATTTCTCCCGATCGAATTGTCGGACTATTTCCCAACACAAATTCTTCGATAACTTTTCGATAAAATTATTTCGACAACCCCTCCAATTTACTACGCTACGTGACTCAATCCTACAGCCTGCATGCCTAGCCGTATATGTAGAATGAATGCAAGCATTTCCTCACTATAAAACAAAAGCATTATATTATCACGATGCGAGGTTAACGAAAATTATACGCAAACAACATGTTATTCATTCATAACAATAACACAAATTAGCTCACATGGGCTAATAAACAATCCGGCAGCCCATCTTGGAACTACCCAAAGCATCACACAACAACACATGTTATTCAAATAAAACAATAAATATATCAAGACAATAAGCAATTCTACAGTCCACTTGCCGCTCGTGACTGCCTAAAAACCAATTCAGATTTCTGGCCACTGTCCAAATCTTTTGGAACTGAAAACACGGCCATTCCGGCCCCCGAACATCCTTAACCATTAACAAGGTCCTTAAACAAGGACTAAACCAAGTAGGAGAAAACCCCTACCTCCCAGAGTTGTCGAAACTCCACAAAACTGTACCCACGCTGCAGCCCCTGCACGTAGACCAACTTCTCCTCTGGTTCCGACGAGAACCGACTCATCCGATCAACAATTCTGGCAGGCTTATACTCATCTCTAAAATCTCTCCTCTTTCTGGGCTTGTTATCCCCTCCCAAACTGAAAGTCGGCTACATGAGTCAAGAGGAACATTCTTCTGCCTACATGCGTTAACCCCTCATCGTCGACTTTGATTTCACCTTATCTCTTATCCATCTACTTGAAGTATTTTCCTCCACGACATGGATGCCATGTGTCTCATGTGAGTCCTCACTTGCCTAATATTTGATTCAGATTTCACTCGTGACACGTGGCACCTCCCTCGAGCCACTCATAAAGCGCCAAGTGTCCCGAGACTCTCTAACGCCTCAAAACGCGAATTCGACCGCTTCGTGAATTCAAACAAAATTCGACGCGCAGAAATAGATTTCCATGAGACGATCTCAACAAATAAGTTGGTTTCACATCCCAGATCTAGAAAAATTCGGATTTTGACCGAAAATTACCATTTTACCATTTTTCAAAATTATAATTTTCAAGTTTTATATAAGAGCATTCCAATAATGACTTCATTTTCTTAACTGAAATTGGCATATTCTCTATACTTAGAGATGATAGGTCCCACATTTTAGAGACTCAACTCCTATAAACAATCTCTATTTTCAATTCCAAATCATTATTAATTCTTCAAACATTCATTTTTTAAAGTAAGAATATTTTAAAAATATGATATATGAAATAATTTTATTTTTATTTAAGTATAAATATAAAATGATATTAAATAAATAAAATTATATTTTTTTAATAAAATAAATAAAAATAGATTAAAAACTTAAAAATTTTAAACTAATAAATTATATTATAAAGCATAATATTACATTAGAAAATAAAACAACATTAAAAAAGCTACATAATGAAATTACATTAAAATTATAACCAAATGATAAAAATAAAATATAAAAACTAATTGGATGGTAAATCAACTCTATAATTTCCATTGTCATATTCATTAAAATTACTAAAATTACCATCACTTTAACCACTTGATCCACTTGCTTGGGATTTGAGAGTCATTTTTCAAAAAAGTATAGCAATAATGTTTCTTGTAGCTAATGTATTAGTTTAAATAAATGATGTGCAAAACATCATATGATGTAATTTCTATATTCTTCTTCTTTTTTTAATTTGAAGTTGTATTCTTATTTCTAAGAAATTATTATATTACTTAATTAAAATCTTAATATTTTATTATCTAACCTAAATCACCAATCTTTATTTTCAATATAAAATGAAAATAACAAAATTATTATATCATTGTCAAAAAATAATTTTAATAAAAAATTTTAAATTATTTTAAATTTATTTATTGTGAGAAAATTAGAAATTATTAAAAAAATAAATTAATACTAAAAATGAATATATTAAAATAATTTTACTATATTATATATGAAAATTAACTTTAAAATTTAATAAAATAATAAATAGTAAAATAAATATATCTTGAAAAATAAAAATATTAGTAAAAGAATTATTTTATTATTATAATAATAAAATAATGAAAGAACGGTAGTATGATAATAAAATAATAGGGGAATACTGTTTACTAAAATGTGGTTTCCATCATCTCTATATTTAGAGATGTGAATAGTGAATCTCCAAATATGAAGATGCACTATTCACATCTCTATTTTGAAAATGAAATTAGAGGACTATTGGAGTGTGGATTTTGCCCCAAAATCTCTATATATAGAGATAGAGTAAAGAATAGAGCATTGTTTGAGATACTCTAAGACTAATTGTAAATCTTGAATAAGATAAGTGGAAAACCTTGCATCTTGGCACAACCCCGGGAACGTAGGCAGGTTGTCGAACCACGCAAAAGATTGCGTGTGGTTTTACTTTATTGCAAATATATTACATTTACTATCCACACACTAAGTCCTACAAGGGGAGTTCGAACCTTAAGTTTGAACAAAATCACAGTCCAAGCATCATGGCTTGTGACCTGGAACACACACTTATATCTGTCAATTGGTATCAGAGCAAGTCATTCTAAGTTATTGAGTCCTTGGATTGCTCCATTCAATTGTGTACATGTAGAGCCGTGTGTTAATAACCTACCCATTACGGCCAAACCCATGCCGCAGCCAAAACGGTCGGGCTAATCTGAATGACTTCTATTCGCATCAGTTTTCGACTCAACCCAACCTCCAACTCATGGTCAAGGCCAAAACGGGTAAAACCTTAAAAATGTTAAAAATAAATAAATAAAATTAAATTTACTGATAAAATAAAACATAGAAAACTATTATTATCAAAGTATTAAACTAACTAGCTAAATAATATCAAAACAATAAAGTAACAACTTAATAA
Organism: Tetrastigma voinierianum; assembly: GCA_016808115.1. Taxonomy (NCBI): domain Eukaryota; kingdom Viridiplantae; phylum Streptophyta; class Magnoliopsida; order Vitales; family Vitaceae; genus Tetrastigma; species Tetrastigma voinierianum. The sequence continues at coordinate 339,614 of JAEQBH010001094.1, read as the reverse complement.
CATATCTAAAAAAACAACTCCAAAGTATCAAATGAAATCTCATATGCCTCTAATATTCATCCTCATCCTCATTATATATAATAATAACATGTGATTACACATTAGAAATATGTACATCCTCGATAGCGATTGAGTTATCATCATCTATTAATTAATTTAGAATGTTAAATAACATAAATTTTATTATGTTAATAAAAAAATATTTTTCCAAAATGTGTATAATAAATGAAATATCATATTTGTTTGAAAATTCATCTTGAAGATATAGTCATATTAGGAAAGAAATTTGTGAATAATTTTTGTTAATTAATTTTAAAATAAAATTATTTTGTTGTTAACATTAGTTTAAGTAATAAAATTATTTAAAATATACTGATAATTTAGTTATTAAATTAAATTTAATGATAAATAAAAATATGAAATTTTAAATATTTAAAATAGGATTAATGAGATAAATAAAAATATATTCAATTTTAATTTATTTTAATCTCAATGTATTCCTCACAGAATTTTCATACAAGATTTTTAAACATTAAATTATCATATAAATTATATTAAAAAGATACATTTAGAAATGAAAATAAAATAGTTAAAACAACAAAGTTTAATATATTAATCATATATAATAATAATAATTTTTAAAACCTCTATGCTACAAAAGAGATTGCAAAAATATCAAATTTTATAGGTGAATCCTTAAAAATTTCAATTATTAAGCTAGTTACTTAAAAATAAAAAATAAAAATTCAAAGCACTTCCAAGTTAATCTATTAATCCACCAAATCCATGATGAAATACGCGCCAAAAAACGGTTGAAACAGATCAGCCTTTGCTTTATTTGGTACTTTAAATTTTATAACCCAACCCCTCTAAAATGATAAAAGTTTTGGCCACCATCTGAACAACTCATATCACAAATTATGATATGCGAATTTTTATTAATCCTAAAAGGATAATGATCGAGATGTCCCACACGCTTCATAATCAAACTACGATGACCGGAAGGCACTCATGAGTACTCTCATCAAGTCTCTAGGAATGGAAGTATGTCAATCTACAGTGATAGGATGGACCGCCCCAACCAAAATAGAAGGGAGAATAGTGATCAAGCCTAAATCAGAATGGAACTATGAAGAAAGAAAAGCAGTCTCAAGAAACTTCACTGCTCTACGGGCCATTTAATATGGTATCGATGACAAGATACTCGGACTCACTGTCACTTTAGGATATGCAAAAGAAGCATGAGGTGTCCTTGAAGAAATATTTGAGGGTCCAAGATACAGAGATCAGAAGGAAGGAGTTAACACAACCTTGAAAATAGTTCAATCTCAAATCTTGAGCAATGAAGTTCAGAAAGGAAGTAGCCAATGTAAAGCCTACTCCTCTATTGCCACAATAAAAGAAGCGGGACAACAAAGAATGGATGAAAAATAATTCATAGAACCCTTCTGAATCAGCGTATCACAGTCCAAAAGTAATGAACAGGAATCAATAACCCAGAAAGCAAGTTCGAACAACCACAAGAAAGTCAAAGCCTCCAACAAGACTACTAAAAGTACCTGGAAAATTCTAGGAAGTCTTGCTCAAAGCATGATTGAGGGAAAGGTGGTATCTTGACAAATGATGTTTCAAGAACATGATTAGAATGCTTCCACTAGATAAATACATAAGTTCAAAGTTAGGACAGTAAATCTCAAGACTATTTTTAGAGTGAAGAATCATAGGGATGCCTTTGATCATTCCACAGCCTATTTCACCAAAGCATAGTACATAACTAATTGCATCAAAATATCAAGAATAAATGTTGTTATATATCAGAATTTACTTTACTTAATATATCTAAAATATTCTGTAATATTTTATTAATATATATATATATATATATATATATATATATATATATATATATATATATATATATATATATATATATATATATATATTAAATTTTTAATATTATCCACATTTAATATTATTAATAAATTTGTAAATAAGATCAAAAATTTTAAAAATTTTTAAATTTAATCCACTAAAATATATGTTTAATTGGATAATGTTTTTATATAATTACTAAATTAAATATAATTCTAATATTATTCTTAGAATCAGATTCATATCTTATATGGTAGACTAGAAACTAGTTTGATCTTAGATTATTAAAATTAAATATGTTATATTTAATAATATTAAGATATTATAATGTTAAAGAAATATTATTTATTTGTTTCCATTATTATTACAAATATTAAGTAGATAATGAGAAGATTCAAAATATTGTATACTATAATATTAAATTTTTAAATGAGATATTAATTTATTTCTTTTCTTGATCAAATTAAATTTTGATTTAACAATATTGCAAATTAGTTGATTTTAAAATTTAAAATTTTTTGAAAAGATGAAAGGATTTTATGAAAAAATAAAATTAAGTGATAATGTTGAAACAATAATGTAAAATAGTAAAAATAATAAAAGAATATAAAAATCATTTGCATTATATATAATAAGTGCGAAATCAGCTTTGCAGATGCAATGTCCATAAAATCCTGGTTTTGGGCAGGTTTGAAACCCCCCTAACTCAAGGATTTCAAAATTTTGTAGATTTAAAATCATTGTAGACTTAAAACAAGTAGCCGAAATATTGGCCAAAATCGAAAAAAAAATTGCCGAAATATTGGCAAAAATCCGATATATCGCCGAAATCAGCGATAAATGACCAATATTTCTTCCATCCGACTATCGGTGGAGGATATCCTATCGACCTCCACCGATAATCTAAATATCAACAATATTTTGACCGATATTTTCGATATTTTGTTCCTTGAATATACCTGCTCGTTGAAGGACTTACAATAAACCTTATCAGTGTAAGCCAACTTTGTGAGGAAAATCTTCTTGTACAATCCATAAGGGACAAGAGTATAGTACATAACCAAAACCACTGTCTAGTTATGGCAAGAACCTTAGATAAACTTGCTACTAATAATCAATACTTGTTCTAAAATAAACAAAATACAAGAAGAACTTAGATAAAGGGTCCAACAGTCTAATCATATCAATAGCAGTTCCGAACAAATAAACCAAAGTCATCCAGACTTGAAGGCAAAAACCTGACCCGATGAATGTCCATTGGTAGCCAAGGGAACAAACCTTGCCATTTTGCACAAAGTTCCAACTTAATACATCAACTAGTGGGTTGAAACTGCTAGATATAGATCTAATAGGCACTATAGGAGGAGAAATATTTAATAGAAAATGGTACATCTATGCAGAAGTCGTTTGGATAGTTTGTCGCCATCTTGAGCAGTCCTACAACCTTATAGAAATCTCACAAATCCCAACGTCATCAAGAACAGGAACACGATCCAAATGAGGAACATAGGAATTCTTTCCAATGGAGAAACAAATCACAAAGGGTTTGAGTTATCCAAAGAAAGGGAGCCCTTCTCCCTAGGAGGGATTAAAAAACTCCTTCACTGATACATTGCCTTAAGAGAAACTAGAAGTTCAAACTATACCTATATCTGAACACTTGACCTTAAAAGATGTCCTACCTATGGGAAGAATGTCATAGGACATGAAAGAACAAGACATTAAGTTCGTTATGAGCAGTAAGGATAGCTTGATTATAAATCAGATGTTCATGGCTACCACTTGTTTGAACACACATGGGGAAGTGTGTGAGAGACATCAAGCCATCCATAGGGTGTTATTCCTTAGCAACTGAGACAGAAGGGATAACATTAACTAAAAGGTGCACACATCAAACATGGATGAAAAATACACTCAAAGGTAATGACGTTACAAAGGGAGTCCCAAGGTTTAACTATAACGGTATAAGGAAAATCGAATCTTCACCCAAGAAGGGATTGTACTAGGTGTGGCCCATCATCTCTAGGTCTGAACATCGGGGTCTTTGTTTTTTAAAAAGAGAAGCTGGCAAATTGAACAAGCGGTGTCCCGCCCTATTTGACCGTTGCAATGACTAGGGCATGTGAGGAGTTACTATAATCGAAAAGACGACTGAGAAATAGAGTATTCTAGGAGAGTCCTAATGCCTCTATCAAACAAGGAACTGTTATAGACAAAAACCCTTGGGTTTCTCAAGAGGTGGTGGGACCTCTATATAAAGGAGAACAACATAATAAAAAAGCACTTTGCCTTTTTCTACATATACTCTCAAGAAACTTCCAAAGGTCCAAACTTTCTCTCTTGTTCTGATTCTTTCTCTATTTTCAATAATGGTGATGACAAGATCTGGTAGGTCCGGAAGAAGAAAGCTTCTGAAAGGAAGTTCCAGTTCTAAAGGCAAGACCTTTGATTAAGAAGGATCAACTATGAATCCAATTGACATGAAACCTTTGAGGTAAGCGTTGTCAACCACACTTATGCCTTATGGAACCTTTGAAGATGAGACCCATGTAGCATAAGATTTTAGGGAGAAGAAAAACTACCTCTTGGAGAGTCAAAATGCCAAAAGTTCAAACCTTGAAGATAATCCAATCCAAATGACGACAAAAACAATGGGTAACGATATTGAATCAGAGGCTGACACTTTTGGTTCAATGGAGAACTCTCCCATTGATAAACAAGGTAGCCAAGATCCAAACCTTGATGAATCGAGTGTTCGAACCAATACTAAGCCACTACCTAGTGCGGAAGAAAAAGAACAACCTATGGCGCTTCAGTGGTTAGGTTGGGTTTGACGAGATTCTGTAGTAAAGATCCTGAAATCCCAACTAAAGTGCCACCAACAACCAATCGATGAGAGTTCGGACTTAGATTAGAATGAACCAGAAAACAAAGAATCTAAGTCCTCCACCGAGTCTCTACCATCTCCACCTCCCTCCATGAGAAAGTCGTCCCACTTATCTACCAAAGCAAAGAAAGCAGCAATTAAGAAGCCAACGACCAAGAGGCAGAAATTTTAAACATCTATCCATCTTTTTCAAGTCCTCATCCATTTCCAGGTTGTGGGCCTCTGTATCAAAGAGGACATTGGTTAGAGAATGTACCTTGCATAGTAAAGACTTTACCAAATCCAGGATAGTGGAACTCTTAGGAGAGACAAATTTACACTGTATCAAAACTACCTCCCATCGTATCCCAAATCATTTTGGAGTTCTACGTAAATCTCTCCAAGGACATGGTGAACCCTGCAAGTCCAAACTTCTAAAAGGCAATTGTGCGAGGATATTCATTTGACTTTTCTCATAGCATAATCAATTAGTATTGGGAATGTACTGACGTTCCAGAAAAAGAATAAAAAGTGCTTGAAATAGACCCAATGGTCTTGGTTATAACCGAGGGAAAGGTCCTATCGTGGCCATACAAGTTCTGGCTCATCTCATCTCACCTTCAAATACCTCTAACTTGCATAAGATCGCTTTATGCAATTGGTTGCCTACTACCCACCGCACTAATGTATCGAAGAGTTTCACCACCTTGATCTTCCAAGTAGGCATGAAGAGAAAATTAATTTGGGAAAGCTTGTGTTCGAACATATATTGGGTCATGCCAAAAATGCAACATATCAAAAAGCACTAGGGTATCCGTCGCTTATATTTGGGATTCTTACAGCCTAAAAACCATATCTAGCAACCCCCACTAACATTTTAGGGCCTCTAGTTGCAGAGATGGGCATCGACCACAAATTGTATGAAGGGCACCATTTCATAGATGTCCCTTTAGGAAAACAAACATAGGGAAAATGAGCTTATATATCGAACAAACGGCAACTACGCCCAAGGGATAATCCTTCTCTGCAGTTTTGACAAAGTTCAAAATTTTGGACAAGACCATTCGGTCTCACGAAAACATGTTAGGTCATCTATACGAGCAACAATAGTTGGTGGAGCTATAACTCCAAGGAATACCTAAGCAGCTAAAGGAGCTCACTACCCTCGTCAAAGAATTGAAGAAAACTAAAGCTCAAGAGGCCATATTCTCCATTTCATGAGGAGAAGACATTAAGGGGGAGTACACGGACCCCATACCATCACCATATCTCACTACAAGTCTGGACTCCAAGCCAAGGACTATTCCTACAACCAAGCCTGATTCATCGTAGGGGACTAAAGTTCCTGCCTTTGGAACCAATATTGCCCAACTGATCTTCACGCCTTCACTATCGCCAAAAGCGGCTGCATTCAATGATGTCTGACCAGAGTTTGACCAAAGTGGTGAGAAAAGCGGAGACACAGTGTCTTTGGATTTTCCATCTTCTCGATCCCCCACGTTCTAAGTCTTCACCAAAAAAGGGGGATTGGAAATAATGTTGCCCATGGAAGATGGAAGGTATAAGGAGTAGCTAAGGGATATTTTCATTTTTTTTATCCCTTCTAAATTGTATGGATGAACATGTAAAAAGGGTAAACAATCAATGAAATGAAAATTTTCATCTTAAATGTGTTCAAAGACTTGTCTCCCTTCGGGCAAAGCTCTGCCTCATTCTTTGCGGATACTTTATCTAAGACATAGACAAACAAATGAGAATATTCAGAAATATCTCAAAATATACCCTGACAGTTTTATTACATGTTCAAGGTATAATATAAGTAAATGTATATTTTTTCGGGATTTAAGTGCAAAAAGTGAAAAAGGATAAGAACCTGAGATTAATATAAAAGCCAAGGGTAAATTAGTAATTTACCAATTCAGGACGCAAGAGTCATAATTTAAGAAGATTATATGATAAAGTGGAAATATGGATAAGTTGAATTGAGAATAATAAAAAGTTTGAAGACCAAATGCAAAAAGTGGAAAGTTGTTAAATTTTGATAAGCACTCAAACATGGCCTAGAAAAATCTCATTTTTGGTATCGGGTTAGGCTTTACTAAGTGGGGAGAAGAGAAGAGAATAAGAGAAGAAGAAGAGAAGAAATGGAAGAGGAAGAGAAGAAGAAAGAAAAAGTAGAAGAACTAGGTTTAACATCTCCTTGTTTAACTTATTATTATAGTTTCAAATATGTTCCCCACAAAGATTTAACTAATTATTCGAAATGTTGAAACCTCCAACTCTTCACACACATGTGTATTTTGGTTGGTTTGCTAGTTTTGTAGTTTTGGTTTGAAATGGTTTGTTTCGTTATAAGATTTCCCAAAGAAATGGCCAAACTCGGTCAATTCTATGTTTCTACTGACATCCCCATGTTTGAAGGAGTGGCAGCGCCAGCGTGGAGTCTACACCTAGGCTAAGGTCATTACGCCTTTGCGAACCTGAGCCCAAGTTTTTTAATTTTCTAAATCACAGCGAAATGTCTTCGCCAGTGTAGCATCGTCAGCCTAAAGGGCACTGCAAGTCAAGTGTTGCCCTTTCAGCAATTCTAACACCTCACCATTACTAATGAGGATCCACAAGGAATGAAGGTTTGTACAAGTATAAAACTATATGAAAAATGTCTCAATTCCGCCATTATTTCACATCATTTGCTAATGTGTTTAAGAACAATATAAATGTTTAGTGAAGACATATAATCAGAGCCTACTAAGTTCGACAGCGAATGAAGAAATGTCTCACTTATTGACACTTCCACAAGATGCACACTTCTATTATGTAAGCAAGCATGTCTCTGCTCAATGCTTGCACTCGGCCAAGGCTACGACACTTCTCTATTACGTGCGTACATGTCTCCCCGATCAAGGCTTCGACACCCCCCGTTAGTGCTACGACACTTCAAGTATGTGGCAAGCAATGTCTCCGATCGCATTCGGCACTTCGCTAGTTGCTACGACACTTTTGTTACGTGTAAGGCATACGTCTCCTGCTCCTCAGATCGTATCGCATCTTCTCGGTACTGCATATGCTATGTCCCTACTGGTCTATTGTTACTAGTCTATGTGCATATACTTATATGTTGTCTATCCAATATATATAAAACATTTATATATAAGAATATGAATAATGAACAAGAAGAAAGTATAAGAAATCGGGCTTACTCGTAATGTACCCACTGGCACCTTCGTACAAGATCTCCGTTCCGAACTCCTACTGAGATATGAAATTCTCGTTTTAAGAGCAAAGTATATGTATCCTATAATTGTGGACCACTCCTAGTGGTCATAACTGTTATATGTTTCCCACTAAGCTATAAGCTTAATATGGGTGTTTCATCCTGTAGAATTCTTAAGAGAACATCTCTGTAGTATCTCAGCATTAGCCAGTACAACACAACAAGAGAAGTCCACCCGAGTAGGTTTTGTCCCGTTTTTTTTAATATAAATGTAATAGTTTTCTAATCGTGGAATTTGTATAAGTACAAGTAAATGGGACTCAAACATGTAGATGTACAGGATATTTTAAACACCACTACGGTGGTAGTGCAAAAAGATTTGTTTTCTTATGGATGGATATATATATATATATATATATATATATATATATATATATATATATATATATATATATATATATATATAGAGTATTATAGTACCACCAATGTTTGAAAACATGTTAAAGAGTCTCAGTCTCGTGCTGGTGCCCCTATTTTTGCCCAAGCGAGGGTAGGGGCATGACAACGTTGGGGTTGAAATTGTCCATATCTTCGTCTCAAGGGTTCTACAAGAAGATAGCTACTTCAGAGATCGAGTTTAATGAAGATTTGATGAAATAGCTTAAGTCTGTGGGTAGACCAAGTAGTTCGGACTAAGAACTAAGTGCCCTAATTTCAAAATTTTAAATTCCCAATTTAAAAAAAAAATCTAATACCAAATTTCAAAATTAAAGTTCCCAATCTCAATCCAAAAATCCTGATTTTCAAATCTTAATCCAAAATTCCCAAGTTTCACATTTCATTTCAAAAATCACAATTTTCAAATTTCAATTTCAAACTTCCAATTTTAAAAACTTAAAATATCAAATTAGTGTTCAAGAATTCCATTCACATGATTAATTATGTAATTCCAATAAAATGGAATATTGTGGAGTTAATTTGTGTAAGAAATAAATGGACTTGGGTGGGGTCCGACATTCCATGTACCCTTTAAATAAATAATTTGACATTTGATCTATAACCAAATTTTAATTGACTATGAATATTTTGTATTTTATTATTGCACTAGCATTGTTTCCTAATTAATAGTGCTTTTGATCTGCCACACCTAAGTACACATTTTTCCCCATTTGATTTTGTTTGTTGCATTCTCAACATTCATTAGTCGATTAGCCAAAATCTGCATTTTCCTTAGTTTACTTAGTGGAGTTCTAACCTTAAGGGCTTAGAGGGGTGCTACGGCTTGCCACCGTACCTTCTCGATAAGTAACCTAACCCCCGGACCTAAACTCAGTTTTTCTCAAACCTGATTTTTCCATCATGAGTCACATTTAGGATTTTCTTTCTTATTTTTTTCTCTTCAAAAAATAAAACAAAATTAAGTGGCGACTCCAAATCGTTTTCTAAAAATGGTTTTTCAAAATAAAAATTAGTCTCGCCATTTTAATGGGAAACACATATTAGTAAAACAAAATGCAGGGTCCACAAAATGGCGACTCCACTGGGATAGTGAGGGTCAAGCTTGAGCACAAATTGGGGAAAATGTGACGTTTGATTGATTGATTGGTGGATACCTTCTTTTTTGCATTGTTTGTAAATTTGTTTATCGGGATTGTACATATCAGCGGATGTTTTGATTGTACATGCTTGATTATCGTATTCCTTTGTATTGGTTTATTCACTTTATTGATTGATTATTTTACTCTTCTTGCTATGCCACTTGCCTCATGATACGTTCTTTTCATTCGCCTTGACATTGATTATCATATTGTTGTTGTATATTCTACTCATATTGCTATGTTGATTTGTATTTCCTCCATCTAGATATATGCTTATTTCTTGATATTTTGATAGTATATTGTTTTGATTATCCCTGAGCACTCTACTTATTTATGTTACAGTTCATCTTGCTCAATTATCATATCTCCTACTTAGTCTATGTAACTTTGGTCGATATATCTCGCTAGATAATGACTTCTTATCGTATTTACTACCCCTCTCATTGGACTACGTGTTACCTATCTATGTGGGACACACATTTATCCCCTTGTCTCTAACTCTATCGTCTCAATCGATTGTATTTTCTTGGTCTTGTGCTTGATTGGAGAGTTATCGCTCCTTGCTTTCACTTCGACCAAGCTAGTGATTAGGAGTAAGGTCTAGTGATGAACTATACTTATGTTTGGGAGCATTTTGGATTTAAATATATTAACGCTAATTTAGCTCAATTAAAAATTTGTATACCTTAGAGCTAAATTTTAGGATATTTCAGATAATTCAGTTGTAAGCTCAAGGCATTGCTAGGTTTTCTGATGCACTCCACACCCCATCGTGCACCTTCATAGCTCCCGCTTAGTTCGGTGTAACTTCGTTGATATATCTACTTGATGCTTAACTTCGCTGCATAACTACCCTCTCTTTGCTTGACTATGTTGCCTATCTATAAACACATATATTTAGTCCCTTGTCTCGATTCTCTAGTCTTCATTGATTGTATTTTTCGGGTCTTGTGTTTGATCGAGAGTTATCACTCCTTTCGTTTTTTCGACCAAGATAATGATTGTGGAGTAAGGTCTAAATATTGGGTATACTTATGTTTGGGAGCATTGGAGTCAGTCAACATATTGATGTCGAGCGGAGTCTAATCTTGAAGACTTGTATAGCCTAGAGCTAGATTTAAGGATTCTTATGTGACCATTGTGCTTTCTTTGTGCTTAGATTATTAGGTTTTTCATATGCACCCACATCCCATCATGCACCTTAAATCGTCTTTGAGTGTTTGAGAGTTGTGAGACTACGTTAGCCATTATGAGAGTCTTTGCCATTATGACGCGTCACTTGGACTCCAATAAGATGCACCCACATCCCACCAAGCACCCTCCAAAACCCACTTGTCTCTTTACTCTTGAGGTTTTCAACCATCTCTCTCCTTTCTGTACAACCTTTTCTATACTCCGACTTTAAATTGTTTTATTTCCTTATGAAAAATCAATGATTGATATATCAAAGAAATACCATCCATATATCATATGCCAACAACACAATAATTATTATAAAAATATCATTCACCTTAGATTTAAGTGCCTAAATCTTGATAGAGTTGGTTTTCTATGTTTTTTTGTTTTTGAAAAGACAAAATTTTATTGATTCAAACTTGCAATACATTCCATAGAAACACAAAATCAAATTTGTTAAAAACTTTAGACGATGACACAACATCTAGGTTAATAGCATGATGAATCGGCTAAAAACATATATATATTTGATAATCCTATGATAATTAGAATATTTATGACTCAAGTTTTGCAGCATATTGACGACCATGATTTGATTTATTATCTTTGTCTCATCGAATATGTTTTCTCATCTAAATCGCTCACACACTAGTAAACGTTGCAACAAGATGACGAAAAATCAACCATCGTAGCAAAAACGACACAATCACGCTGTAACAAGTTGGAGACAAAATCACGAAAAAAACTAATTAAAAACCTATATCGGTGTGAAAAATATTTGATATTTTTTAATTCCTTTATACAAGGTATATGAGTCTGAAACCGTATGAAACATGAGATGGACCAACAAAATGCATGATAAGTAGTCACAATAGCATCGTCTCAACAAATGTGTAATAAAGGGTAAGGATGATACCAGTATTTAGATTTTATAGATATATAGGATATATCCGATATATATCGGTATTTATAAATTATTCAAAATGTAAAGATATATTCAATTTATATATCAAAATTAGTTTGAAAGTATATAAAATAATAATATTAATTAGAGTTGAAAAAAACATTAAAATTAATTTTCTATGATTTATACAAAATAATTGGTTAAACGATTATATATTATGACTAATTTTTTATATTTTAGAATATTCTAAGAAATACTATAAATAATTTGAAAAGATTTCACTTAATAAAATTTTTTAAAAATTGTTTGGTATTTTTTAGATTTGCGCAATCATTTTTTTTAATTTAAAATTTTTAAATCTAAAATTTAATATTAATTATTAAAATTCATAATATTACTTACATTAAGGAAGCACCTTCATTTCTAATTCTCCTACGTCTTAACGAATTTTGTAATAATTACTCAATAATTATTAAGGAAGACATAATAATTTCAACTCGTCTCTTGAACATCTTCTATTTTTATACCAATTAATTATAGTAATTAGAAGAAAGACATAGCCAATTCCACACCTGATCTTTTTTCTCTTTACTATAAATAATTATTAAGAAAGACATATCATTAATGATATTAATTATTAAGAAGGGATTTTTCATTTTCTCTCCTACATCTCTTCATCTATTCTCATTCTTTGCTCCTTCATGAGACACCCACCTCAAATATTGTTTTTTTTTAAAAAATTTCAATAAATATCGGCGATATAGGTAATCAGAAATTATCGGCGATATATCGCCCCCAAACTAATATATCATTGATATATTGGCGAGTTTTTCAAAATTTTCCCGATTTCTCTATCAATCGATTATTGATGTTATATATCGTATCGATTGATACTGATACACGATATATCACGATATTTTTAACACTGATAAAGGGTCAGTATGTTAGGAGGCCTTAAACCTAATAAGAATTATTCATCTTTCTCAGATTTCTAATGGAGCTCTGCAAGCAAAACTAGTGGTTTTCAAACAGTCCCACAAAGACTACATAGTTCTAAGCCCGCAACAATAATTATATATGAGATACAAAAGTTATACATTATTTGTTTAAGAAGGTATATCAAAGAAAAAAAAATTGAGATGCAAACAAAACTAGTGGTTTTCAAACAGTCCCATAAAAACTACATAGTTCTAAGCCCGCAGCAATTATGAGATACAGAAGTTACACATTATTTGTTTAAGAAGGTATATCAAAGAAAAAAAATTGAGAACCCATGACATAAAAGCTATGATTTTTAAATTATCATGAACCAGGATTAATTTAATGGGGTAGATCCTTGGGTATTATTTTAGAGGTTAACATGTCAGAATTAACTCCTAGAATATCATATAAAAAAAAACCAAACTCCATATCAAATGTGCTCCTTCCCCATCCACCCACACAGATATATCAAACAAGGAGCATTCAGTGCTATAAAAAAATAATTCATTTTCCAGTCAAATGAAGTTTTGTACTCTCATTACCATAACTAGCCAAAGCATACACAACTTTGCTAAGGGCCGGCAACAACAACTATTCAATCCCTTTATCAATAACTTCTTCATAAATGTGGTACGCCTCTTTGGTTTAACCACCTCTTTGGCAAAAATGTGGTACGCCTCTTTATATGCATCAATCATTGAGATATGAATGAGTTTCCCAGTTGTAGGAGAGCTCTCTACTGCAGAAAAAACTTCTATGGCATTCTTCAACTTGTGTTGCATGCCATATAAACTAATCAAAGAAGCTATTGAAGCCTCCTCTGTTGTACAGCCTAACTTTACCAATTGATCATTAAGACTTTGTGCTTTAGATACATCACCTTTAAAAAGAAAGAAAATCATTTGTCAACCCTCAACAAGTATCAATCAAATATGAAACACATATCACTACTAGAAAATCCTGAATAGCTACTAAAATTAGCTACTACTATTACTTAGTAGCTATTTAACTACCACATATTTACTAAATAGCTACTAGTATAAAAGGTGTTAGGCTTAGCTACTATGTAGTAGCAAAAAGCGGCTTCGCCAATGTTAGTTACTAATAGTAGTAGCAAAATAGTAGCTAAATAGCTACTATATAGCTAATAAATTGATCTTAGTCGCTAAATAGCTACTACACAGCTACTATTTACAAGCTAAAATACTACCTAGCCAAAACCTTGACTACTAAGTAGTAAGTATGTAGTAGCTACATAGCTACTACATTGTTGGTAGTAGCTAACATACCAATTTGGCTACTAAGTAGTAGCTATACCTTTTTAGTTGCTAAATAGCTACTATATAACTACTGAATTGTTGTTAGTCACCAAATAGCTACTACATAGCTACTATTTAGAAGCTAAAACACTAACAAGTCAAAAAAACCAACTATTGGTAGTAGCTATAGTAGCCGAGAAGCAATACATTTGTTTAAGTCATGAATGGTACTCATATAACTACTGTATTGATGTCAGTAGTTAAATAGCTACTACATAGCTAGTATTTAGAAGCTGAAATACTACCAAGCCAAAACCGTAGCTACTAAGTAGTAGCTATGTACTAGCTAAGTAGTTACTACATTGTTGGTAGTAGCTAAATAGCTACCATTTAGCTACTATTTAGTAGCTACCATTTAGCTACTATTTAGTAACTAACATATTAATTTGGTTACTAAGTAGTTGCTATGTAGTAGTTGAATAGCTACTATATTATTGGCAGCAGCTAAATGACAGTAGCTAAATTTGTAACTTTTTCAAAAATCAGTCATAAAAATTTAAAAAAAAAAAGAAGTTTGGATTCAATTTATAAGTTTGGTTTCATTTTCTTAAAAAGATTTATAACTTTCAAAAGTAATTCAAAATTGTAACTTCTCTAGAATTATGACACGTTTGGATTCAACTTTTTAAAAGATTTATAACTTTCTAAAAAAAAATCAATTATGGAAAATTTTAAAATAAGTCAATTTGCACATATTGAAATATAATTTAAAAGTATTATAAATTTTAAAATTATATTTAATAAAATGATAAATTAACTATAAAAATATAATATTTAAGTGTTTGGAAAATTTAAATATTAAATTATTTTTTAATATTAATAAAGTAATAGAATTAGTATGATTATTTAATTTTAAAATTTATAAACTAAAATATCTAAGTTGTAAAATCCGGACGAATTTGAATTTTTCTTGCGGTAAAATTCCAGAATTAAGCTACAATAGTACAAAGTTGGGTAAACCCGAAATTTTTAGATCTCGAATGATGAAACGGAGCTCACTGTTGGATTCGTCTCATGAAATCTAGTTACCCAGACGAATATTTTCGAATTCCGATAAGAATCGAAATTTCACTAATTTCGTGGCGATGGTCGGACCCCAAAACCAATTTTGAGAAAATCTTGTTTGTGGAAAATAATATCGCGGAATTTCATTTTCAAATAATTGAGCTTCAACCGACTAAATAAATTGTTTTTTGGGTTTTAAAATGGACCCGAGTAAGTCTGGGGACACGCAGCGATCGCAATAAGTATTTAAGTTGGATAAGTTAGAACAAAAGGGACTTTTGGGCATAAAATGACATTTTTGGCTGCTGTTACGGGAGATAGGGAAAAGGGAGAGAAAATGAGAGAAAATCCAAACTTTCTCTCGACGATCCAAGGGGTTTTGTCGGTCGGAATTCGTCAAGCCAAGAGTCAAAGTTCATCTACTCGACAAGGGCCACACTTACATACCAAAAATGAGAGATTTCACCGAAGATCCAAAGGAGGAGATTTCGGGAAATCAAGGATTTCGGGCTAGGGAGGCTTCCTACCCGTGCTACTATGCTTCAAGAGGTAGGGTTCTTCCTACTTTGGTTTATTTCTACCTTAAGGGGGCTGATTTTGGACTTAAGGGACTGTTTGAGACTGATTTAAGGGGTTGTTTGGCATTATTTCAAGTATTTGTGCCTTATTTCCAGCTTTTGTGCCCTATTTTATGGCTCAATTGAGGACTGTTTTGGGACCCTTTTATAGTTGTTTTATGGTTGGTTTGTGGGTTGTTTTATGGCTCAATTGAGGACTGTTTTGGGACCCTTTTCATGGCTGTTTTATGGCTGGTTTGTGGGTTGTTTTATAGCTCAATTGGGGACTGGTTTTCGGACTGAAAAAAAAAGGGAAATTAGACTAGTGTTCTTTATGGAAATTGTAGTTGCATCTAACAACTTGATGTTAGACTTTTGAATCACCAAAATTGGACCTCTATAACTCAAGTTATGGTCCATTTTCAGGGAATGCTATAGGTTGCCCTGTTTTGACCCTACATACTGTCAAGATTTTGGGACTGATTTTCGGTTGGGAAAAAGAGAGAAATGGGACTACTATTTTCATGGAAAATTGTAGCTGCATTTGAGAACTTGATGTTAGGGCTTCAATCACCCAAATCGACCTCTATAACCTGCTATCAGCCCATCTTCGGACTATCACAAAGCTGCCCCCGTTTTGACTCTTAAGGCACATGATAGTTTTTTATGCCTTTTAGATTAATTACATACATGAAAAACCTTAGTTCTCCTATTCAAGTATTGTTGCATGATAAATTATCATATCATGTACTAAAGAAGATAAATTGTAAAATTATGGAAATGGCTTTCTTATTGAGGCAATCTTAATTTTACAATTTATATGTCTATCATATAATTGAAAATTTGTTTACAAATAATGCTTGAATTGTCCGTTTTGATAGTTTTGAAATACATAATGCCTACTGGTGATTTACTTAGTGTTTTTCTATAGTGAGAGATTCATGTCATTCTTTTGTTTCTAGGTGCATATTTGAATATAGGATATAATATTAGCTACTTAGCTAAGTAACTAATATTGTGTTTATACCTTGAATCAAATCATGTACTTGGAGAACTAAGTGGAAATAAGCCGGGCCGGAATTTTCTCTCAAAATAGAGAATAAAACATCAAAGAATTGATCAGTAGGAATTATGTATTTCAAATGGGATAGAACCACTTTCACCCAACTTATAAGAAGAAGTTCAACGTACATACTTGTAATCTACAATAAATGTTTCACAATTAAATTTTTCAATTTTCTAGTGTAGAGTGTGTTATATATAACAATTGCTTTCACGGATTTATTTTCTTATAAAATATTGACTTATTTCCTAATGCTATCTACAATAGTCAATCTCAACGCTTAAATGGCTTCAAATCGAAGTCGATGTGATTTTAGGCTCATAAATGGTCTCTAAACCTAGAGTTTTGGTTGGTTTAGAGGAATTTATAGAATTCACATTAGTAAAACCCGAATGGATGGATGGTAACAAGATAAAGTGTCCATGTATTACCTCACGGGCTCGGGAAACCTTAGTTATCATCAAATTGATACTGTAAAGTATCACTTGATAAAGAATGGCTTTATACCAGGGTATTATGTTTGGGCAAGACATGGGGAAATGGAACCAAATTCAATTCAAAATTTTGGTGATGCCTAACCAACATCTGAGTCAGTTGAAAATGCATACCATAGTATGGTTATGGATGCCTCCGAGCTTGATTTCAATCCTAATGAAATATCGGATGAACCTCCTAACTCGAACCACGGTTTTGACATGCTAAGTGTCGGAATAAAAGAATTGCGCCGTTGCCAAAAAACATTCGCAACTACTGTTGGTTTCCTAGAATGTTGAATATGAAGGCAGAACACTACATTTCTCAAAGGGAGTTTGATGATATTTCTCAATTGATAAAGGAGGTTATACCATATGAGAATCTCGTGACCGAGAACTTTTACAGCGCTAAAAGGTTGGTTAGAGGTTTAGGCTTACCAATTGAGAAGATCCATTATTGTAACAATGGTTGTATGTTGTTTTCGGGAGAAGACAATGATCTAAAAATTTGTAAGATTTGTGGCCATCAACGATACAAGAGACTGACTCAAGTAGAAACAAATACAAGAAGAAAAGCATATGTACCCTATAAGAAAATATACTACTTTCCTTTGTCTCCTTGACTACTAAGGTTGTATCCTTCTAAGGCTACCGCTAATGATATGAGGTGGCACGGGAGCACAAGGTTGTAGAAGGAGAAATGCGCGGCGATCGTCCGATTCCATTGCTTGGAAGCATTTAACATAAGACACCCCATTTTGCACTGAGAGTGGGAAATGTGAGACTGGGGGCTGTGGTACTGGTTCCAACCATTTGGAAGTACTGGGCTCAACACATTCATCACGGCCGTGATTTTAGCGCCGAGTAACCGTGTGACACCCCCAAATCCAGGTCCCATTGACAACTCACAACTCAAGTAATTCCCTGCGGGATTTCGGGTGATCCGATACTACACTGTTGTGTCCCATTTATCGGGATCCATATTTTCAAAAAATCGGGTAGAGTTTCCTTTGTTTGGGGAGCTCTACCTAACATACAACCTATATAACAGTATAATCATAACCCATCCAGGGTCTCAACAAATTGGTCCATATCCCCAATATATACATCCCTTTACTGAGACCCATTCATTCACATTTAAATCTAAAATATGAAAATAAAACTCTTAATTACAACAAGAAGAGTCCCGATCACGGTCTTTACCATCAATTACATACCCGACTATTTAGACAATAGTAAAAAAGAATTTAGTTACAATTCTTTTATACAAAATATTTTTACAAAAATGTTACTCAAAGGTAATATCAAGGCCACACATCAACCTTCTTCATAATCACTACCAGCTCTGAGCGTCATCTTCCCGTACAACTTCTATACCCGAAAGTGGGGTTTCATAACAAGGTAAGCAATACCAAGAGAAAATTCCTACAAGGGCTACTCCTACCTAAATGCACATGCAATGGCAAACTATGAAAACGTCCAATCACAATCCATATAAATAATGCAATCCTATATAGAATATTACGTATCATGCATGAGATGAGACTCCTCATACCCACAACCCGATTCCCTACCGACTCCCTCACACCTACAATGCCAAGTGTGAAAACCAATCATTGGTGTTTCACCCAATGACTTAACCTATTGGACAACTCTCCAATATTCGTTTGAATTTTATCAAATCTTATGTGTTTATTCACGCTACGTTTTTTCCTAAGTCTCACCGCAGATCGACGTGACGCCTTTCCAACATTTTTACGAGCTTTCACCACCGCGATCACGCTCTTAATCATATATAAATTCCGCCTTTCAATTCCTCGTAACTGATTTACTCCCATTCAAGCATGCTTCAAACACATGTGATTTATATTTATTATTGTTTTATACCACCTGTAAGTCTCGATTGACGTGGTCCCATTTCCGAAATACCACACATTCAATTAAGAATGTGAATAGACGCATCATGCTCTCACAACCGACTTGACGCGATGTGACCGTGCATATGAAATGAAATCATGTCATTTCATGCTATATCATGCTACATGCAACATTTATAAATTCTGGATAATTATATTTTCTACATATAATTTCTATTCATCACAATTTCATGTTAATACATCACTCAAGCACATAATAACATGATTTTTACACATAATAGCATATTATTTATTTTTTCAACAATAACACACGAAATGGCCCACCCGACTCCATATTAAAGCAGACACCTCTCTCTGTCCCTTCACTAGCTTATCACCGAATTATCGTGGATATCAAAAACACCACAAAACCCGAAGACATCATTCTCAAGATCAAAACCAAACCTCAACCCAGTCCGGGACTTCCCGAAAACAATTCCGAAAATCCTGTCTGGATTGTCCGAAAACAGTCCCAATAATTTAGCTCGGAATGTTTGAAAACAGTCCCGAAAATTTAGCCTGGACTATCTAAAAACAGTCCCGAAAATTCCTAAAAATTCCTACACTAAGTCCTAAGATTGGACTCGAATTTACGCCACTTAATTTCTCAAAGAAAACCCCAAGCCATTAAACGACCTTTAGGCTTCGTATAGGAAAATTCCTGTACCTCGTAGTTTGATTTGAACTCCAAGATTTTGGCAGAATCACTGCAGAATTTTGATATGTGGATCCTGACTTTACCTCGTCTCGATGAAAACACACTTACCATTTAGGATCTTAAAGAGAATTTTCTCTCTCTACTTTTCTCCTTTATCCCACACTCACCCCCCATTTCCGTTTTTGTGCCTAAAAATGGTCCTTTTCCCTTTTTGACTTTTCTTAATTTTTTTTTTCCTTATTTTCTTTTCTTATTTTTCTTGTTTTATTCCTCCACTTGACACTAGGCTCAATGTGAACCATTCACATAAGTGCACCACATGTCATGTCATGTGTCCCTCCCCTAAGGTGCCATGTGGCATCCATAGGATCATGTCATGTGTCATCTTAATACTCGATGCCTCAAATGTGGAAATTCGAATCGTCTCTAATCCGACAAAATTTGATTTCGATAAACTATATTTCACTAGAAGAATTCAACGGTGAAGTCTATTTCATCATCCAAGATCTAGAAAATTTCCGGTTTTCAACTGAAATTACCGTTTTACCTTTTCAGAAAAATTGAATTTTTCCCGTTTTATATTCTTCCCTCCTTAACAGAATTTCGTCCTCGAAATTCACACATACTAGCGCACACCAACTCATGCATATGTAGCACATTCTAATACCAAATATTAGACCACGCACCTTCGCTCCTCAAATAGGAAAGGACAGTGGCCCGCATCATGTCCCTACGTTCTACTGCCGCCCGCTTCCACTCCTCGAAGGTCGCAAAACGTGATCCCGCCATCCAAGATGCACCGGTCCCTCCCCGAAGGTCCCATAAGTACGCATTAATCTCTCCCACCACTACGTGAGCCGATCCGAGTATACTAAGAGCATGGAGACGGAACACCCCATGTGACACTGGAGCAAACTCCTGATAGCACCAATCGACATGCACGTGCCCACCCTCTCGGAAAGTACCCCGATACAGCACTGATGCCACTTCCTCGCTGGCCAATCTGACCACCTCCTTACATCACCTTCAAGAAGATGTGATCACCCACCTCAAACTCTAGAGGTCGACGTTGTCTGTCGATGTAGCTCTTCTACCGGCTCTGGGTTACGAAGGCTGGTAGGTCAACCCACCTTCTGTGCAGTGCCCCACAAGGTCCGAACGAATGATGGAACGCTCTCCCACCTCTGTCTAACAAATCGGGGATTGGCATGGCCTCCCGTATAAAGCCTTATAAGGTGCCATCTATATACTCGCCTGATAACTGTTGTTATAGGCGAATTCTACTAAGGGTAAGTGCTCATCTCAGCTACCCTTAAGATACAGGATCTGATGATCGCAAAGATGTCCTCAAAATCAGGAAGGATCATCTCCGACGAACCATATATGTTTCAAGGATGAAACGCTGAAGGCTCATCAATAGTCAGGAGCCTCGAGAAGCCTTGGAAACTCTTCCAAAAGTGTGTCAGGAAACCCTGATCCTCATTCAATACGAGAGACTCCGACACTCCATGTAGCCGGACAATCTCACGAATATACACCCGACATAATTCTTCCAGTGTGAAGGTCATCCGCACTGCTAGAAAGTGTGCCTAATTCTATGAGTTCGACCACTATAACCCATAATAAAGATCATGCCTCCAATCATTCATGGCAAGCGACAAACCATCCACGACACGCTCCTACTTCCACTCAAGTACTTCAAAGGGTCGAGAAGCCTTATCGCTTTTTTTTTGTGTCAGCTTTACTTGGCAACACATGAGATAATACTAAGAAATCTAACGTGTCGCTTCATCCCGCTACGCACATCGCGATGAAGATCACGGGACATCTTCGTGCCACCTGGATGCACACAACTAATCAAGAGCAAAGCGAAACTCTCTGAGGATTTCTTCTCCTCATACCAAGTAGTCGGGGGAACCACGACCGCCTCTATAATCAAGATCATCATCTATAGCGATGGCCCAAATTCGTTTCACTGCACTGACCGGCACCCCGCCCCTCGATGGACAATATCTCGCCCCGCCTGGGGGATTCCGATCACCCTACTTAAGAGGATGGCATAGCCACTAAACTCTAGTGCTCCCCCGAGCCCGATCACTATACTACAAATTCAACCGTCCCACGCCTCGAGCATCTACCACTCCTCGAAGCTACACAAACCAAGATTCCCGTGACTTTCGACTGAGCGCATTAGCCACCACATTTGCCTTATTAGGATGGTAGTGCAAAGTGAAGTCATAATCCTCCAAATACTCCATCCATCTATGTTGCCTCATGTTGAGGTCCCGTTGTGTGAAAATATACTTTAGACTTCATAACCGAAATTCAAACCTGGCTTCATCATACAAGTAGCGATGCTAAATATTTAAGGCAAAGACAATGACCGCCAACCTGCATCATGCGTAGTGGTACTCCGCTTCATGATTCTTTATCGCCTAGAACTGGGACCCCTTCGCCCGACGATCTGGGGAGGGATCCAACTGAACCGGATGCCACTAAAATCACTCAATCACCTAAAATCATATCTTTGCGAAAGTACTACAAATCAAGTGCTTCCATAAACATTACATTTAACAAAATACATTTACAATAAAGGCATCCAAGCTTTCAAATGATTTACAAAAATAGATGTTCAGAGTTCAAATCTGCTTTACAAAACATCAATATCCAAAGAAAACATGAAATGAATGTACGCCTGAGCATACCCGAAATTTCCTTCTTAGCGACCGACGCCCTCAATCTGTATTTGGCCAATCACTATCTATCACTGCACCCGCGCACGGGTAAACAATACGCTAAGCATTTTCTACGCTTATGGCTCGATACAAATCCATTCTCAATTTTAGTTAAATCAACCATGCAATTTAACAATTCAAAACTTTTCGTAAATCTTTTACGGATGATCAATGCTAATAAAATACATATACTTGTTTTATATACAACCGCTATGTTCATTGATCATCCCAAAATACACTTTCATATTCAATATTTCACAATCTCAAATCAATTCAATTATGCTCACAAATTCAATTCAGTTCTGCAATTCAATTCAATTATGCAAATTGAATTCAGTTATGCCAATCAATTCAATTATGCCCTTAATGAATTTAACCTATGTCTTCAATATATAGGATATCAAAGTCATTTTTAAGATGTGTCCCGCTCGGGGTTACAGTCTAGATCTATAACACAAGACGGTCCCCACGGGTCACACTGCTTATAAACAATCAATTGAGCTAACACTACCGATAATGGTCTACCGGGCTGCCGATCTATCACACATCAATACACAGTCATAGCATCGCTTATTCGACCTCTATCGTATACCACCTATCCTAATTACGAACTAAACGATTAACATTCTATTATATGCTCAAATCCTTATAGCAAAAAGTACAAGACAATATGTACATTTGTATAAATAGTTCACTTTTAGTAGTCATGCAATTTTCATATGCAAACATTTTACAATCGCTTCAAATCATTTAAAACAATTCAATATGCTTTTCTTATGCATTTGTAACAAGCATTTCAAATATCAAACGGTGAATGTGAAATATAACAAACATGCAAAACTCAAACGAGGAATGTGAGCCTGCGGAACAAACCCAAAAATTTTTCAGACCTTGATTCCAATCCTTGGAATCTCAATCTCGCTTGATTTTCCTCTCACTGGCCCCGACACCCCACCTCACATCTAGTGGTGCCTACTTAATTCCACGAATCTCCACCGCTACCTCTAACGACTAGAAAATCATGAAGCTAAGTCGTATTGCTTGCTTCAACTCGTGATAAAATTTTTTTCTTTTCTTAAAACTTATGGATTTATAAAATTCTCGCAAGATAACAAATGTGATAAGATGGGATATGTCCTAAATCCCGTATACACAATTTACACTATTTCAAATACGGCAAACCAACAACATTCTTTCAAAAGAGCCTCAAGCTCCACACATTTTCACAAACCACCTTTTATGTACATACATATATTCCTTTTATACAAATTCAAAGTATTTCCTTACACAAAATAGTATTAATACAGACAAATAAGCCGAGAATTTAAACCGCTTCCAACAATCCGGCGGCCCTGCATTCTGAGTATAGTTTTTAAAACAGAAAATAATGAGCTAAACGAGTCAAGGAGTGTATGCTTTATAAATAAGTTTTATTTTTCAAATATCTCAAAACTATAAAACTCTCTTTTATAAGATATTTTCCAGAAGCCTTACTTGCTTACTTTGCTTCATTTTACTTTAAAACTTTTCAAAACTTTTCATAATCTCTTGCTTCCTTTAAAAGTTTCTAAAACTTTTCATAATCTCTTGCTTCCTTTAAAAGTTTCTAAAACTTTCATAATCTCTTGCTTGCTTTAAAAGTTTAGGAAACTTTTCATACTTGCTCGCTTCGCTTGCTTTCGTTTTCTTTTTAAAGTTTATAAAATTTTTCATAAACTCTTGCTTTAAAAGTTTCCAAAACTTTTATAAACACGGGAGCCTAGGCTCAACCGCTTGCTTTAAAATAAAAACGGGAGCCTGGGCTCAACCGTTTGCTTTAAAATCACCACGGGAGCCTGGGCTCAACCGCTCGTTTGAGGGTCAAACCCGAGCCCAGCTCAACTACTTACTTAAAACAAACACGGGAGCCTAGGCTCAACCATGCACCAGTGGTTGATTTTTTCAAAACTGTATTAAGCATGCTTATAAATCATCAACCACTAGAGGCCTATCCGCTTTGTCGTAATTTGTACCGAACACGAGCCCGGGTATCGACCGCGTCGGCCGGACCTGGTCCGCCTACACTCCAGTGGAGCCTCGCCCACATCACCTTTTCCAGAAATATGTGGAATTGACCTGGTCGCCATCACCATAATTTAGTTAGAGCTCTAACCCTATATACCCAAGACGCGGCTAACATCTCCTTTTAAATGCATGACGATGATCTAAGTTTGCCGACTGTGCAAATCTAAAACGACAAGATGATATCCGCAACACCACCGCTACACATACGGAATACCGACCTGATGTTTGCTTTAAGACTAGGATTTTGTTAGTCGATTTATGAAAATAAGACTTTTGCTGCTTGCTTGCTTCTTTTGAAATATGGTTTTACAATTCAAAACCATCATTGCTTGCTTTATAAAGTATGGCTGGGATTACATCAAACCATTACTTGTATGTTTCTTTTCACATATGGTTTTAAATCAAACCATTTTTGTTTGCTTAAAAACTCATTGCTTGCTTTAAACATGGTTTACACTAGAAAACAAACCACGAAATACCAAAGGTAAAAACAACTTTATACACAATACACTAGTATTTGAAAAAATAGGTTTAGAACACTCACCACTTTGTTTCCGAAACTTGAGCACAACCTCCACTACTTTCCCACCTTGCTTTTAGCCTACACACTCAAATCTATCACGACAACGTATTAATCGCCCGCAGATAGCTTAAAACTTTAACGTACTACACGAAGTCACTAGGTCACACAACATCTATATAAACTAAATTAACAATTTACCCTTGAAAAACTAAAAAGCCCCTAACAAAAAAAAAAAACCACTCATTTTGGCCAACCTTTTCCAACAATACTCTCTGGACTTTATTACCCAAAAATTATTCAAACGGTCTTCAAAAATTATGAAACTCTCCAGATCAGTCCTTTATATATCCAATGACATCTCTTTAAATTTTCAATTTAAAATTCCTTCTCTAAGGCCCTCAACCACATAACACAAGTTACAACAATTTTTTTTATGCCAAATTGGTTAGCTCACTGAATCACCTACTATTATCCTTGATTTCTGGGGGTTTTAACCCATAAATTGGAAATTTTTCTTCACTAATTTGAATCTGGTTCTAAGGTTTCTTCTCCAATTGAATCACCTAATTTGGATCACCAAAACTCAAGTTATTGTATTTACATCTAGATTACTCAAATTGGCAGAACATAATCTGCACACAGTTCACTTTGAAAAAAATTTCTGGGGCACTTTGGGGTTACACTTGCTTGCACTTCCTTCAGATAACTTATTCTCCTAGAAGTTCATATTGTACCAGAATTTTTAATTATCTAATTTGATGAGTGAAACTCCACTTATGGCCAAACACTACAACAATACCCAAAATAAAGACATAATCAGTGAGCTACAATGAGCTCACCTTTCAGTCCGTATTTGGGAACCTTAGAGCTACAATTTGCTCTTGGTCCCTTCTATACATTTGTATCCCTATATCTTATGGTTTTTTACCAATTGGAATCAATTGATTTGGATGATTATAACTTAATCTATAGCCAAAACAAAAACAGGGGTTTTACAAAAAATTTGACAGCAATTCCTTTAAAAACCCAACATTCTCCTTTGTTTTTTACAACCAAATTCTCAAAACTGTAATACCAATAATCAACATGAAAGTCATTCAAAACCACTCCATAACACTTGTATTGGTGGTTTGGAACCCATACAACAAACCCTACGTAAAAATCCTAACACCAACCTAAGGTCCACCAATTCCTTCCAACCATAAGAATTATGATGATTCCATGTTTATTTTACACCAATTATTTTACCCATTACAACCTCAACAAATCAAGGGTTTGGGTGATATTTCACAAAACTCTAGAAAAGAAGAACAACTCTCCCAAACCAAACTTAGGAACTAAAAATACCCATGATTTCAAGACAAAAACATACCTTAGTTTGGTCTTCTCCTTCTCCTTCTCCTTCTTCTTCTTTCTTCCTCTCTTCCTCTTTCTTTTCTCCCTTCTCCTTTTCTCCTACGCTTGCCCTAGCTAAATGAAATGAGGCCAAATGATTGTTTATATATCTCATATATCATTTTCACTTAATTGCAAAGGGGTCCTTGAGTACTTTAATATTGCAAGACAACTCTGTTATTTCTATTCTTGGCCCATCTCTACTTTTGATTTATGACCTTCATGTCCCATTTTGATCAATTACTATTTTACCTTTGTTCTATTACAACAATTAGGGTTCATAATTTATCATTTATCTTTTCAATGCTTAAAAACAGCTCCCAAAAAATATTACATTTCACTTGGTGCTCTTATACGCCCATATGTGATTGCATGTACCATCTCTTATCTCGGGATTGAGATTGGTCCTATTAAATATTAAAGACATTGTGTCGTCAGTACTAGTAGTTTTAGTTTAGGATTTATTTTCAGATTTAATATAAGGTTTTCAGTTTCGACAAGCTATATATAGATGGATTCTTGATTAATGGGACTCCATGGAATAAAGACACAGAAAGCAGATTGGATGAAGAGTCTCATAGTAACAAGTTGGAGTTATGTGATCTTTGACCATTATTCTCAGCGTTATTTGTTTGACCTCAGGTAAACTAGTTCGACATACTATCTCTGAGGCATATGAATGGATTAACGTCAGTGAGCTTTAATGCAGTCAAGGAGCTTTTGAAAGGAGTTCGGACAAGGTTATGACACTTGAGTTGGAGGTCACTCGTGATCACACCCGGCTGAGTTAGGCTTGAACTGATTGAACCAGTGGCCTCGCCCAGACTCACCTCGCGCTGACCTGCACAAGCGGCCCCCACCCAGGCCTCTGTCAGGAATTACAAATGCGACCTCAAAAGATGAAGATGCAAACCTCTAATATTCTGGATGACTCAATTAAAGGACCATAACTTGGTCTCTGGTCCCATTAATTCAATGTTCTTTGTCAGGATTCTTTGATGAGGATACAATATCATAGAGGGACTCACTGCCAATTTCCTTCGCCGTGCCCGAAAATTAGCTCAGGTGGAGTTAAGATGGCTGACTGCCGGAAGCGACCCAGCTGGCGAGGCCACAGGCTGACCTCGTCAAGGCCTTTGCTTGGTACAGAGGTCCTAAGTGAAATTCAAAAGCTTAACATCAAATTCATTGATGTGGCTGTTACCAGAAGGACTCCTTACCAAATTCCTTTATTTCTTACCCAAAAATCTGGCTCTAAGTGGAGTTGTCATACCACAATGTGGGATCTTCCCTTGGTTTTAAAATATAGCAAGGCATTACTCAAGGCGAATATACCTTGATATAGAGGTGAATAACCAAAGTAGGAGAAGACCTACCTCTTGGAGTTTTTGTCGAAACTCCTCGATTTCGATCTCTACTACAATTCTTTTGAAAATAAGGAAGGACTTTTTCCCTCTTACTTAGGGCCTATAGTCAGATGGCCGGAGAAAATCTAGAGAAGAATTAGAGCCTCTCTCTCTAACTCTCACACTCTCTGTTTTTCTTTCTTATGGATCACTCTTAATTGCTGTTTTAAAAGGAGGAAGCTTCCTCCTTCACTCTCACATGTCACATGCCCTTTCTACTTGAATTTTCTTCTTTTTCTTTATTTCTTTTTATATTTAGGTTCCTCCATTTCTCCTCATTAATTTCTTATTAAGTCTCTATTCTTTTTCACACCCCACTCATTTATTTCTCCTAATTTCATGAACCTTATAGCTTACTTCAAATTGACCCTTAGGTCCCCATTTACAATTTCCATATTTTCTCTTTTCACTTAGGTTTATTTACGGATTGATAATCCTGTTTAATCGTATTCCATCAAAAATTCCCGAAAAATACGGGAAGTTAGCCCCGATTATACGGAATATATAATAAATTTGTGTAAAGATTCTAGGTATTTTTAAGCGTTCTGAGGAACCATAAGCTAGCCCTCGGATGCATCAAAACACGTCCCGGTCCATCCACTAGAGGCATCCTGATTACATCGCTCTATCCTGTTCTGGGAGGCCCCGATCAAAGCCAGACTTAAAGTAAGCCTCATTTTCAACTCTTGAATACCTTCTCCTGCAGTCATCCCTCAAACTTGACCCCCTTCGAGAGTCAATCAGTCATAAGTCTTTGATAGCTAGGAGAAATCCTCGATAAACCTTCTACTATAATACCTGCAATCCCAGAAACTTAGTATCGGTGACTTCCTTTTCCTGCAGCTGTATGGCGCCTTCTCAGGGTCACTAACACACTTGAAAGCGAGCAAGCGTGTCCCAAGTCTCACCTCGATGGCTAAAACTTACACTTGCCCCGAACTTGACATCCCACAGCGAGTGGTCCTTAGGAGTACACGGAGAACAATCGCAAATGATCCTCATGCTCCTCCTCAAGCTGGGAGTAGATCGAGGGTCTTAAGTCGACAAAGACCCTGACAAAGCGATCCAAATGGGTTTTGAATACCATATGCGCCAGATCGTGAATGCATTGGCGTATTCGTCGCCGTGAGAACATCCTTTGCTGAGCTTGGAAATGCCCATATCTTCGGCGTCCTAAAACGTTTGTCTTAGGGATATCAACCTCCTAAACTCTCAAGCGATGGTATTAAGTGTGAAGGTCTATCTTAGATGAACTTGCTCCCTCGTGATGATCGAAACAAATCATCAATTCTCGATAACGGATGCGATTCTTGATCGTAACCACATTCAATTGTCGTCAATTAATGCCTGGTCAGAGGAGTCTTGTCCATATCATGCGCCACCTCAAGCCGGCCCTGGGAAGAGTTTTCAGCCCTTTCCCAGAATGACCTCTCTAGATTCTCTCATCTGAAAAATGTCTACCTGGTCTTGGTAAGGCGAATGGAATCGGGCCGTTTCACAACCGAGCCTCAGATCCATTGAGTACTGGATCCCAGATATCATTGTACTCACAATGCCCCCATTTTCCTCCTGCTAGAGTTTTTGTGCTATTTTAGTCATGGGAAAAAATTGTGGTTTCAAATGTTGAATGTTGAGAGTTGAAAGGTTTGTGAAAAAATATCAGTGCATTAAATGCGCTCGAAGGCAACACTTGCATGTGTTTAAGGAGCATGGGAGATGCACACCTCCCAATGTGCATCCTACGAATCTCGTTTGGACGACTCATTTAATGCGTCTATCGACCCCACTTCCCCTATAAATAGGGATAGTGGTCTAAATATTGGTTTCTTTTACGTTTTCTCCGGAGTTTTTCTTTTAATTCCTATACTTCAATCATCACCTCTGTACTTATGAAATTTCCCTTCGAAAAGTCGTTAGGGACTCTTGCTTTAACGACTTTTGGTTTCCGTGGTGTTTCAACTCAAACGCCTCGTTTCTATTAGTTTTCACGAAAGTTTTGTTTACTTTCTTTAGGTTCCATCTTCCGCAATTGGTCGTCGAATCCCGAGGGTTCTTTTCCTTCGGGTTCTTTCCTTTCTTCCTTTTTATTTTGCTTTTATGGTCTCAAGTTGACTCACTGTTACCTACTCCTTTTTTTATATACGTAGAGATGACAAGATGTCACGAAGAGGATTCCCGACTGGATAGGCTGGGCGTGAATCCGTCATCAACGTCATTGTTCGACTAGTTAGGGTGGCGTAGGAGGAAACGCCTCACCGCGAGTCTAGTTGCTACCATGTCGGTCGAAGGTGAGGTTGTAATAAATTCCTGAAATCAGTCTAGGAGCGTCAGGATGACATTGTTCCTAACTTTAGGAGCGAGATAATCTTGTCTATTTTACCTTGGACGATTCTGCTAGGCTTTGCCTCCTTTGTTCCATGCGTGCGCCAGGCGGTTCACGCGCTTACCCGAGCACCTCCTCGTTTCATGAATGCTTTCCGAATTTTGATGGGTTGCAATGTGCTAAACTCTCTTTACCAGCTGGATATCTCGTTAGTGGAGATATGCTTTATTTACACTTTGAAGCTTGGGACTGGGGATCACCTGTCCATGTCGGCTCACAGTCCCCGATTGCAATTCATAACTAAGCTCCACGGCGCCCTAAAATGGGTGAAGACAGATCTTGATTGGGAGCCCGTGGTATGAAATCCTTGGCTCTCCAAGGCTTCCTTTTAATTTGAACCAGTCCCTTACGTTCTTGGGTTTGTCTCTGTTCCTGTTTTGATACATCTTTCACTTCCCTATGTGGTAGGTGTATTGACATACCTATCTTCTTGATGATTTATAGATAGGCGCAGACGAGTCGACTTGTAAACTAGGTGGAGAAAGCGAGGTTGGATCACATCCTTCGGCTACTGGAGATCACAGAGAGGGAGTGCCATCACGAGCTCCTTCTATCTGCAAAGAACCTGCAAGATTTGGGCTCTAGTCCTTTCCTCTACATGGTGCATGTTCTTCCTTGTCCTTTATCGATTAAAGAATTAAGTCGAGAAGCGAGCATTTTGTTCTTACAAACGCTAAAGTCCTTGGGAGGCTCTGCGGGGAAGAAGCAGTTCAGGCCCACTGTCCGTGAATTATCTACTTGGCCGTGCGGGACTGACTTACCCCTCCCAATGATAAAAGAAGAAGAAGAAGTTCGGTAATGAGAGGCTACCAGCGAGGGACTCGAGAGGTTTATGTGAAGCTGGGCCAGATAGATGATTTGTGTCCAGCACGAAGAAGAGGGACTGGAAATGTCTTGCCTCGTCTTGGTTGCTAGCATCGGATCTCATGGCGGCTGTGATCTGGGGAGGAGATTTTGACCTCGAGGTTCTGGGTGATCGTGATCTAGGCGAGTCTGATTTGATGAGGAGGTCCAGCTGATCAATGTTGATTGTTATTGGACTCATTTGGAGCAGGTCCTTGAGGCGTGTCTGCTTGTCGAGTCTGGCTTGGATGCCTCTCGAAATGCTTGTGCAGTGTTGGAGAATGAGAGTCTAATCGGAGGGGAATTCCCTATTGATGTCGTCATAAGGCTTCACTTGTCAAAGCGTAGATCCTCATGCAGAGGCGGATGGGCGGATTCGCGATTGATGGGCGCCCGAGGCCTTGATAGGATTGGTGCGGTTGCGATGCGTCGAGGTCAGTGGAGTGGACTGGGCTTCACCGAGATGATGCTGGAACTGCTGATCAAGCTGTCCGGACACTCATTAATTATTGCAGGCCCTTCGACTAGAGAGACCTTTCCGTCGCGCATATGCTCGATCTTCACCCTCATAACTTCCACATCTGCATGGCTACCATTGAGGATAAATACTCCGTCCCTTTCCCGAGTCAACTGGATAAAAGATTCACCACCGGTCGCGTGTAGGGGCGGGATGTATATGCGCTATCATGACTTCGATGAGGCTGTGGCTGGTATGCATTTGAATCCGATGTTGTGCGTTTGTTTTGATATTATGATTTCCTTACAATGTTCTCTCACTACGACATGTGACTCGGGGGCATGGGGGCACCGACACGGGGAGCTTCGTCGTGGGGTGGGGGATCTTGGGGAGTTATGGCGCCATGCGGCGGCCACCTCAGGGCTCCACGCCTTGAAGGTCCTAGGCAAGGCCTAGTCCCGGTCCAGATATTGGGAACATAAGGCCAAGGAAGGCTCCGAGAAGATGACGGGTGCAAAAAAAAAAAAAAAAAATGAGGCTAAGGAGGAAGCTCAGGTTTCTCGGCTAGAGGGAGATGCGAGGGCCAAATTGGAGGGTGAACTAGCTAGGGTCAAGATGCTAGCCCTCCCTACGGAGAAGCAAAGTAGAGTAGCGAGAAGAGAGTGAAGCATAAAGAGCCCCAGTCTAAAGCCCGCTGATTGGATGTTGTTCGACGTCTCTCTTAAAGCTTGGGGCGGCCAAGGACGAGATGTCTTCTCTCTAGTCTCAAGCTGGTAAGGATAAGGAGGCCATATAGGAGGAGACTAGATACTCCTAGAAAGTGATTTTTGCCCTATGGAAATACCAGGTGTTGTGTTTTCAAAGCACAACATCTATGAATATCGATCCGAGGTCGGTATCCACTGACTCTATCGACCGGTACCTCACGAGTTCTTCCTTGAACAGAGTACTTGCCCTTATCCATGACCACGGGGCCACTCGGCGAAATTCCTCTACGAGCGAGGCGACGGGCCAGATGGAGTGCTCACGCCAAGGACCATGGCAAACTCTATTTCATCTTTCTCCGTTCTTAGTTAATTACAACTTTTTGTAAAGGGGCCTTGGCCAGCTACCATGATTTGTGTACTCTTCGGGCAACATGGTGCTTCAATGAAATTACACCTTTTTATCTACTTCCACTATTGTTTATTTCTTACTACTTAAGCTCTTATAATTTCTCGTTTTCTTAGGCCATTGATTCCTTTCCTTGTGCAACCCCTTTCCTAAATTTCTTGGTTAGGATGATCACTCTAGGACACTAATACTAAGTAGGGAGCTTTGTAGGGTTCGCCCTTGTGCTAGCAGGTAAGGTACCATCTTCGAGCCCTAGTTGTAGTCAAGAGGCCAAGGATCATCGTAAGGCTTGATCATGTACCAATAGGGTGGAGGCCTCGTTTGGTTTCTTTTTTAAAAGTGCCAGCAGGCTTAAATTCACAGTCTAGTCTTTTGGGGGGTCCTAGTGTCTAACACAAAAAGTACAATGTTTATACTTGCTTTTAGCCTTTC
Organism: Tetrastigma voinierianum; assembly: GCA_016808115.1. NCBI lineage: Eukaryota > Viridiplantae > Streptophyta > Magnoliopsida > Vitales > Vitaceae > Tetrastigma > Tetrastigma voinierianum. The sequence continues at coordinate 306,661 of JAEQBH010001094.1, read as the reverse complement.
TAGCTCGTATTTTGTCCTTAGTTTGTGTAGAACAGGTGCTTTTGACTTTATTTTTTGTTTTTATGTTCGTGAAGGTTGCTCAATGTTCCTTGCACTTGTTTGAAGTGCCTTTGGATGCTTAGAGGACCACCATGTTTTGAAGAAAGCACTTATGCATATTTTCACTTCCAACAGAGGCCAGGATTTTGAAGCAATTCACCGAAGCCTACTCAAATCTTGTTCTTCTTTCTTCACCAAACAGAATGGTTCCTCAATGTGATGAGGGACTTTCGAGAAATTGGGGATGGTCACTCGAGGTTCCATGCATCTAAGGAGTGGAATTATGCAGAATTTGAAGATGAATACCGGTACTCAAAATCCAGCACTAGTACTTAAGGTTATTAAAAACGAGGAAGATGAGTACGATGCTGAGTTCGATTACCGATTACTCAAGGCTATTAAAAGTGCGGAGGAATGTAGTGGGGTACTCAAAGCTGTTAAAAAAGCCCGATTGGATCGCAGAATGCAAGTCTTCGAAGAGTGATCTTAGGTCCTGGTGTGAGATTCAACTTGGTGTATATGAAATTATGATATTTGTCCAAGGGAATGGTCGTCTTTTGTTCCCTATTGGGTGGGGGGGGGAGGGGGTTATTTAAGCCACTAGAGCAGCTGAGTTGAGACACAACTCCTACTTAGGTTTTTCCTTTGGTCTTAGTTAGGGTTTTCTATTTTTTTCTAGGGTTTCTTGCAATTTCTACTTTGCATAACGAATCCTTTATTTGTCTTATAGTTAAACTCTTGTAACCCTTAATCCCAAGTCTTTTAGTCTACTGCTTCATCTCTAAACTTGTTCCATTCGAGTTTTGTCAATCTATAGCATTTATTTCTCCTCTCTACTTGCATTTATATTTGGATGTTCTTGCATTTATTAGTCATTTCTAGCTTGAATGAGTTTTGGAAAGCCTCTAAAGATGGGATTGAATGGTGGAAACTCATCATAACAATTATGATGCCCATCTACACCCTTTGTGCTTCAATGGAAGTTGTATGATATTAAATACTTACTACAATCTCTCTAAATGCTTAGTTTGGCATATTCTTGACAATGTGTGAATAAGAGAATCTTGGTACACATTGTGATTGAACCTCAATGCATGCTGAGTGTTTGTATAACCTTTCTAAGTGAGCATTTAACATCATTCTTCTATCCTTTGCTGTGAACAACAGAGTCATCTTATCAAGATGATATAAGTGGACTACAAGGTGCAGAACATAAAGTAAAGACAGCTGCTTTATGATTGGGATCAGTGGAAGCCTGGATCTATCAGCATCAATATGTGTGGATAATGATCTAGTAGTGGATTTTAAGTCAGCCATCAGAATTGTGATTTGCTTTGTTTTTGTTCATATGGATATCAATACCTAGGATCTTTGAAACCCTCTCCATGGAGATGACCTATAGACTTCAGAATTGTGTAGCAGCGACATTGAGTTCCTACGCTTGGGAATTATATTGAATATCACCTCAAGGCACAAGAATTTTGGCGTACGTTACTTGCAGGGTAGCAAGTGTTCTAGTTGATTCCGAGAACTAGTGGTAATTTGATTGCATTGCAAATCCAGTATAAGTCCTCTTCATTCTCTTAAATGCATAAAAAAAAAATTATGTATATAATATTTGTGATCTGCTCTTCTTTGGGTGATATTGGTGCATGTCGGTGTGGACTCGTGATGAGCAACACCGACTTGTAAGAATCACACCTCAACAAAGTCTTCAAAACTCAATTGTAAGACATTTGTTTCATTTACCTTTCACTCCTCTGATGGAGCACACAGAAAATCAACAAATTCTTTTTAATCGAATAGAAAGGGTTTGCCTTTTAACCATAAAATCTTTGATCCCTTTAAGACAAGGAGATGGTAGTATCTCTTAGTTGTAACCGTGGTGGGAAGGGAGAATGTCAATCCTCAACATAATCAATATCAAGCTCCCCTCGCCCCTTTGCCTAATGTTGGTAGAACCCTCAGAGAGATTTTGAGACCTCAAAGAACCACAACAAACTCATGTATTTGCACTGAAATTTAACTATTTTCGGTGAAACCGGAGATGATTAAATGCTGCTCCTGAGATATCGGGGTTGATTAAAGAACCCCTACTCATACATGAGAGACTTTGAGGATGTTTGCAGCGCTTTCCTTTCTACAAGATCACTCCTCCACATAATCTGTTTGGTTTTGTATCCAAACCATGATGAGGCATAGCATGGAGAAGTTCTTTGTATTTTCGATACGTTGGCAAAGATTCGCCAGATTTTTAGAAAATTTTGGATAAATGTGAGTGCATTAGTGCGTCGGGAGGAAGAATTTGTTAAATGCCTTAGCATGTCCTCCAATTAGAGGATGAATTAGGAGTAAGAAGAGATAGTATATTTAACATTTTCCAAGTGTATTTTTACAAATTCTTCCTCAGGGACAGTATTTAATGCACTCATGCAGACTATTCAAAATTTCTAAAAAATGCGGGGCGAATCTTTGCCCCTTTGTATTGGAAAAATACAAAGAACTTCTCCATGCTATGCCTCATCATGGTTTGGATATTGACTAAATTGTTGCTTATTTTCATCAAGACTCTATTTATAAATGTGATATATCAAATGATGAGTGAGACGATTCTATGAGAAGAAAAGCCTGAAGAGGCGTACAGTTTTGACACAATAGAGGAAAATGCAGGGTGAGCTAATACTTCCTTTGATGCCGCTAGGTGCATGGCCACCGCTGGAAAACATCATGTGAGAATGATGATGAGCCAAAATAACTATCTTGATTAGGAAGTTAGAGGCCATTGACATGAAAAAAGTGAATGAGGTGATCATTGTACCTAAAGTGCCTTCAGCACCTACAAGACCTAGGATGGAAGACTCATGCATCATTTGTGATGACCCTACTCATTTGACCACTGATTGCCCTAATCTTCCCCAAGTCAAGGGAGCCATCCAAATCGAGCAAGCTAATGCTCGATTAACGAGGAAGCCCTTTAACTCTTCATATTCAAAAACATATAATCCGGGGTGGGGTAAACACCCCAACTTTTGTTGGAAGAGTGATGGAGGACATGCTTCCTCAGGTCAAGGCAACCCACCTCAAAATCCTTTTCAAAGCAACCTAAGTTTTCCAAACCAAAACTTTCAAAATCAAAATTTTCAAAACCAAAGGTTTTCAAATCAAGCTCCTCATTTCCACAACCAAGGGCCACAAGGATTTTTGTGAATCTGTGAGCTTTCACCATTTCCCCGGGAAATCAAAATCATCAACCTTACCAAGCATTACATTTTTATATAGACCAGGCGTTCGAACAAAGTTGCTTAACTCTTCCACAAAATTTATTATTTAGTCCGACAGCAACGTAAAAAACTTGTTAAGACCTTTTTGTATAGACCAAGCTGTTCAAACAAAGTTGTGACTCTTACCAAGGACTATTAGCTAATCCCCGATAACGGCACCAAAAACTTGTTGACCAAAATGTGATGAAAATGTGTTTGTCATTTTTTGTAAACTAGATTCATTAAATATTTGATTGGTCTTAATCAGCTAAGTGAGCAGTTGTACAAATGTCTAGTGGATTTTCATTAAGTCCAGATATCGTTCCCACGATAATTGAGGTTGAATCATAAAACCAACTACCCCAACTACTTAAGATCCTTACTATTTCAACTCCAATATTAAGATGATTGGAAAACAAATAAACAAATATTAAACTAATTTCACTAGTGTACATAAAATATTAATAAGAATGGAGCTGAGAGTTCACTAAGTGAGACAACACTAGGACATGGACTAATAAATGATTGTCAATTTCTGCATCATTTGCAATCCTTAGTGAAACCATAAGTTAGAAAAGCTGATTTGTCAAAGTGCATTTGTGGTATAGTTTGGTTCTCCTCGACCATACCTTTCACTAATTAAATTCATGTTCATTTCTGACACATGAATTTAATCAGCTACTTGTAAGATATAATCCTCTTTCTAAGATTTGAGTATTTTTTCCTTTCGATTACATCACACCGAGATCTTAAGGCGAATTCTGCAAATGACGGGATATTTACTGACATACTAATTTGATGGCACCTCATCCTTGATATTAATGAAATTCTCCATCTCCTTGATTATATCTTTGCTAACACGGGATCAAAATCCTTTCATCAGAGAGAGGAGGAACCTCTGAGTGATTAAACAGATACTTCATCAAACTATCCTCAAACCACGAGTAAGTTAGTGATTTATTTGTGTAACCTTTCAGATTTCATTAGTTGGCGATGTTATTCTACCGTACCCTGGCTTGCTCTCTACCCTCAGGATTCTCCATCTCTGTGTCATGTAGAGGGCCTCCTGGAAATCAAAGCGAAATACAATACTTTGCTTAGGTACACGGTTCTAGTACTGGGAACAATTAAGTTAAAAAATAATACAAATCAAATAAATTCAAGAATTCTAACTAAGGCAATCTTCCACTTTGTGCAGAAAAATGACTATCGTCATCGACCCATTCCTAGAGGGAGCTCAACCCTTCAAAACTGGTTCACTCATATCAGTGACTAACTAATCACTGAAAGTGTAAACAAACTAAAATAAATGAAATCCATAAAATTGTCCAAACTTCATTTTATTCAAAACAGTAATGAAAGAGAAAATTTAACAAGAAAATCCAACTCGAAGCTACACTTCAGTATAGTACTCAACTCCGAAAAATCAGAAGAAAACTAACTAAACTAAATATACTACAAAGGAAATAAAAGAAAAAAAATAAAAGAAAAAAATAATATACAGAAAGTCTTCAACTACGGAAGTCCGGGGAATTGCGGAATTTGCGCCGCGAGGCGCCCTAGATACGCCTATTTATAGACTTGTGTTGGGCTTACGCACTTGAGACAATGTTGTGGATCCCCAAATTTTTTGCCCAAATTGGTGGTTCTGTCGCGACATAGAAAGTTATGTCGTGACAGAGTCTATGGTCTATGCCACAGGCTTCTATCACAGCTTGTAGTTTTCTGTCGTGACCTGTTCTATAAGCTTTTTCTTGGATTTTGTCGCTACAGACTTTGATAATGTCGCGACAAAGTTTTGATATAGCAGTCTTGTTCTTGTTGCGATAGGAATGTCTTATGTCGCGACATAAAATTTGTTGCACCCAACCCTTTATACTCTTCTTCTTTGGAAACTATCGCGACATAATTTTCTTTATTCGCAACAAGCAGTTTTCTCTTCAGCTTGATACCTTGTCACGACGAGGAGTTTTCTAATAGCGACGGGTTTGCTGATTACTAACAATTTCTTTCAGTAGAAATTTTCTTTTATCACGACAGAATTATCTTTTGTCGCGACATACTTTTCTTCTCTAGTCCTTGTACCTAGCTGAGCTGTTTATTGCGACATAAAAATCTTTGTTGCAACAAACTTGACTTGGCTAATCCCAGTTCTCATTCAATTTCTATCGCGACATAATTTTCTTCTATCGTGACAGAATTCTATCATTCTGTAGCTTTTATTGTTACGACATAAAACTTATTTGTCATGACAGAGATTTTGCCTTCAATCATTTACTATGTCACAACATGAATTTCTTTGTCACCATGGCTCTTGTATTGCTCTTCAACTTCTTGTCGCGGCAGAGAATTCACTTCCCTGATGTTTTGTTTGTCGCGACAAAAATAATCTTACACAGTCTTGTTGCTCTTTGTTGTGAACTCTGAATGTTATGTGGCGATAGGATTTTCTTTGTCGCGACAAAATTTTCTTCCTTCAGCTGGTTCCATGCTGAAAACTTTGTCGCAACATAAACAACTTTTCTCGACTAACTTGTGTTATATTCATGCCATTTTTACGTCTCGACAGGAGCTATCTTTATCAGCGATATAGTTCATTTATTAAACTTCGGCCTTTTATGTTCGCGACGGAGAAAGTTGGCCAGCGACAAAGTTCCTTTGTCATTTGCCTTGATCATTATCCACAGTGAGTTAAGGGTGTCACAACAATCTTCTTTTCATTCTTCTTGACATTGTCACGGCGGAGAGTCTTTGTCGCGGCGAGTTTCTTACGCCTTAGGTTCAACTGGACTTTGTTGCGACATATAGGCTGGCGGTTGCGACATCGTTCTGGTTTGAAATTTTGTCTGACGGACAAAACTATATCATGACGAAGAATCTTTGTAAGTGCCACCTTTTGCTTCTTTATGTTAGAATTATCTCATTTTTTCAATTAAAACACCAAAACACAAAGTTGGTGAATATTCCATAATTTGGCATAAAAATAGATCTGAAACTGCTAAAAACATGCCATAAAAATGGATTAAAAATAGATGAGTTTAAGACTCATCACCAACCTCCACATAAAAGAAATTTGGAGGACATTGTAGCACAGTTTGTCCAATCTCAAAAGTCAACTAACACTGAACTTCGAATGGCTATAAATGATGTGAAGTCTCAAATTACTAAGTTGACCACCTTTATGGGGAGTTCTCAACAAGAAAAAGGGAAATTCTCTTCTCAACCCATTCAAAAACCCTAAGGTCAAAATAGTGTTGAGACCTCAAGTCAAAATGATGGGACCTTTGAACATTATAAGGCTATCACCACCCTTTGAAGTGGGAAAACAATTGATAAAACCATCCATCTCAAGGATCTTGCTAAAGAGATTTCAAAAGATTTACAAAATAAATCAAAAAGGGATGATGAGGTGATTAATGAGCCTGATGTCCCTAAAGCCGATGTTGTTGACGTAGAGTCGGATAAAGATAAAGCTAAACATGCTCCTCCCGCTCCATATCCCCATAGGTTGAGAATTAAAAAAAAAAAAGAATAATCATGCTGAAATTTATTAGCTGTTCAAGCAGGTTAAAGTAAACATTCCCTTATTAGATGCCATAAAACAAATCCCTTCATATGCTAAATTTTTGAAAGACTTGTGTACTATGAAGAGGAAGTTAAGAGTCCATAATGATGCTTTTATGACCGAACAATCCACCTCTCTTATTAGGAATAATTTGCCCCCCAAATACAAAGACCCGGGAAGCCCCACCATTTCCATAGTGGTAGGAAACTCGAAGTTAGAACGTGCTTTAGTAGACTTGGGAGCGAGTGTGAATTTGTTACCATACTCAGTGTATGTTGAGCTAGGGTTAGGAGAGTTAGAGCCTACTAACATTACCCTCCAGCTAGCTGACTGTAGTGTGAAGATTCCTAGAGATATGGTGAAGGATGTATTGGTGCAAGTGGATGTGTTCTATTTTCCTGTGGACTTTTTTATACTTGATACTCAGCCTGTGGTTACTCAAGGGAGTCAGTTTCCAGTGATTCTTGGCAGTTCTTTCTTGGCCGCTACTAATGCCACTATACACTATAGGGGAGGATTGATGACCTTATCTTTTGGTAACATGACTGTGAACTTGAACATTTTCAATGTTATCAAGGAAGTAGGGGATGATGAAGATATTTGTGAGGTGAATGTGATAGAATCTATCATGCAGGAATTTATAGATCATTTTTCATGTGATGACCCTCTCAAGTCTTGTCTAGTGAGCCCTGAGTGTGTTGAGGAAGTAACCACACCTGAAGTGGAGTTTCTATACTCCATACTCGAGCCTGATGGGTAATGGAAACCAATGGAGTGGAACTAGATTTAAAGAATTTCCTCACACAGTGAGGAGAGGGTTTTAAATAAAGAGGAAGCCTAGCTTGAATTAAAGCCTCTACCATCCCATCTTATTCTCATTCCTAGGAAGTGAAGAGACTTTCCACTGTGATCATATCTTCCTCTCTAAATATTGATCGAAATGAAACTCTTAGAAATTCTAAAGGCCCACTAAGCTAGCCATAGGATGGACCATTCACGAACATTAAAGAAGTTAGCCCTTTGATTTGCTCATGGGATTCACTTGGAAGAGGATGTTATTCATCTAGGCGACCACAGCGTCATTCAAATCCAGGTCATGAAAGAAGTTGTCAAGAAAGGTTTTGAAACTCTTAGATGTAGGTGTCATTTACCCTATTGTGGATAGCAAGTGGGTAAGCCCGACCCAAGTAGTGCCAAAGAAGTCTAGGGTCACTGTGGTGGCAAATGAACATAATGAGCTCATACCTATTAGGGTCACTACAAGTTGGAGGGTGTGCATAGATTATAGGAAACTTAATGCTGGCACTAGGAAAGATCATTTCCTCTTACCTTTTGTGGACCAAATGTTGGAAAGAGTTGTTGAGCATGAGTTTTATTGCTTTCTTAATGGTTACTTTGGGTACAATCAAATTGAGATAGCATTAGAGGATCATGATAAAACCACTTTCACATGTCCTTTTGGCACGTTTGCCTTTAGGAAGATGCGCTTTGGATTATGTAAAGCACAACGAGCTTTTCAACAATGCATGATGGGTATTTTCAATGATATGATAGAAAAGATTATGGAGATATTCATGGATGATTTCTCCATCTATGGAGATTCCTATGAGGGATGTCTAGAAAATTTGAGGAGAGTTTTGGAAAGATGTAGGGGAGAAAATCTAGTTTTTAAATTGGGAGAGTGTCACTTCATGGTGACACAAGGGATTGTGTTAGGACATGTAGTGTTAAAGGAAAGAATAGAAATTAGACAAAGCCAAAGTTGAGTTGATCTCTAGTTGCCTACTCCACAAATGTGTTTAAGAACCTCCCAGGTCTTCCTATGTCATGCGGGGTTTTATAGGAGGTCCGTAAAAAATTTCGGTCCTCATTTCGTCCCTTGTGCAGTTTTCTTGCCAAGGATGTCATTTTTTAATGGTCACAAGCATGTGAGAAGGCTTTTGAAAAGTTGAAAAGTATGTTAGTCTCGCCTCCTATTTGGAACCTCCCTTCGAAATCATGTGTGTATTTAGTGATTATCTTTGTAAGGTATCTTAGAGGCGAAGAAGATAAAAGGCATACATGATCTATTATATAGCAAGACTCTAGATTCACTTGATCCAATTATACAACTCTGAAAAAGAGTTCTTAGGTTTGTAGTTTTACCTGAATTATGTTCAGGTCTTACATTATAGGGTCTCAGCCCAATCATTTTCACTAACCATGCGACGCTGAAGTACTTACGCTTATCCTGGCAGATACTGGCCGAATCTCATTAGGTGGTTCCTACTTTTGTCAAAGTTCAATTTGACCACTAAGGATGAAAAGAGTCAAGAATGGTAAAATTGACCACCTTTCTCATTTGGTTTTAAACAGTTATGATGGCACGCCCATAGTTGACACTCCACCCAACAAACAGATTTGTTTGCTCTTATCCATTGTCCTTGGTATACTGACATTGTGAATTATTTAGTAACAAGACAAATCCCATCAAGGTGGACTTCTCAACAAAAGAGGAAATTTCTGTTGATGTTAAGATGTACTATTTTGATGACCCATACTTCTTTAAATATTGCCCTGGTCAGTTGATGAGAAGGTGTAAACCTAACGACAACCAAATTGGGGTGCTCACCTTCTATCATTCTGAAGCTTGTGGAGGGCATTTTTTGCGAAGGAAAACAGTTGATAAGATCTTGCAAGCTGGTTTTTATTGGCCCACACTTTTTAAAGATTGTTTTGAATACTACAAAACTTGTGTTAGGTGCCAACAATTAGGAGGGGTTACCAAAAGAAACATGATGCCTCTTACCCCAATTTTAATCATTGGCATTTTCTTTGCTTTGGGGTATAGATTTCATGGGCCCTTTTCCCTCTTCTGGGCATCTTTACATTTTATTGGCAGTTGATTATGTCTCTAAGTGGGTGGAGGCTATTCCAACAAGAACTAATGATCATAAAGTGGTTTTGAAATTTTGGAAAGAACACTTTTTTTCTCGTTTTGGAATGCCTCGTGAGATCATTAGTGATGGTGGGCTCCATTTTTATAATAGACCGTTTGAGAATTTGGTTGAAAAGTAAAAATTCACACATAAGGTTTCCACCTCTTATCACCCATAGAACAATGGTCAAGACGAACTAGCCAATAAGGAGATAAAACACATTTTAGAAAAAACGGTTAACCCTAATCTCAAGGATTGGTCTTTTTTACTAACAGATGCTCTTTAGGCTTACCACACGGCTTTTAAAACCATTCTTGGTATGTCTCCCTATAGGTTAGTTTATGGAAAAGCAAGTCACTTGCCAGTGGAAATGGAGCACAAGGCTTATTGGGCCATTAAGACTCTAAATTTTAATTTGGCTAAAGCGAATTGACAAGGATCTTTGCAAATGAATGAGCTTGACAAAATGAGGCGTGAATCTTATGAGAGCTCTAGAATGTACAAATAGAAGGTCAAAGATTTTCCATGACAAAAACATTGTGAGGAAGACCTTTGAGCCTCAACAAAAGGTACTTTTGTACAGTTCTCGTTTGCACATTTTCCCAAGCAAACTTTGTTCTAGGTGGACTGGCCCTTTCGTGGTCAAGACAGTTCATCCCTATGGAGCAGTCGAAATTGAGAATCCAAAGAACGAAAAAATTATTAAAGTCAACGGTCATCGCCTAAAGCCATTTCTTTAGAACTTTGACCGTCAGGAGAGTAATGAGGAGTTAGTAGATCTAGTCTACTAGATTTTATCAGGTAATTTAACATTATTATAATTGTATATAATCTCTCCTTTTGTTTCCTAATCATTCTTTTTGAAATTGTGGATATGACTCATGATATTCTTTTGTCCCCTCCCTTATCGATTACAAGTCCGTGAGTGTTCATCTTTTCTTTGCATTGAGGACAATGCTCATTCGATTCTTTGTGGGGAGGGGGGTGTATATACTAGTGTTCATACTCATACTTTTTGTTTAAGGGTATGTTTTGCTTACATTGGGTATAGGTCGATGTTTGTGTGAAGTTAATTTGCATAAAATTTTTTGATCTTAGGCCTATATAAGAATGGAACTTGAACTCTTGAACTATGCTTCCCTTTGAACTTGCGTTATGAACTCTATACATTCCTACTACACATGCACACTAACAGGCTTGAACAAGACCACTCCGTCATATTTAGGATCATTTTCATCGATTTCTTGTCTCTTCTCATTTTTGAATCATGGCTTGTACCATTTATGTTCATCTTAAATACCCTTGGTATTGTAATTATTGCAAGTCATTGATTTCTTGTTTCCAAGCTCAAATCCACTTAGTTTTGGCTTCATTTTGTGCATTTTTCCATAGCCTTGACATTTTCATGCATTTTATTCATTTTGGAACATCCATTACATAATTGAAAGATGATTTAGGCCATTGTTGCTCATTTAAACTACAAATCATGCTCTGTCACCATTTGACATATTGAGCCCTAAAAGTTACAAATTTGTTCAAAACATAGGATCCATAAGTCATTTTAGTAAACTGTTTGCGAGTGTGAAGGTGCCAAGCAAATTTGAATATGCATTTGAGATGTGCACAAGTGGGTTTGGGTGGAAATTGAAACATTATTTAAAGTTTGAGTGTGTAATGGAGGAAAATTGTGAAATATAGTATCGACAAGTTTGAAATCACCGTCTTGGATATGATCACCGTTGCTCATAGCTAGTAAAGGCCTAGAAGTGGTTCAGTATCGGTACTCAAACCTCAGTACCAGTACTCAAGTACGAATTTTGCCCTATTTAAGTAGATTCCCCCCATTTGAGAATTAAAACTCTTTTCTCTTTCTCTTCTCTCACCATCCGAAACTCCCAAACCCTCTTTTTTTTTTCCCCTCATCAAAACCTAACCTAATAACCAACCGTACCATCGAACCTTCTCCTTACCATTACCTCATTTTTCTCACACCCTTACCATCAAAACCCTACCCTAGCCAACTTCCCCACCATCCAAACACCTTCACATCACCCCATCTTCATCATTCTTAACCTTCAAAGTCCCTTCCTAACCATTTCATCATGAGATTTGTGTTCGAGAAGGTTGTTTATATCAAAGGTTGAAATTAAGGTTCTCACCTTAAATCTAGGTATTTGGAGCCTTTGTAGGTAATTAAAGCTTCTCTCACATTTTAAGTCGTATAATTGTGGATTGTATTGTTGCATTGGTATGGACTCTGTTGTGTGCTGATGGGTTGTGGTGCTAGTTATCTGGTTGGATTGTGTGGTTGCCACAAAGGTTGTGGGGTGGAAATTTTTTAGGGATATGGGGAAGGGAAGTCTAGTGCTTGTCGAAATGGGCTTGTGGGAGTGTTTTTTGTGTGTATGGGCAATCTTAGCAATATTATCTCTCATTGTTGTATCTATGGCAAGGACTAAAAATCTGAGAAAGGAAAGGTTGTTAGCTCTTCTATGGAGCGAGCCGTGAAAAAGAGAAAAGATGACACTTCTCAAGTGGTAAAAAAGAGCAAGGGAAAGCACAAGAATCAGTCATTAGAAACTAAGGAAGAAAGTGAAGAGGAGGAGATTGAGGAAATGTTTGATGAATCTGTTGAAGCCGTGCGAGCAAATTGGGCCCAATCAATTGTAAAGAGAGGCTTTCATTATGAAAAGGGAAAGAAAATTTGAACTTTTATTTTTGATCACCCCATTCGTGCAGTCATAGAAGCTCAGAAGTTGCAGTTTATTTGCAAAGAAGTAAAAGGTTATCTCCCCTCAGTTGTCAGAGAATTCTACTCTAACTTGAGTGAGAATCTTGATAAGGGGTTCCTTTTAGAGACCACAGTTGTCGGTATGCGCTTATCAGTCGACCCGGAATCAATTGCCACATCTTTGGGGTACACTCATCCTAGCATTGGTAATAGACCTTATCCATTCCGCGCCATCACAAAATTCGAGGCTAGGTTGTTTGTCGATGCCAAGTGCACTAATCCGGCGCCTATGGGAGGATTTTTGCAAAAGAATTCATCCCGGGGAAGTTGAAAACAGAGTATGCATTAATGAACAAGATTGTTAATAATATGATCGTGCCTAAAGGGAAAGAAAAGCTGCCAAGTGAGGAAGAAATTCAGTTCTTGTTAGAAGTGATGAATGGGGGGCTTATTGACTATGGTGTTGTGATATGGTGGATCATGAGAGACTTCATTAAGTCCACAAGTGAAAAGAGTTACATTCCATATCCAGCACTGGTTACCAAATTAGTAGAAGTTGCCAGTATAAAGGGCCCGAGTAGGGAAAAGATGGTTCCCCCTTGTTTAAGCCCGATTACAAATATAACATAAGCCCAGCGGTCAGAAGCCGGTGAAACTGATGAATACATTTGAGTGATAATTACGGTAGGAATTGGGCACATCTAAGTCACAATTTACCCACATTTGGTATAAGAATAGGTACTTCATTTCTTACTGTGTTTTTAGACTTGTGCGGAGTCTTTCGGGTTTAAGCGTAAGTGCACAGGATGTATGTAATAAGGAAGCCAATATGAAACCTTATGGATGTGGGTGAACAATTGACGAAGTCTCAGGAACTCCAGCAAAGCAAAGAAAGCACCAGTGGACATATTGTACCGGTACAGCCAGACATGCCGGGTACAGCTCTTTGGAAAAGTGGCGGTGGACATATTGTCACCACATTACAGCAAACTTGTCTGGGAGTACAACTTTAACAAAACCTGACAATGGTGAAATTATGCAAGTACAACTTAAACTGTACCGGAATTCATTTGCATGGAAATTGAGATTTGTCCAGAACTGGATCTGTGAGGGCACTCTTGTCCTTGAACCAAAATGGGAAAATCACATTGAAGGGGATATAAAAGCAAAGAGGACCTGGTAATGGCGAGTTTTGACTTCTAGGGTTTAGGTTTTGAAAGGAAGAGTTTTCTCCATTTTTGAGTGGGAACTTGTAGATCAGTTTAAGATTTCTTTTCTATTGGAAGTTTTGATTAAGCGTTTGTAATCTTTCAAGTGAAATACTTATCTTGCTTTAAATCCTACTATCTCTTATTCATCCTTCTCAGTTTTACAAGTGAATTCTAATTTCCAAAAGGTATTGTTTTTATGATTAATCGCTCTTTAATTATAATTGTTCTTATAAGTTTTATGGAGTTCTAAACCCCTACTGCTGGGAATCCACGAGGGAAACTCACCCTGATTAAGGTATAGTCCCTCAATTCCTCTTTTGATCTTCAATGGATTGTGTAATATTAATCACTTGTGCAGAAGAGTTGTAAATCCTTAGTTGGACATATTCTTGACAACGTGTTAACAAGATATCCTCGGTACACATTGTGCTTGATCATGAATGCAAGCTAAGGGTTTGTATTAATTGAGAACAAGTGTTTAGTATTACTCGATCATCTTTATTTTCCAAAGAGCATTTAAAGATAAATCCTCCCATCAGGCCGTTTATCAATGGTTCCTAGATGAGTTTATAAAATAAGAGGTGGGATTTACATGATCAGGAGTGAGTGGAACCCTAAAAATCCCAGCAATTGTCTTTCTATTTTAAAACATTCAAACCAATCAACCATTCAGTCAATCAACACAACCTTACAATTCTCTTTTAAATCATACCCTTATTGGAGAATAGCTCTGACAGTGGGTAAATTAGACCGCTCCTGTGGAGATGACACAGTAGATTCCCACGATATTACAATGCTAGACAACTGTAATTCTTACGGCAGGAATAGAATTCGGCACCACGAATAAGGGCCGAACATTTTAAGGCGCCGTTGCCGAAGTGGCGACTAATCAAGTTGATGCGAAGAGAGCTAGAGGTAATTTGCAATTGCATTGCAGTCGGTGCGTTCTCGTTTTCTTTTATTTTGTTTGTTTAGTAGAAATCTAAGTGGGTATTTCTTGGACGGAGAGAATTCTTAGTGCATGTCGGTTGGGCTCATAGCGAGCGGCGCCCGTCTAAGTAAGAATAGTGCCTCACAGAGTGCGAGGAAATCATAATAGGTCAATTGTCTCAAGATAACATTATACCTGAATGGATCACCACAGTATTCGGCAACCTGTTTAACGAACATACCAGGATTCTGGTAACCTGAGGACTCAATGAACCTCCACAACATGGGTAAAAGCTACACTCATTAGCACCGGTAGTAGGAGGGAATGTTAACTTCCAACAAAATCAATATAGGGTCTCCACTGTCCTTTACACAATGTGGAAAGAACCCTTAAATCCTACAACCTCGAAGGACTCTGACCAATTCTTGCATTCGCCTTCCTGAAGAGGCCACTCAATTTCTAATGAAGTCGGAAATGATCCGTCTCTTACCTGTATATCAAGGGTTTGAATCTGAGAACCCTTATTCGTTCATGAGAGATTTTGAAGATGTTTGCAGTGCATTTCTCTCTACTGGCTCACCCCTCCACATAATCACATCTAGTTTATTTCCTTTTTTGCTTTAAAGGAGAAGGCTAAAATTTGGTTTCATTCCTTGGCACCTAATTCAATCTTTACATGGGAAAATATGCGAAATGAGTTCCTCAACAAATTTTCCACACCGCGCAAATCTTTGCTCTCATGCGGTGATTCGAACTTTTAAAAAGCACAGTGAGCCGTTTATTTGCGGTATGGGAAGATATAAGGATCTCCTCCATGCTATCCTCACCATGGATTGGATGTAGGACAAATATGTGCATACTTTCATCAAGGATTATCCTGAATAATAATAAGCAGTACATCGGATGATGTGTGCGGAAGGCGAATTCTGAAGAGTGCTAGGAAGCAATCAACTCTTTGACACTATAGCGAGAATGCTCGAACTTGGGAGACTAACACCTCCATAGACAACTGCTTCAAAGTGCATAGCACATCGTGACCCGGAATCCATCACTTAAGAAGCTGATGAGTTGCAAGCAAAATTGCCAATTTAACAAGGGAAATTGGAGGCCATAGAGATGAAAAAGGTGCACGAAGTAACTAGTGTGCCTCAAATACCCTCGATACCCACTGGACCTAGAGTGGAGGAGCCATGCATTATATGCGATGATCCTCACATTACTCAACCATCAAGTGCCCAAACCTTCCTCCAAGTAAAAGTTACCCAATTCGAATAGAGCGGGCCAATGCCCTCGATTACGAGAGCCTTCGACTCCCACGTATTACGAAACATATAATCCTGGATGGGAGTAAGCACCACAATTTCAGTTAGAGGAATGAAGGAGGCGGAATAACTTGCCAAACAACCAAGGTCCTCATTACCAAAACCATGGCTTTACAAATCCCATTCCACCATTTCAGAACCAAGGCCCTCAAGGGTTCCCTGTGAACCCTAATCAAGGTTTCCAGCCATCGAGTCAAGGGACTCCATCACCCTGACCCATATCAACCAGCATAAGAGAAGTTTGGAAGATGTAGTTACACGGTTTATGCAAACCGACAAACACAAACACGGAAATTCAGGCGCTCACGAATGATGTGAGATCCCGAGATAACAAAGTTAACCTCATCTATAGGTAACCTTCAACAAGAAAAGGAAACTCCCGTCACCATTTTCTTCAAAATCCACCAAAAATTGAAAATAATTGTGGGCGTGTCGAGTCAGTGAGGATACTTTTGCACAACGTAAGGTATTTTCTCTTGAGTGGGAAGGTAGTTGACAAAACCACTCTAACCAAAGAACCACCACAAGAAATTCAAAGTGAATTGGGCAGGGAGGAGGAGGCATCAGACAAGCCTTATGTTTCTAGGACAAATGTTGATGATAGTGAACCAGAGGAAGATAAAGCTACTCAAATCCCTCCAGCTCCATACCCTCATCGGCTTAAGTAAAAAGTGAATAACCATCTTTGAAATTTATGAGTTGTTCAAGCAAGTGAAATTGAACATTCCCTTGTTAGATGCCATTAGAAAAATCCCATCATATGCTAAATTTCTAAAGGATTTTTACGGTAAAAAGAAATTAAGGTGTCGACAAGGAGGCCTTCATGACTGAGCAATCTACCTCACTAATTCGAAACAACTTGCCTCATACAAAGACCCAGGAAGCCCTACTATTTCTATAGTAGTAGGGAATTCAAAGTTGGGACACGCTTTAGTGGATTTAGGGGCAAGTGTTAATCTGTTGCCTTACTCAGTATATGTGGACCTAGGGTTAGGAGAATTAGAGCCAACCAATATCACCCTCCAATTGGCTGACCGTAGTGTCAAAATTCTTAGAGGGATAGTAAAGGATGTATTGGTACAAGTGGATAAGTTCTATTTCCCCGTGGATTTTGTTGAGCTTGACACTCAACCTGTGGTAAACCAAGGAACTCAGTTTCCAGTAATTCTTGGTCGACCATTCTTGGCAACTGCTAATGCCATTATACATTGTAGGGGCGGCCTAATGACACTATCATTTGGCAACATGATTGTTAATTTGAACATCTTCAATGTTATAAAGGGAATGGGATGAAGAAGATGTGTGTGAAGTCAACATGGTTGATTCTATGAATGCGAAACACTTGGATAATGTTCCACATGATGACCCTCTTTAAGGCATGCTTGAGTCATTGGGTTGGGATGAGGAGGTGACCACCACTTTGGGTCGAGTTTTACACTCACACGTAATTGAATATCTTGAGGTATTGGAGAGTTAATGGGTGGGCACCTAAATTTGGGCCATTGCCACGAATGAGGAGAAGGCATTACCCTGCGAGGAAATGCCACCTAAGCAGCTAAAACCTTTACGCACACACCTCAAATCGCCTTCCTAGGAGGAGGACACCTTTCAGTAATCATATCTTCCTCCCCTTAGACTTGACTCAAGAAACTCAACTTTGGAAATATTGAAAACCCACAGGATTTGCTTTAGAATTTGGACAATTCACGGATATTAAGGGAATTAGTCCCTTGATCTGCACACATAGAATTCACTTAGAAGAGGATGTTAAACCTTCTAGGCAACCACAGAGACGACTGAACCCAATAATGAAAGAAGTGGTTAAGAAGGAAGTCTTAAAACTCTTGGATGTAGGAGTCATTTATCCTATTGCAGATAGCAAGTGGGTTAGTCCAACACAGGTAGTTCCTAAGAAGTCTGGAGTCACAGTAGTCGCCAATGAAAATAATGAGCTCATTCCTACTCGTGTCACCTCAGGATGGAGGGTGTGCATAGATTATAGGAAACTGTCTGGAATTGCTGGAAAGACCATTTTCCTCTTCCGTTTGTGGATCAGATGTTAGAGAGAGTTGCAGGGCATGAATTCTATTGTTTTCTTGATGGGTACTCAGGGTACAATCAAATTGAGATAGCTTTGGAAGATCAAGAAAAAACTACGTTCACTTGCCCTTTTGGTACCTTCGCCTTTAGGAAAATGCCTTTTGGATTGTGCAATGCACCCGGAACTTTCCAACGATGCATGATGGGAATCTTCAGTGTCATGATAGAAATCATATTGGAGTCTTCATGGATGATTTCTCAGTTTTTGGTGACTCATTTGAGAACTGTTTAGAGAACTTACGTAAAGTTTTGGAGAGGTGTCAAGAGAAAAATCTTGTGTTAAATTGGGAAAAATGTCATTTCATGGTAACACAAGGAATTGTCTTAGGCCACATTGTATCAAAAGATGGAATCGAAGTTGATAAGGCCAAAGTTGAAATTTGATTTCCAACCTCCCTACTCTAGGTGTGTTAGAGACATAAGGTCATTCTTGGGTCATGCTGGTTTTATAGAAGGGTTTATAAAAGATTTTAGTGCTATAGCCCGGCCCTTATGTACTTTGCTTGCTAAAGATGTCCCTTTCACATGGTCACAAGCTTGTGACCTTGCTTTTACTAAGCTAAAAACATACTAGTGTCACCTTTGATCATGCGGTCTCATTAGGACCTCCCATTTTGAGATCATGTGCGTACTGGTGATTATGCCATAGGGGCTGTGTTAGAGACGGAGGGAAGACAAAAGAGCTTTTGTCATTTACTATGCAGTCGACACTAGACTCTTGCACGAGGCCAACTACACAGCCACGAGAAAAGGTTTTGAAGCATTTGTCTTTGCTCACAGAAAAATTTAGGTCATATATTGTTGGCTCCCCTGTAACCATCTTTACAGATCATGCAGCTTTGAAATACTTGCTCTCTAAACAGGATACAAAACCCCGGTTAACTAGGTGGATTTTACTATGTCAAGAATTCAATTTGACCATTAAAGATAAAAAGGGGGTTGAGCGTGGTGACCATTTTATCGATTAGTTCGACTTCCAACTTTCATGGCATACCCATAGGTGATAGTTTTTCGGATGAGCAACTCTTTGCTCTTGTTGATTGCCGTGGTATGCGACATTGTGAGCTACCTAGTAGCGGCGGATTCGAGCTCAATGACTACTCCAACAAAGAAAATTTTAGCGAGATATTAAAAATACTATTTTGATGATCCTTATCTATTTAAATCTTGTCGAATCAAATAATGAAGATGTGCCCTAATGATGAAATGGATAAGTTTTAACTTTTTGCCATTACGAAACTGTGGAGGACATTTCTGCCGAAAAGCAGGATAAGATTTTGCAAAATTTGGGTTTCTTGGCCCACCTTATTTAAAGATTGCTGATTTTGCAAAACTTGTACTTTCGATTACTTGACAACTAGGAGGGGTACAAGCGAAACATGATGCTTCTTACCCTAATTCTAATTATTGAAATTTTTTACTGTTGGGGTATAGACTTCATGGGGCCTTTTCCCCCTTCTTGTGGTTATCTCTACATTTTATTATCTGTTGATTACGTGTCTATGCGGGTTGAGACAGTTCAACGAACTTGATGACCACAAGGTTGTTTTGAAATTCATAAAGACATATTTTTCGTTTAAGGACTCCTCGTGCAATTATTAGTGATGGAGGACTCCATTTTTGCAATCGATCTTTTGAAAATCTGTTAAAAAAATATGGAGTCACCCATAAAGTATCAACAGCTTACCACCCACAGACCAATGGTCAAGCTGAGCTAGCTAATAGGGAGATAAAACATATTTTAGAAAAGACGGTTGCCCCGAATCGAAAAGATTGGTCACTTTCAGTCTTCTGGAGTACTCTTTGGGCCTCTAGTGCGCCTTTAAAGCTGTTCTTAGTATGTCTCCCTATAGGATTTAGTTTGTAAAGCGAGGTTTGCCATTTGCGATGAGATGGAACAGGGCTTACTAGAATTTATTCGAACTTTTAATTCTGATCCAACTCAAGCAGGTAAGCGGCGCTTATTGCGACTAAATGAGCAGAAGAATACGGAGAGAGTGTATGGCTCGAGATTTTCAAGGGCGACTCGAGTTATTCCATGACAAATCTATTGCCAGGAAAACTTTCGAACCCAACCAGAAGGTCACTGGCTATCTGACTCCGATTACATCTTATTCCGGAAAGCTCCGGCTCCGTTGGGTGACCTATTCATCGTTAAGGTAGTGTATCCCTCACAATTTTGTGAAGTCGAAAATCCGGACGTGGAAAAATCCTTCAAGTAGATAGCCAGCGCATCAAACCATTCCTTGAATTGATCCTCGAACCTGATGAAGACTTGGTAGATCAGCTCTACCCGAGCCTCTCGAATCAAAGTAACCTCCTTCTCCACCTGTTGTATATAGCTTTGATTTTATTTTTGTTCTTGCTTTCTATTTTTATTGTTTTCCCTTCATTTGCTTTTCCATAAAAAAAAATAAATAAATAAAAATAAAAAATTGTGGGGCTCTTGTTTTTCTACTGCTTCTAATTCTGTTGTGGTGGTACCCTTAGTTTCTATGCATTGGGGACAATGCTTGTTTCTGTTGTGGGGGTAGGTGTACACTGGTTGAATTGTCACTATGCGCTCGTTATATGTTCAGTGGGTCAAAATTTTCAAAATTTGCTTCTTTTGAGTATTATGTTTCACCTACAATGTACATACCAGCATGTTTTCATTCACTCTCTACATCATCTTATTGCCGCATTACATCTTAACAAGCATACACAACAAGCTTTGTGTTCTTCACATTGGATTGCCTCCCTTGCATTCTACGCGCCTTACTGCTCACACAAACCACGGACTTATGGGCGAAATTTCTCCGATCTTGCACATTGTGCTTCGATTGTGCATCGATTTAAATTTGGTCATGTTAATTTCATGCATCATAGTCTTTACGGAACACCTTGCATAATTGGAAAATGATTAGAGGCCATTATTTATTTGCATACCCATGGATTTGTAGTGTCTCATCCCTTGCACCCATTTTGAGTTTTAAGTTGTCAAGTTTATTCGAACCTTAGGAATCCGGATTTATGGAACAGCAGTGGATCTTATGGAGAGATTGAAGGTATCCCAAGAATGAATTACAGTACTAAGTCAGATACGCGGTCGGTTGTGGAAATTTGAACAATAGAAATTGAACATGCGAGAAAAACACAGGATGAAAGCGGAGTTGAAAGGTCGAAGATGTATAGTATTAGCTGCTTGTTCCAAAGTGAAAAAAAATATATATATATATATATATATATTAAAAAAAAAAAAAAAAAAAAAAAGAAGAGAATAATCAGTTTGGAACAAGTTATCAGGTACAACTTAAAATTATGCAGTCTGACTTATTCAAAAGTGGCGATGGCGAAAAGTTGTTCAGTCTGACTTAAACATGCTGTCCGGTACAGCCGTCGAGGTGGCGAGAAAAGGGGTTTTAAACCAAAAAGTTGGCGCCTTTTCATTTTCCATATGTTTTTGCCATACCACAGGACAGGCCTAGCCGTTTGCTTCCTCTCTGAAAGCATTTAAGCTCGCGAAGGGTTTAGATATCCGGTTCCCGGATTGTTTGATACGCGGTCGGTGTTCAAAGTGGTAAACTTTTCTGACTCTTTCTGCAGCATTGTTGATCTTCTCTCGGCTATGCATGGATTTGTTTAGTTGGATTTGGTTGATGTTATTATGATTCTTTGGTTGAATTATCTTAACATCAATATAGGCGGGAGAGGCGTATCGATGTGCACAGGAGCCCGGCCGATGCTGTTCGAGACGGAGTTTTGGGATATGATGATTTATATCTGGGTGTCCCAGGCGTTATTGCCTATCATTGCCATTTCCATGGCACGTTCTAGAGCTCCGGGAGAGGAAAGGCATCGGTTCACTCTATGGAACAAGGCTGTGAAGAAGCGAAAATCGGTACTCAGTAGGTCAAGAAGGGGAAGGGAAAGCGAATTGCATCACTCTTGAGGAAGAAGTGAGGAATTATCGGCGGTGATGATGAATAAATGAGGCTATGTTTGCCGAGGATCTTGAGGAGAGCCACGAAAAATGGACCGGTCAATGGCAAATAGGGGTTTCCAACTGCGAGGGGTGTTAATTTGGAAAGCGTTTTATATTCTCATCCAGTAGGGGATTATCCGAGAACGAGAATATCGCCGTGCTGCTTGAGGTTATGGATACTTACCTTCGATGGTTAGGAGTTCTACATCAACGAAGGAAAATCGTGAGTTGAAACCGTGGAGACTTGGTGATAGGAAGCGGCAATGTCCTCGACTCGATAGCACATGCCTTACACTATATTAGCCACTGGCGTTTGGGCCAGACCATATCCGCTCGGGGCTGTGCGATTTGATGCCCAGTTGTTCACTGAGGCTATGTGCACCCGCCTTGTGCCCATGAGTGGATTTATGAAAAAATTCGTTCTAGAGCTCAGGCAGATATGCTGCGATGAACAAGATCATTCCACACGATCAAATTTGGCGAAGGAGTAATGAAAAGTCTGGCAAAACGAGATTCGAGTTGTTATGCGAGGTTATGGTGGGAAGGTGATTGACTATGCATTAGTCATGAAAGATTAAGTGATGAGGGAGTTCTTACAATATTGAAAAGTACGTGGCATATTCCGTTTCCTTGCCAGCGGCTAGTATTGTGAAAGAAGCGGGGATGAGGGGAGCAGTTAAAGAAAGAGGTGGTACCTAGGGTGGACGGATCAAATAAGGCGGGGCCAGAGCAGGCGATCCACTAGACCCGCATTTCAGGTGCCTTGTTACCTCCTCCGGGGCCCTTCATCCACAACCCTGAAGTACCATCCAGACACATCGCCTTTGAAGAGGATGGAGCGGCGGATCAAGGGGTGGTTCAAGTGCATTCTCGGGAAGCAGAAGCAGCTGGATCGACGTCTCTCGAGGCTTGAGAGCCACATTTTTCAGGGAGAGCCAGCGATGGCGGATGCTACTTCTCCAGATTTAGAGGGAGATTCAGAAGAATTAGATGACTGTGTGGACGAGGACGCATTCTCTTCTGATGAGGATGAGGGCAGTGGCCCCAGCATAGTTGTGTTAGGCTAGACTAGAATGGTGTTGGCAATCGGGTAGTAGACCTTAGCCATGTTATGCCAACACCCGTTTTGATCTTTTACCTTTTCTTTCGTTTAGCCCACGGTCATTACAAACTTTTAAGACCTCTTTGATTCTACTTATGTTTGCTGTTCCTTTTGACATTATGCATGATGGTTACGTGTTCTATGTTATATGATTGCTTACGCCGCTGATCACTACAGTTCACTTTGCTTGCAATATACATGTCTTAAAGTCTATAATCCTTATTTGAATAACCAGTGCAATATCGGCACATTATGATGTTCATTGTGTAGAATGTGGTTGGTTTAAATGAGTCATCTTGCTGGTGCATACTAAAGTGGGTGCATGTTTACTCCATAATTGCTATTTTGAGATTCTTGCAAAGCTTGACTATCTGGCGCCTTGTTGAGATTCGTACCTAGTGGGTAGTTAGATCTAAATCTTGCTAGGGACTAGCGAGATCTGCAGTTAAGAGATAATGATGAATACACATTTGAGTGATAATTACGATTAGAATTGAGCATCCTAAGTCACAATTACCCACATTTGGTATAGAATAGGTACTTAATTTCTTCTGTGTTTTTAGACTTGTGCGGGTCTTTTAGGTTTTAAACGTAAAGTGCTGGATGTATCGGAAGCCAATATGAAGCACTATGGATGTGGGTGAACAATTGTCGAAGTCTCGGGAACTCCAGCAAAGCAAAGAAAGCACCAGTGGACATATTTAATAAATTTTGACTTGAACTTATGCAGTGCAAGCTCTCAGCCAGAAAAGTGGCGGAGTGGACATATTGTCAGAATTTACAACTTAGAAGCTTGTCACCAGAGTACTGACTTGTAAAAGCAACTGAGTGGTGAGAGTATGCAGAGTACAACCCAAACACCTGCAGTACAAGCGCATCAGAAGTGGGATTTGTCAGGAATTTCGATGTCGCGAGAGTGACTCTTGTCACGAGCCAAAATGGGAAAATCATATTGAAGGGGATATAAGCAAGGATGGACACAAGTAATAGGCGGAGTTTTTTGACTTCTAGGGTTTAGTTTTTGAAAAGGAGAAGTTTTCTCCATTTTTTGAGTGGGAACTTGTAGATCCGGTTAAGATTCTTTCTATTGGAAGTTTTAGATTCAAGCGTTTGTAATCTTTCAGCATAAATACTTATCTTGCTTTAAATCCTAATATCTCTTATTCATCCTTCTCAGTTTTACAAGTGAATTCTGATTTCCAAAAGGTATTGTTTTTATGATTAATCGCTCTTTAATTATAATTGTTCTTATAAGTTTTATGGAGTTCTAAACCCATTTGAAGTCACGGAAACTCACCTTGATTAAGGTATGACCCTCGATTCCTCTTTTGATCTTCAATGGATTTAGTAATAATAATCACTTGTGCGGAAGAGTTTGTAAATCCTTAGTTGGACATATTCTTGACAGCGATATTTAACGAGATATCCTCGGTACACGTTGTGTGATCATGAATGCAAGCTAAGGGTTCGTATTAGTGAGAACAAGTGTTTTAATATTACTGATCATCTTTTTATTTCCAAAGAGCATTTAAGATAAATCCTCCATCAAGACTAGTTTTATCAGGTTCCTAGATGAGTTTATAAAATAAGAGTGGGATTTGCATGATCGGGAGTGAGTGGAACCTAAAAATCCCGGCCAATTGTCTTTCTATTTTAAAACATTCAAACCGATCAACCTGTTCGATTCGATAAACACAACCTGAATTCTCTTTTAAATCATGCCCTTATTGGAGAATAGCTCCTATTAATTGATAAAATTAGACCACTCCTGTGGAGATGACACATGGATTCCACGATTATTACAATGCTAGACAAATGCTATCGAATTCTTACGGCAGGAATAGAATTCGGCACACGAATAAGGACGAAGCAAAGCCCCCTTCAGCTCAGCCTCCCCCAACCACTTCAGGAGCATCTTCATCATCGGCTCCTGAACCAAAGAGTTTATCCCCTTTGAAGAGGATGGAGCGCAAGATAAAAGGGTGGTTTAAGTGCATCCTAGAAAGCGAACAAATTTACCCTGACTATCGAATTGCTCGAGGTTCATATCTTGCGAGAGCCATATTGAAGGACCCCCTCCTAACCCAGAGGATTCGACGAGCGATGAGTATGTGGAGGAAGATACGTGCATTCCATTGTGAGTTTTGAAGAAAGAGTAGTTGGATTTCTTGGGTTAGCATAGGGTGGTGTTGGCGTAGGGTGCTTGACCTCATCCATGTCATGCCAACACCCATTTTGTTTCTTGAAAGCCCTTTTATGTAACCCGGGGTCATTACAAGCCTAGAAGTCCTTTTTTATTTTTATTTTGTTGGTTGTTCCTTTATGAATATTATATATGCTTACGTACTTGGTTATTGTTAAATGCTTATTTTTCATCAATGAAGTTGTATTCCCTTTAGGTGACTTCATTCTATTCCATTTTTAGTGTCTTTGTTCCTCTATATGAGTGTTGCTGGTTTTGTGAAAGCTCTCATTGGATTATCACTACACTTGGAATTGTCGATGCTCATTGAGTTCAAATGTTGGCATATTTTGTAAAGTTGTAGTACCATGTTCATGTCTGCTTATTTTGCAATTTTTCAATGCTCAACTGGTTTCTTTTATGCTTTGTTATGCCTCTTAGTTGTTTTAGTTCTTCTTAGTTCAAATCTTACTAGGGACTAGAAAGATGTAGGTTGGGGTGTGTCTAACATAATAAGTACAACGTTTATACTTGCTTTTACCCTTTGTAGCTCGTATTTTGTCCTTAGTTTGTGTAGAACAATTGCTTTTGACTTTCTTTTTTGTTTTTATGCTCATGAAGGTTGCTCAATGTTCCTTGCACTTGTTTGAAGTGCCTTTGGATGCTTAAAGGACATCCATGTTTTGAAGAAAGCACTTATGCAATTTTTCACTTCCAAACAGAGCTAAATTTCGAAGCAATTCGCCAAAGCCTACTCAAATCTTGTTCTTCCTTTCTTCTCAACCTAAGGAATGGTTCCTCAATGTGATTGAGGACTTTCGAAGTTGTGGGGATGGTCACTCGAGCTTCCATGCATCTATTGAGTGGAATTATGCAGAATTTGAAGATGAGTACCGGTACTCAAGGTTATTAAAAGTGCAGAGGAAGATTAGTATCGGTACTCAAAGTCTAGTACCAATACTCAAGGCTATTAAAAGTGTAGAGGAAGATGAGTACCGGTACTGGATGTGTGAGTACCGGTACTTAAAGTTGTTAAAGGCCCAGTGGATGTGGAGTACCAATATTGAAAAGTGAGTATCGATCCTGGTACTCGAGATTCAACTGGGTGTATCCGAAATTATGATATTTGTACAAGGGCATGGTCGTCTTTTGTTCCCTCGTTCGTGTAGCTGATTGGGGGTATTTAAGCCACTAGAGCAAATTCTTCCGAAGTTGAGACACAACACCTACTTAGGTTTTTCCTTTGGTCTTAGTTAGGGTTTTCTTTTTTTTTCTAGGGTTTCTTGCAATTTCTACTTTGCATAGCTTAGATCCTTGTTTATTCTTGTAGTTAAACTCTTGTAACCCTTAATCTAAGTCTTTTAGTCTGTAGCTTCATCTTTAAACTTGTTTCATTCGGTTTTACATAAATCTATAGCATTTATTTCTCCTCTACTTTCATTTATATATGTTGGATGTTCTTGCATTTATTAGTCATTTCCTAGCTTGAATGAAGGTTTAAAATTCCAAGATAGGATTCGAATGGTGGATACTCATCACCAACAAAGGTAACAATGCTCTCTCACCCTTTGTGCTTCAATGGAAGTTATATTATATTAAATACTTACTACATTATCTCTAAATGCTCAGTTTGGCATATTCTTGACAATGTGTGAACAAGAGAATCTTGATACACATTGTGCTTGGACCTAAATGCATGCTGAGTGTTTGTATAACCTTTCTAAGTGAGCATTTAACATCATTCTTCTGTCCTTCTTTGTGTGAACAGCCTTTAAAGTCATAGTTTCCATCAAGGACCATTCCTCAATGGACCCTAGATGAGACATAAGTAAGAGACACTTGTTACATAGTTATGGATAAGTGGAAACGCTAGAATCCTATCACTTGTCTTTTCAGGATAATATAATTCAAATCACCTACACAAATGTCCATCAAACTGTCCATGATTTACTTTATTTGCACATTCACTCCGATATCAATACCTAAGGATCCTTTTAGAACCCTACTCGCTGAGACGACTGTGGATCTCCCATAGAATTATTATGCTTCGAGACATCGAAGTTCCTACGGAACATATCGAGTATACTCTTAAGGCACAAGCAGCTAGGCAGCTCGAACTGTTGCCGACAGCCTTAGGCTGAAACTGTACCTTGGGGCCAACGGAGGCGTGGGTTTAAAAAACCACTGCACGCAATGGTACTATCTTCCAAACTCAGTATGGAAAGCTAGACGACTGAAAATTAATGCACACGTAGCCGCCGAAGGTGAAGGGTGATTGGTCACAAAGCGCGGTAACACGCTCGTTGTCTACGGTGCATGATTTTCTGTTGGGGAATTTAATGCATATGGTGGCATTTCACCCCTATATATAGGGGTCTGATTTCTAGTGCCGCCTATCCACATAGTCTTTCGCCTATTGTGATTTCTCTTCTTTTTTGTTCTTGTGAACTAGCAGGGATAAGGGAGCCATGGAGGAAGACTGTCAAATGGCTATGGAGCCATCTTTCACCTATGGTTGTGGGTGCTATGTGTTCAAACACAATATCTGTGGAGACACCAGCTAGAGGTTCCAGATTGTACGCTCGACTCTCCAAATTTTCTTTTTCCAGAGTGCATAGCAGGCCTTCTATGCCCCCCTATCTAGGTATCGTCTGGAGATGCAGCTGCTAAGGAGCATCGTGGAGAGGTGGCGAAGGAGTCTAGTAGAGGTGCCCCCCCTTGGGGATTTAAATGAACATCCATAGTGTGGTCGCACTTCTTCTTCCTCTTTTTCCGTAGTTACAACAATATGGCCCCTCGGACATATATCATACTGTAAATAATGATGCCCTAGGCATGTTTACGAGAAGTAATTTTTTGTAACGGGCCTAATATGGTTGCTTAGACATATATCATCGAGTAACTAATCACGCCATTAACATATTTATGAGATTTAATAACTAATAAACGACCCCCTGCTAGGACTGATGCTTTAGAGACACCGAGGTTAAGTTATATCCTACTAAGTGCCCTTATTAGGCTCCGGCCTCAATGGGTAAGCCAAGTATCGTAGTTGTGCTTAGGCATGCCCCAACAAACTCGCCGAGGACTATGCTTTGGCATGCACTAGCATGCTAAGGATCATGCCCGTGAGCTACGAAAAGTGCTAACAAAGCATAGAGCCTCGCCTCCGGTCTTTGAGAGTGTCGCAGTCGAAAGCCACAAACTGTCTTTTGAGAGTGTCAAGAAGTCGAAAGCCACAAATTGGTCTTTTTGAAAGTGTGCCAGTACGAGATCAGCAATATCTGGACTTTTGCGAGTGCCACTAGGCTAAGAGTCACGATCTGGTCTTTTGAAAGTGCCAACAGGATATCAATCATATCTAGACTTTTATGAGTGTCGATACTAAGAGCTACGCCTACCCTTTTGAAAGTGCCAAGAATACATCGCTATCTAGACTTCACGAAAAGCTGCAGGCTAAAAGCCACAACCGGGTCTTTTGAAAGTGCCAAATGTGATATCACCTATTTGACTTTTATGTGCCAATAGACTAAGAGCAATCTGCCTAGTCTTTTGAAAGCCGCCAATGTATCATCAGCCATATCTGGACTTTTATGAGTGACAGCAGAAACTAAGAACCATAATCTGGTCTTTTGAAAGTGTCAATAGGATATCAGCATTATCTGGACTTTTATGAGTGCTAACAAAGCAGAGTCATAGTCTGCCTTGAAAGTGCCAGTAGGATATTAGCCATATCTGGACTTTTATGAGTGTCAGCAGACTAAGAGCCCTGGTCTGATCTTTTGAAAGTGCCAATAGCATATCAGTCATATCTAGACCATAGTGCCAACAAAGCACGTACTACGCCCGGTCTTTTTGAAAGTGTCGCAGGGACATCGTACCTATCTAGACTTTTATGAGTGCCAAGAGGTTAAGAGCCACAAGCCTGTCTTTTGAAAGTGTCGGGATATCGTAGCCATAGCCGATTCTTTTTATGAGTGCCAATAGGCTAAGAGCCACAGTCTGGTCTTTTGAAAGTGCCAGTAGGATATCAGTGATGAGTCTAAAACTCATCTATTTTTCAAGATTATTTCGGAGCTTAAAAGATCATTTTAATGTAAAATTATGGAGCTTTCATCCAGATTTATGTTTTGTAGGAAACTAAGGAAAAGAAGCAGAATTCAGCATGAAAATGAGCATAAATCAGTATGGTGCAGAAAAATGGCCAATGTCGTGACATCAAATTTCCAATGTCGTGACAATGTGTGGAGAAGGTCTTGTCGCTACTACAAAGTCGCGACATAGCTATGACATTAGCTGAAGAGGTGAAGACAATGATATGCCAATGTCACAATAGCACAATTCAATGTCGCGGTCTCGTAAAACAATCTCTCAAAGAATCGTCCAGCACGACATCCACGTATCGACACCGCCACGCATACGGCTACGACATCGGGTCAGTAGCGGAAGAACTAAATTGTTTAAATGTCGCGACATCTCCATGACATCGTGGCTACATTAGAACAAGCCTCAACCAGTGAAGACATCAGTTGAACGTTGTCGCGACATCAAAGCAATGTTGCGATATCATATCAAAGCAACCTGAGGAGAAGTTTAACATAACAATGTCACGACATCGATAGCAGGACTAACAGGCAATGTCGCAACATCAGCCAAGGATTGAACACTGGAGATCTAAACATACAATGTCGCGCGATGATTCATTCGCTGATGTCGCGCGACATCAAAATCACGCCAGCCTCAGGTGAGACCGGGCCCAATGTCGCGACATCAGCTACAACATTAGTAGAGGGCTTCAGAACAACAAGATTCAATGTCGCGACATCACAACAATGTCACAACATCAGCCTAAGGTGGACAAAATAAACTTAACTGACCAATGTCGCGACATCAGCTGAAAAGATCAGATCTGCAAAGGCAATGTCGCGCATCAAAGCAAGAATGTAAGAGCAAAGGCATCAGTAGCTTGTGTCACGACATCAATTCAGTGTCGCAACATCAATTAAATGTCACAACATCATAATAGAAAACTACAACAATGTCATGACGTCAAACCTGAGCATCCAAGTTGAAACACTACAGAGCAGTGTCGCGACATCAATTCAATGTCGCAACATCAACTCAATGTCACAACACCAGAAAGGCAATGTCGCGACATCAGAACTAATCTACAACACTATATCTCAATGTCGAGACGTCATCATGACATTGAGCGATCACTAAAAATTGAGAATTGCCTAACAGACTTCCAATATCGCGACATCCATTTCGATCCACGAAATTGACAACTTCGATGTCGCGACATCACCATTTATTATCAACAACTAGGGCGCACTTCGGGCTTTTCCGCGCGTGATTCTTGCCTCTTTTAGGCCTAAGACCAATTTCATAAATGTAAGCTCTAAGGGACAGTACATAGCCTTAAGCTTCATTAAGTCTATGTGCTTTTTGGGAGAGATGAAGTCTCATAGTATATATTTTTCTTTTTAATTTTTAAAATTTTTTCTTTTCTATTTTTTTAGTTTGTTTTCTTGATTTAGTTTTCTTCTTTCAGATTAGAGTATTGATCTAAACTGGGATTCGAAGCTGGATGATTGTAAATCGAACTTAAATTTCTATCTCGAACCCCCACCAATATGGGCTCGAATTGCTTTTTTTTCCGCTTATTACAATTTTCATTGAATTTGTTTGATCAACTAGTCATTATTACTCAGGATCCAGATTCAGAGGCTCACTCTCCTCCGGGAAGAATCTATCATTGGGATTATTGTTTGTAGTGTTATAATGTTGTTTTGGGTGAAAGTTGGAGTGATTTAATTGATGTTACTCCTACATTGAGTTGTTCTGAATATCAATGTTTGGTACCCGTAAAGAGTCAGACATTGCTCTATTTCTAGGAATCCCTTCGAGTGACATATCGAGACTAATTCCTCGAGAGAAATGAGCAGTAACTTGGGGGTAAATTACACTAATATTATTTGAACTAATGCACTTTTAGGATTACTTTGATACATCACTAGTGAAGATCGAACCTCTGCTTTTAAGATTCCCTCCTAGGTGACAGTAGGAGTGTGTGCCCAAGGCATATGATCCACTTACTGATTTAAAATTTTAATTCTGAAAGGTTTCACCTCAATTGAGAGGAATAACCTCAACCCTGTGTTAGCTGAGATTCTAATCAAAGGGAGAAATAATTCTTGTCAAATTGATGGCTGAGATATCATTTATTTTGGAGATGGCTTGCATTATCCTGTTTATGAGGGCAAGAAATTTCCAGTCCTAAGAGATGGCTATGAAGTATTGAGAAGGAAAAATAGTTAGATCTTAAAAGATGATAAATCCCTACAAGTAGCTCTTCAAACCCATTGTCTAGAGATAGAAGTATGGTAATTTGGAGAGTGAAATGTGTAGTGTTAGGAGAAATCCATTTCTACACTAATATGCTCTTGGACAATTCCAAGGTTCATACCTAATACTTTATCTTTTATTTGGAACTTGCAAAGTGATGATTACAACATTATTTTCATTCCCATTCTTATTTCAATCCAGTGAACTTGTTAATAATGTATTTTAGAATTTCATTACTGCTTTGATTCAATTTACTTCAAAAGATAAATCTATCCTGAAATTTATAAGTTCAAATAGTGAGGATCTTGAGTAGTGAAGGTATTTAATCTTTGAATTTTCTAATCAATCCTCATGGGAATGATATCTGGACTTAAACATCCACTGTATTACTTGTATGACCTATGCACTTGCAAAGATTTTTTACCACAACAAATTTTAATTGCAAACTATTACTTCTGAGCGGCAGTTTATATATTCAATCAAACAAGTTTTTTGGCATAGCTGGTAGGGATTGGTGTCCACAGTAATTATATTTAGAAATTAGTTGCAATTTTGGTCTACATTAAAGAAATCGAGTCAATAAGAAGTTTATGGCGTCGATTCTTAGGGGTGAAATGAAAGTAAAGTTTAAAGATCAATATTCTTACCAAAGAGAAAATTTCTAGTTTGGAAATTTTTCTGTTAACTTTTATCAAAAAAATTTCAAAATTAGTTTTAACTGCATAAGCTGACTTAGCTACTGATCTTTTATGAAAGCACATCATAATATACTTATGTTGTCTTCTGATCTTATTTGATCTCAGTGTGTTTCCATTTCAGGAAGTCCTTCCATGCCTAGAAAACCATAATCAAAATTGGTACCATTGGACACTGAATTGGAAAGGACACTGAGAAATCTAAAGAAAGTAAGAAGTGCTTAATCAACAGTCATGGAAGAGCAATAAGAAACACATCATAACATCCCAGCTTTGGCAATTGAGAGACCTTAGAGGCAGAGGACTATGGAAGATTTCTAGAGACCAATCATCAGAGATGAATATTCTATTGTGAGGCAGCCTACCATAGAGGCCAACAACTTTGAGTTGAAGCCAGCTCTTATCACAATGGTGCAACAACATCAATATACTGGTCATCCCAATGAAGACCCCAATGAGCATATGGGTAGATTTCTGAGAATGGCCAACACGGTGAAATTGAATAAGGTTTGACTTGAAGTGATAAAGTTGTAGCTCTTTCCATTTTCACTAGAGATGTGGTAGCAACTTGGTTTGAGTCACTGCCTATTGGATCAGTGAACAACTGGGAAGAGCTAGTGGAGGCATACATGAGTAGATTTTTCCCTCCGGCTCTCACTTCAGAGAGGAGATGAGAGATTATTGTGTTCAAGCAAGGAAAAGATGAAAGCCTTTACAATGCTTGGGAAAAATACAAGAGGTTGCTAAAAAGATGCCCAATGCATGGCATTGATCTGACTACATAGATGGACATCTTTTACCATGCCATGAATTACACCTCTAAGGGGATAATAGATGCAGCTTGTCATGGAGCATTAAAGAGAAAGAGTGCTGAAGAGGCCAACTAGCTTATAGGATACTTGGCCAAATGCAACTATAGAGCTCCATCTGAGACTTCAAGGAGCAGTAGCAGACTGAGAGGAGGGGGTGCAATATAGCTGAATAGGATGACTACTATGGAGGCAAAGCTTGATGCATTGATGAACAAGTTGGGAAACCAGGATAGAAGAATGCATTCAGTGCATGAAGTGGACACAGTGGAAGGAAGTGAGCAAAAGAGTATCACTGATGAGGGACTTGCTCATGAGAGTCCCTATTAGGTAGAGGAGGCTCAGTTTTGGGTGGAAATATAAGTTACAATTTCGGAATGACCTGACCTTCGACCCATTACCCCCGCACCGACAAGGAACCATGAGAATTTCTCATATGGAGGAGCACGGCAAGAAAAGACACGTAGCCAGAACTATCAACGGCCGGTATGCTCCTTAGGTTCGGGGATAGCGACAGCGAGGGTGTCAGAGAGGGTGAGAATCAAGGCCAAAG
Source organism: Tetrastigma voinierianum (assembly GCA_016808115.1). Lineage (NCBI taxonomy): Eukaryota > Viridiplantae > Streptophyta > Magnoliopsida > Vitales > Vitaceae > Tetrastigma > Tetrastigma voinierianum. The sequence goes on along the minus strand of JAEQBH010001094.1, from coordinate 272,931 downwards.
GAGGTCCCATTCTTTTGAGGAGTAGATACTAAGCTTCATGGGAGAGAACAAAATATTGATGAACATTCATGAACAAAAGTTTGCTGAGCTAGCAGCATTCCAGGTAAACACAACTGTGTTTCAGGCCAATACAAATGTATCTCTAAAAAATCTGAAGACACAAGTGGGGCAGTTGGCCCTAGCAATGTGAAACCAGTCAAAGGATTCCTTCCCACGTGATACCAAGAAGAATCCTAAGGACTATATGGAAGTAACTCTAAGGAGTGGCAAAGAGTTTGAAAGCAACATATGAGAAAGGAAGATTGAGGAAAGAAAAAGCAAGTAGAAGAAAAGAAAGAAGAAATCAAGATGGGGTTCAAAAGGTAGAGAGCATAAAGAAAAAGTGCAGAAACAAGAGCGACTGATAGAGGAAAGAAACCTAAAGAAGAAAGAAGAGGTGCAAGCATATATGCCCTTTGTTCCATTTTCTCAGAGGCAGCAAAGAGCAAGGATGGAAGGACAGTTTTCTAAATTGTTGGAGATGTTCAAGAAGATAGAGATAAACATACCTTTTGTTGAGGCATTAGCTCAAATGCCTAATTATGCAAAGTTTTTAAAGGATATTCTAAGTAAGAAAATGAGATTTGCTAAGGAGCCAAGGTGGGTGAGCTTGACAGCTACTTGCAGTGTAGTAATTCAGAAGAGTTTACCTTTGAAGATGCAGGATCCTGACAGCTTCACCATCCCCTGCACCATAGGAAATTTGGAATTTGGAATTTGGGAAGGCTATATGTGATTCAGGGGCAAGCATCAACTTGATGCCACTATCTGTAGTGAAGAGACTGAGTTTGGGGGAGCTTACTCCAACAACTATGACCTTGAAGATGGCATATAGGAATATGGCTCAACTAAGAATTCTTATGAAGATGTACTCCATCGGGTGGAAAATTCATTTTCACAATGGATTTATAAGTAATGGACACTAGGAAGAAGACACACAAGTCCCACTACTACTCGAGAGGCCTTTCCTAGCCACAGGAGATGCCTTGATATATGTCAAAAAAGGAGAACTCACTCTCAGAATGGGAGATGAAGCAGTACATTTAAATTTGAATCAAAGCCTAAAACAATCTGATTGTGACAATGCTGAAAGTATGATTGTAGAACAGTTTATTCTCATCAGTCATGAACTGATCAATGATTGTAAAAACCAATTATTAATGAATGAGAATGAGATGAATTTCCAATATATTGAGGCTCATGATTTTGAATATCAGAATTCTAGTTTTGAAATTAGAAAGCGAGTACTCAGTTTGAGAAAATCAATGTAGAAAGTCAAGAAGCATTGAAGAGAAGAAGGACAAGAAGTGGAAAAAAAAAAGTTCTGAAGGAAAATTCTTAAGGAAGTTAAACTAAAAACAAGGCATAATCTGGGTGTGGATTTATAAGATTCACAAGTAAATGGATTGATTTTAAAGAAATGTTATGGGGAAGGATACTAGGGCTAATTATATTCATTGATGCAATTATGATTTATATTCATGAAGTGTCGGTTTAATGAAAATATATTTTTATTTGTCCAAGGAAACCGGTATGAGGTTTACACTTTCGTGTTTCCCCTTAATTTCTCACACTCACTCTCTATTCTCCTTTCGGTCCTTCTATGTCATTAAGTATGGTAGTTTTATAAGGCAGTGCTTACCTTAGGAATCCTACTGGTCACCTCTCGGTCCATACAATAGGACTACCCAAACTACACTTTGATCGATCACCTCTCGGTCCATTCGATCCTCACATAATGCTAAGATGGTGCTACTCCTAATGAAATCCATCTAGTACCAGACATTCCTAATTATGTAGACTTCTTTGACTAGGTTAGGTTGATTTTGTCAATTGAAATACATTTGGGAGTATAGATCAAGGCCTAAGGGTATTTTTCCAACTATCACTATGGAAACCCTTTGTGTACTAGGTCTTAAACTCACTCCCCAACATAAATCAATTAAGCAAAACCATAGTAATCCAACAACTACACCAACTAACATCAACACAAGAATAAATTCAAAAAACCATTCTAAAAGATATACAAACCAAGCATCAACCTCAATAATCAACCCTAGATGAGAGTTTAGCCACTCATTACAACCAAGAAATCCAACAAAACCATGTTTAACATAAACATAATAATGAAAGATTAAATAAGAGAGTAAAGTTTAGAGATACAAAATAAATGAAAAGAGATGAAATTAGATCTGAATTCTACTCTACCTGATTGCAAGAGCTCCTCTAGTAGATAGTTCTTCAAAATAAGCTCCAAAAACAAAGTAAAACTAAAAAAAGTCAAAAACCTTAAGTGGCTCGAGAAGAAGAGAGAAGAAACCCTAAGGAGGGTGTTCTCCCTCAAAAACCGAACCCTAATCAAGTATAAAATACATATATTTATACGCTTTGGAAAATGGGCCAATGATGGGCTCAAAACTAGAAGTTTGCTAATCCGGTAAGTGGATTTCTTAGCCTAAGGCGAAAGGCGCATGATCTCCTTATGTAGTGGCCCTTCGCATAGGTGAAGAAAAGCTTCACCTAGGTGAACCCGAGAGTGATGCGTGGCATGTAGTGATGGTCTGCCTAGGCGAAGACGCATGTCTTCTTCTTATGTAGTGGCCCTTCGCATAGGTGAAGAAAAGCTTCGCCTAGGTGAACCCGAGAGTGATTCCTAGCATGTAGTGATGGTATACCTAGGTGAACCAAAGAGGTCTTCTACTTTTCGGCTTTGGTTCTGCCTTCATGTCAGTGAAGCTTCCTCTTCGTATCAATAGGCACTTGTGCGCTTAGAGGTGAGCGTGCTCTCATCAATGACTTCCTCTTCAGTTGATTTCTGCTATCACTTTGTTTGATTTTCCTTCATATTCTGCAAAACATTACATAATGGGGGATTAGTGTAATATTGATGAATAGGGTGTGAATTCAGCATTCGAGTTATATAAATGCATGAAAAACTCACTCAATATGTGTATATAATTCATACCAAACAATCATAAGGGTCATTAGAGCCATCGAACATGGTAAAAGCTAGTATGACAAACCCTCGGGGTAACTTGTAATGAAGAATGTGTTGCCCTAGGGGTGAAGAGAGCATATCGTCAGATCTCCCAAACGTCAAATTATAGGGGTCTTGATCATCAAATTCCTTGAACATCTGCAACGCAATGTGAACCTACAAAAAAAAAAAAAAGGCATTCCGGTAGCGATGGGTCGGCACTTTCTGCATGATTAAGTAGGTAAAAGAAGTGCGGAGGAGAATAGGAGAATAGGAGTAGTTAGAATTGCCTACCTTTCCCAGTGGGGGATCTTTTCGACTTATAGGGTTCAATTCACTAAATCCCCTCTTTCCTCCTCGGGTTAGGATTTTATCTCCTCCTAATTTAAGGGAGGAAATCTTCTTTTCCTTATCGATGACTAGTTATTCCTTATCAGAGACTATTTTTCCCTTTTCCAGGGTTATCTCTCCGAGGAGTGAGGGATTCGGAAGAATTTGGAAAATTAAGCTAATAATATAAACTCTTGCGGATTTTCGAAACTTCTAGGTGCTTATTCGAAACATACTTCTCATATGGAATATAATTCTCATATGAGGTAGAATGGTCGGCTCAAGAACTTGAAGTCACAGGCGGGCCGCCTCGAGCAAGCCTAGGAAGAATTTTTCCTTGCTTTCTCGGGCGGCCTCTATAAATTCTCATGTAAAGTGTCACTTTGACCTTGGTGAGCGAATGGAAATTTGGTCGTTTCGCAGCGTAAGCGTGGCCGGCTAGGTGGTGGATCGAGAGATGGCAGTGCTCACATGTTTGATAATTGGATACAATTTAATTACAAAATGAAGGTTTGTCTTATAGCACTTCAAGCCTTTAGGGTTAAAGTATGAATTGACAATCATGTCCTTAAAACGGGTTTCGAGGTATGACATTATAAGTCATTTTTAAAAATCTTAGTAATTAAATATTTTAATAAAATTACTAAACAGGTTTTTAAATATCTAAATCCTATAACTATTTATATGATGTCAAAAGTAGGTCATAAAGTTTTATATTATGTTTGTCTTTCAAAAAAAAAAAAAGTTTCATATCATGTCTTAAACACGTAATAAACTAAAATTAGTCTCATCATTACATAGGAAAACCTAAAGGCATCTTCCTGTAAGATAAATAAACAAGATTCCCATGTGACAAAAGTATTAGTGATGACGTAATCATGTTTACATCACACGGTAGGTGGAAATGATTTTTCATGGTGATGGTAGGAATATGTCAGCTTTCCCAAATTACTGAAATGCCCCTTCATGCTAGGAGAGACTTTTATTCGACCTTTCCCCAACCTAAGTTAAAAGTTAATGTTTTTTAAAACTGATATCTATTTTAAAATAAAAAACAATAACAAAAATAGGAAAAACACAAAAAAAAAAAAAAAGACATAAAAACACTAAATTTAGACAATAAAAATAATTTTTAAAAAAAATAACAAATTAGAATCTTGTTTTTAAAATCTATTATCAATAATAATTTTAAAAAATAAGATCCAAATATGCCTTAACTTTTCTTTTTTCTTTGTTTCAAATGCATCATTTAGTTTATAAAACTATTTGTTTTAAATGCATCATTTAGTTTATAAAAATAATATAATTTAACTTCTAGAAATCGATAAAAATTTAGGGATAACAATTTACAAGGTATAAATCCAAAAAATATTTGTAAAATTAACTTTTTTTTCTTTAAAATGCAAAAGGTGGTACAAAAAGATATTCTTTTAGATAAAAATGTCCAAAAGGATATAGCTATAATGTGGGAAAAGGATTTAATTGTCGTGTAAGGGATTATCTTTACACTTTCAGGATCATTTTTGTATGGCCATATGACATTTTCAAAGTTATTTTTGCAATAGGTTATCAAATAATTTTGAAATTTATCCCTTTTAAATCAATTTCAAAAATTCATGTGTACTCAACTAATTTAACAATCAAATATAATATTTATGTGTTTTTTAAAAAAATGTATAAAATATGAAACATTTTAAAATGATGTTAAAATAATAATAATAAGTTTAAAAATCCATGTTATAAGTTAAAATATTTATAATAAATTTTATAAATGTTTAAAATACATTTTACATGTGTTTAAGTTTCACCTACTCAGTTTTGTGCTTTTTCCTTTAATAAAGTGGTTTTTTTCATCTGATTTGAGCTTTCATTTTATTTTCTTTTGTTTTTTCTGTTTTTATCGTCAATTTGTTACGATGTGGTTATTCATTGGTTTTTGTGTGAACAATTATTTCGATCAAAAAAAGAAGTCACATCAAATCCCCGTTCGTCAATATAATTCATCAAACCTTGAATCTTAGATATTCTAAGCATATTAGGATTACTGCTTTTACAGCCAGGCATAGTAGTTTTGCCTATTATTAACTTAGATGCTATGTCATCCTCTAATATTTTTAGCAGTTTGATTTCTGTGTTCGGATGTAAAGGTATTACCGTTTTGAATTAATGAAATTTCAATTTCCATTGTCAAAAAAAAAAAAAAAAGTGGCAGAATGGTAGATAGAAAGAGGTGTAGATCTATAGAGCTATACACAGTTCTATAGTTCTAGGTTTTCATTTATTTTTGTCGTGATTTCATCGTTGTCTTCTTATGGCATGTACTTGTGTCGTTTTAATATGACGTTTTGTTTTTTATCGTCTTCTTCTTACGACATTTATTTGTGTGTAAGTAATTCAAACGGGCAAATCATATCCGATTAAAATTAACAAATGTGTAAGATCAATTATCAAATGTGTAGACTTTAAGCCAATTCATTATACTTTTAACCTAGATGTTGTTTTATCTTCTATAGTTTTTAGCGAATGACAAGTTTGAATCAATAAAATTATTTTTTCATTAAAAAATAGAGTATTTTCAAGAAAGTGGTGTAAACAGATAATGCACCGAAACTCATGACTAAATCCTTGTAAGAACATACTGTAACAATATTTTGTGTAAGTGGTATATAAAAACGTATTTTAGAAATAATTTTATATTTAATATATTATTTATGAAAATTAGTATTAAAATTCAACTTTAATGCATTTTTACTTTAAATTATGAATTAAAAGTTGTTTTTTAAAATAACAATTTTTATAAATTTTGTTTTTATATCATAACTTTCATTTTAATTTAGCTTCCTAAGAACAAATGACAGCTTTTCGTCAGACAAGGTCGAATAAGGTAGAAAAGATTTGAATTATTAAAATATAAAAACAAAATTCATGAAAATTGTTATATTTAAAATAACTTAACATTTAAATTTAAAAATCATGAAAATACAAAATTTCTAATTATATTTATTAAAAAAAAAAGTGAAGTATAGAGTATTGAGGGTATTTTTGGCATCGATCTGACTTTAGAAAGCAACTCAAATGATTGTGCAGCTTGACTGCGAAGGTACCATATAAAATTCACAATTTAAAAGCCTGGTCGAGGGATGTCTCGTAGAAGCAGCGCAGAAGCAGCGACGAAAGAGCTTCTCCCAAAGCTGTTGTTTGTTTCTGGCTTTCATGGAGATGAGCGGAAGATGCAACAAGAAGCGAAAGATTTGCCACCAAGAAGATGAAGAAGACGACGAAGAGAAGATGGAGAAGTTCTTCGCCATCATCAGTAGCATCAGAGAGGCTCGCGACCACTTCATGGGTGCTGGCGCCGCCAATGGGGTGGCGGAGCAAGGGAGGAGCAACGCCAGCAAGAAGAGCAAGCCGGATGACGCAGGCCCTGATCTCAGTCATCATCAGGAAGAGAGGAAGCTGCCGTTTGAAGTCTGGAAACCGTCCTTTGTGAGAGAGGATTTCATGGGGGAAGCAGATAAGTTGAGGATGATGACGATCAAGAACCCTCCGGCGGCTTCCATGGCGGCTTCTGGAACCATACAAGGAGGAGATGATCGGAAAAAGCGGGTGGGAGAAGAAGACTTGGACCTCAAGCTTTCGCTTTAGTGTGAAATTCGGTCGTTGCATAAAGTGCAATGGACTATCATAAAAGGTGAGAGCTTCCATTGTTGTACTTCTGTGTGGTTCAAACAACATGGGGTTTAAGCCAGCTGATAATTAAGATTTTAGGGAAAAGAAATCTATGTTAATTAGATGTGGGTTTTAAAATCTATGTTAATTAGAGAAATGGATTTTCTTTAATTTTATTTAACATAGCTGCTGCTGCCTGATTAGCAATATGCATGGAAAATTTGATCAAAGTTCATCTCATAACTGATCAATTTGTTTGAAACCCATGTAACTGTATAAGAATCTTTCCCAATTTCATCTTCTGCAAACGTCCCTGACAGACTTACAGTAAAACCCACTCAAATTATCTTGTAAGGGAATTAGAAGTCAACTTTAAGTAATGTTTTTGTTCACGAAGAGCTTCAACCCTGGAACCACAGGAAGTGAAATAACTTTGATAATTATGGACATTGGAATTGGAGGAACCCAAGGACCCATATATCAGTTTTTTTTTACATCTATTGACTTTTCTTAGGAACGGTCATAATATTAAATTCTTATGAGTTTGAACCTCCTTATTTTACCACTTCAAATCAGGTCTAATTCTATATTATTTTTAAAAACTCTTTTTACATCTACCCACCCATGCTAAGATCGCTGTGACACTATTTATAACTTTAAGCCCAAAGGATCGTCATGGCTTTAAGCAAGCCCATTGATGTTATTTGTAACTTTAGGCTTAATGCTCGACTTTAGACATGTTTCTATTAGGATTAGGGATCAATTTAAATATTATTTGTAATTATAAACCTAAAAAATCATTATAATTTTAAGACACGTATGTTAGGTAAAAAAGAACTCAACATTTTCCTTAGTATTTCACGTGGGATGACATTTTGAAGAAAATTGCTGGTCTGTCTAAAAAAGAAACTCGTGGGTCCTCCTATAGCTATCCACCCGTGATGAACACCTTTTGTGTTGAAACTAAAAGCTATCTTGCTAGCCTCTTATAAATTACCAGTCTCTTGTTGGTCCATAGAGGTGAAAAAAGAAAAGAGAGAAATGGTATAGTTATAAATAAGGTTAAAAATATCGATTTGATAATATATTTGAAGATTTCGATTTTCTTGATATATCAGCATATATCCATATATTTTTACATAAATATCAATTTATCGAAAATTAATAAACATACTTTAAAATTCATAGAAATGCTTTGTAAAAATATAAAAAAACAATAATAATCAAATATACACATTGATATTACATTGCAATGGTTTTTTTTTTTTTTTTTTTGAAAAATTTTGCAATGGTATTTTAAAAGCAAAATGAAGATCGATGTAACTCAATTGTAACATTGAAACATACCTTAAATTGCACAAATGATATATTGAATGAAGACTTGAACATCAAGAATTGACCAAAATATTCTTATCAAAGACTTGCACAAATTAAGAATTGTTTGAGAGAGAGATCAACAAGAATGAATGAATTTGATTTGAAAAACTAGTGATTTTAAGCTATTTATAGAATTTTTGGAGTCTAACTAACCGTTTTTTGGTCAAAACCATTAAAATAATGGCATTACTGATTCGACGGGATCAATCAGCATTTAGATCTTGATCTAACCGTTATAAATCATTTCTATCCGTTTGATCAAAAATCACTGGATGTCCATATGTCATCGATATATCTCCGTTTTTTCTTTATATTTTTTTATATATCTTCAATATATCCTCGATATTTTTCGATATATCATTGATATTGTACAAACTTCAATAACGACACGCATGTCGTTCCATACACTGATTCCGATATATCGACATTATTGTCCAATTTTTCTCTCAATCAACTATTGTTGACCGATACCGTATTAGGATAGACCGACACCTAAAATATCAAATTATATCATTGATATTTCACGAAGTTTTTAACACTGGTTATAAGTCAATTCAAAGAAGACAAAACAGGAAGGCGTTCTTTAAATACAGAGATGACCCACTGGCTATTTATATGGTATACATAATTGAGATGTGTTTCACATTTCTAAGGAGATTGAAAAAACTTCTTGTGTTCACACCGAAAACCTTATGGCAGATTAAAGCAATTAAGCAGCAGTGGAAGTATCAAGAATCTTGTGTCTTGTAATATTCTGCCTCCTGCTTGTAGTTGGTGGGTATTTTGATGCAACTCACTAATAAACAAATAAATTACTTTTTCTTCGACTAAAAGTGATGACACCTTTTAATATACTTCATCAAATAAATTAATAGTCACTTCCTCAGTCTTGGAAATTAGAAAAAGTGGATGTGGCAGATACTATTTGACTATACTTATATGTATATCTTTTTTTTTATAATAAACGAAAATATATTTTAAAAAACAAGTATAATCATAAAGCAACTTTATCAATAATGAAATTTGGTGCATCAAAACACATCATCGGACTACTATAACCATAAACTACCGGAACAATTGGATTGACAACGATTCGCTTGTTATCTTATAAGTCTCATTCAGTAAATCTCTATTTTTTATTTTAAATTAATATATTATTTATATTTAGATGATATAATATATTAAAGATCCAACTCTAAAAAGCAATCTCTATTTTCAACTCCAAATCACTATTTATTATTAAAACATTCATTTTTTAAAATTAGAATATTTTAAGAATATAGATATATGAAATAATTTTATTTATATTTAAATATAATATAAATTAGTATTAAATAAATAAAAACTGTAATAAATGTAAAATATATTAAAACCTAAAAATACATTTTAAACTAATAAAGTATTATATTATGTAGCATTATATTACATTAGAAAATAAAACAACATTAATAAAAGCTACATACTAAAAATATATTAACCAAATGATAAAAATACAATATAAAAACTAATAAGATAGAAGAATTGTCCAACTGCATGGGTTAGACAATATTCGGAGCGCCATGCTCATCCATCTATCATTCTAAAGGCAGGCCTTTTATGATCTATGAATATGACATGGATATTTTGGATTGTCAGGTTCTAACAATGATATTAACGCCCTATTACTATCTAATTTATTCATAACCTATCTCACAGATAGCTTCTCTTGCCCATTATACCATTCAAGGGACTAATTATGATATTGGCTATTACTTGTCCAATAGTATCCTAAATGGTCAACTCTTGTTTAAAGCATTTCTAATCCACAAGGTCCCAAGAGGCAATATTTTGCAATGATGCAAGAAGCATGCCAAAAAGATGTAGAAAGTGCATTTTGTGTTCTCTAATCACAATTTGCAATTATCAAATGATCGACAAGTTATTGGGAGAAATAAGTGCTTCATGATATTATATCAGCGTGTATAATATGATTATAGAAGATGAATATGACACTCATGGGGGCATTGTTGATTTGAATTACGTTCATTCAGGTTGATATGATAAGAGATAAAATGTAACAATTGCAATCTACCATAATGAATGACTAATGATAATCTATTATACCAAATGCATTAATTAAGCATTTATGAGAAATATATAGTAACAATATTTCTTGTAGTTTAAGTAAATGATGTGCAAAACATCATGTGATATAATTTCTATGTTCTTTTTTTCTTCAATATGAATTTGTATTTTTTTCTCTAAGAAATTATTGTATTAATTAATTAAAATCTTAATGTTTTATTATATCCGACTCAACCAACACTCTTTTTTCAATATAAATGAAAATGATAAAAATGTATTTATATCATTGTCAAAAAAATAATTTTAATAAAAAAAATAAATTATTTTAAGAAAATATTTAAATTATTAAAAATAAATTAATACTACAAAATCAATATATTAAAATCATTTTAATGATATTATATAAGTGAAAATTAATTCAAATATTAATAAAATAATAAATAATAAATATAAGTATGTCAAAAATAAAATATGTTATAAAAATATGGATTAAAATAATTATTTTATTATTATGATAATAAAATAAATATGAATAGTAGTATAATAATAAAATAAATAGAGAATATTGTTTATTAAGAAGTGGGGTCCAATATCTCTCATATTTAAAGATATAATGAGTAGAATCAAATTATGGAGATGCACTCTTCATATCTCTATTTTAGATATCAAAATAGAGAACTTTTGGAGCATGATTTTTGCTCCAAAATCTCTATATATAGAGATAGAGTAAAATATAGAGATAGAGTAAAAAATATAGTTCTTTTGGAGATGCTCTCATAGGTTTTATTATGTTCCAACAATCGCCATTAAATTTAAGATGATAACCCTAAATTCCTGTTGAAAAAAATAGGCTTTCCCACAAGTGTAAATCAATGGAAGCAATATAACATAAAATAAATGAGCACACAAGATTCACGTGGTTCCCTCAAATAACTTGAGGTACGTCCACGACGACCGGTAGGTCAGTTTCTTCCACTATCACCAAAAGAGTTTACAAAGTGTCCAAAAAAAGGCATAAGCCTTGCAAACACACCAAGGTGTAAATCACAAGAGGAAAAAACCTCACAAATAAAGTTAACCAAATCTCCAAGAACAAACCACAAGAAACCCCAAATATCAAGTGAAGAAACGCACCACTAAGAACAAACTCGCCGATTTTTTGCGGCACCAAACGGGAGTAAGAAGAAGACTGAATTTTTCTTGAACCAAATACTGCTCGAATGCCTTCTTGCTAAGCCAACCAAGATGATATATCATCCCAAAAAAAATGCCACCAAAACCTTTTATTTCCCTTGAAGATTCCAAACCAATACCAAGAGTCATGCACGCCAAAACAAGTCTTGGATATGCCAAGAGTCATGCACGCCAAACCAAGGTGCATGCCAAAATAGTAAACCATATTTAGCAAATTGATGAGTCCCATAAAGGAGGGAAACCTAACAATTCTCCCCCTCCCGACTTATGTGGAGGATTCGACCATTCCCGCCAAAAATCGACACTTCTCATGCTTGTCCTTAGTCAATGCCTTAGTCAACATATTCTAAGTGTTCTCATCGCTGTGAACTTTTTGCAGTTGCGGAATAACTATCATTCAAGACATCACGAACTAATGGATATCTAGCATCACGTGTTTCGATCTCGAATGAAGTGAAGAGTTTTTACTCAAGTGGATTGCACTCTAACTATCACAATGAAGGACATACCTTTCTTGTTTCAAACCCAACTCTTGTAAGAATTTCTTCAACCACAATAATTCTTTGCAAGCTTCTGTGATGGCGATGAACTTAGCTTTTGTGGTGGAGAGAGCAACACACTTCTGTAATCTTGATTGCCATGATATTGCTCCCCCTACAAAAGTAATCAAATAACCAGAAGTAGATTTTCGACTATCATAATCACTACACGTAACTTCGTGAACCCATCAAGAATAGGCTCGCCTTTACCAAAACACAAACTCATCTTTGAAGTTCCCTAAAGATACCTCAAAATCCATTTCACTACTATCCAGTGTTCTTTCCCCGGATTAGACAGAAATCGACTAACAACCCCAATTGCGTGAGCAATATCCGGTCGATTACAAACCATGGCAAACATCAAAGAACCAACTGCTGAAGCATAGGGAATTTTCTGCATCTCATTTTTCTCTTCATCACTAGAGGACACCCGATCAACTAAGCTTGGAAGTGGGCCTCGCAAGTGGACAATTAACAGGCTTTGCTTTGTCCATATTGAACCTCTCAAGAACCTTTTTAATATAATTCTCTTAAGATAACCAAATTAGCCCAAGTGACCTGTCACGAAGAATTCTTATGCAAGAATTTGCTTTGCTAGACCCAAATCCTTCATGGCAAAGGACTTGCTCAATTCTGACTTCAACTTGCTAATCTTGCTCGGTTCTCACTCCACAATGAGCATATCACGACGTAAGGCAAGAATAATAAAATTACTATATGGATATTTCTTCACAAACACACAATGGTCTCAAGTGGTTCTTGAATACCCATGGTCACCATGAAAGAATCGAATTCTTCAGACCACCATTCTGCTTCGTCTAATCCATATAAGCTCTTCTTCAATTTGTAAACTAACTGATTATTACTTATCTATGAAGCCCCAAGTCGCTCCATATAAATTTCCTCTAAGTCACCATGCAAAATGCGGTCTACATCAAGCCGCTCAACTTCTAAATTCATACTAGCCTATACTAAACACAAATAATAGAGGACATCTTCACAACTGGTGAGAATATCTCATCAAAATCAACTCCCTTCCTCTGACCAAAACCTTTCACAACAAGTCGTGCCTTGAATCTCGATTGAGAACTGTTCCCATCATTCTTTCGTCTGAACACCCATTTATTTTTCAATTTTCTTCTTTTTAGGTGGCTTCACCTAATCATAGGTGTGATTCTCATGCAAAGACTTCGTTTCCTCTTTCAGTTCCTTAAGCCATTCAGTTTTGTTCTCATGCTTCAAGACTTCTTGATAAGTCTCTGTCTCACCCTGATCTGATATCATCACATATTCATTTGAAGAATATTTTCTGATGGTTGTTTTTCCGTAGATCTCCTACGTGTCTCGTGGTAGTGACTCTTAGGGTGGTCGCCTCCCTCAATCTCCGCTCAACATCATCTTCACTACATCATCATGAGGTGTCTCGTGACTTCCTCATTAATATCATGAATAATAGTGTGGATCAAGAGGATCTAAGTCAACAAAAATCATCGCACTAGACTCGGGCTGACTCCTGCTTGTCAATGCCTCAATAGTCCGATTCCAAGAAACTACATCTCTACTTCGACAACTTTCTTTGTTAACTCGGATCATACAACCCGTAGCCAAATTCCTTCATGCCCATAGCCAAGAAATATGCACCGCTTGTTTTCGATCAAGCTCGACTCTCTCATCTTTGGAATATGAACAAAAGCTCTACAAATATCACCCTCAAGTGGATCATAAGACTTCTTCCCCGCCCAAACTTTTCTAGCACATCACCATTCAACTAACCGAAGGAGACAAATTGATAAGATCAACTCGTTGTCCTCCTCACGCTTCACCCCAAAAAGATCTTGGCAATTTGTAATGCGAGGGCAAACATCTTACTCACTCAAGAATTGTGCGATCTAATTTCCGCAACCCCGTCTGCCGAGGTGTCTTTTTACCGTCTTTCATGCCCATGTCGTGATTAATGCACACGATCAAATGTGGTCCAACAGTATTCACCACCATTATCCGAGCTAGAACACATTTCAACCGGCTTCCACCACTTTCTTCGCAACATTAGCCCGAAAATGCTTAAACACGCCCAGAACTTCTGGATCTTTAGTTTTCGTGTGTATAAGCCCAAACTTTTCTAGAGGATCACAATAAAAGTGACAAAGTATAAAGCACCACTAAGTGTCCTAACTTTCAAAGGACCATCCGAATGTAATGTACCAAATCTAGAACATGAGATTTTCTAAATGCAATGTTTATACGGAAAGATATTTTGTTTTGTTTACCATGGAAACAATGAACACAAGTTTTCAAAGGCGTACCTTTTATCCCCGCTAGAAGCTCTTTCTTGGACAAAACTTGCAATCCTTTTTCACTCATATGTCCAAGCCTTCTATGCCATAGATCGGTGGATGAGTCATTCTCTAAGGTATTCACAACACCCTTGCAGATTTTTGCTTGCATAATGTAAAGAGAACAAGTCTTCTTTATGGTCCAATATATTCACCACCATTATCCGAGCGAACACATTTCAATCGTTTCAGTCATTCTTTCAACATTGGCCCGAAATGCTTAAAGCTCCACGCCTAGAACCCTGATCTTTAGTTTTCAGTGTATAAGCCCAAACTTTTCTAGAGTGATCATCAATAAAAGTGACAAAGTATAAAGCACCACTAAGTGTCCTAACTTTCAAAGGACCACATACATCCGAATGTAATGTACCAAATCTAGAACATGAGATTTTCTAAATGCAATGTTTATACGGAAAGATATTTTGTTTTGTTTACCATGGAAACAATGAACACAAGTTTTCAAAGGCGTACCTTTATCCCCATAGAAGCTCTTTCGACAAAACTTGCAATCCTTTTTCACTCATATGTCCAAGCCTTCTATGCCATAGATCGGTGGATGAGTCATTCTCTAAGGTATTCACAACACCCTTGCAGATTTTTGCTTGCATAGTGTAAAGAGAACAAGTCTTCTTTCCTTTTGCTACCACTAGAGAACCTTTGGAGAGCTTCCATTTTCCATCACTGAAATTGTTGTTGTAGCCTTCATCATCTAACTTTCCAGAGATTAATTTGAGCCGAATATCCGGTACATGCCTCACATCTCTAAGCAACAATTTGCATCCATTGTTTCTAAGAAAATGTCACCTATGCCAACAATTTTTGACACATCTTCATTTCCCATACGGAGATCTCAACCACCTCATGAGTAAGAAGTAAAGAAGTCACCGCTGGAGTAACAGCGAAATGAAGCCCGTGACTGACATCTAATCCATCCTTACAATCAAATTAACGCTAGCATCATCATGGATAATCATGAGTTCACCATCTGGGTGAACTACAAATGTATCATTTTGTTTTTCCGACTTTTCTTCTCTTTGTTTTGCTCCTCGAACTTGAAGTTTTCGCACTCGCTCATGTGCCCTTTCTTGTGACATTAGCACTCAACATCTTTCTTTGAAATCGAGCTTGAATGACCTCTAGATTTATCACGGTTGTGCTGAGTCTCTACCTTACTCCGCTCTCCCTACGCCTTCATCACAAGTGCCTCTGGAGCGAGAAGAAACCTGACATTTTGGCTCTTCATTCAACAAAGTCGCCGGGTAACTTGACCATTGTTACCACTCCATCAAAAAGTAGAGTTACTAATCGGACTACCAAAGTTTCAGATTTCAGAAGTGAACTAAGAAGTAACAAAGCTTGCAAACTCATCAAAAAGCAATGGGGTGGCACTCTCATGGCGGCCAACTGATTCACAATGCTCTTAGTCTCATTCAAATGCTCGCATCAGAGCACCTCCTTATATTTAGAATTCACAAGCTTTCGAAATAAAAATGTTTTTATTCACTACTGCCTTTCTATCATAAAGACTCTCAAATTTGGTCCAAAGACCATGTGCTGAATTTTCCGTAGAGACGTGATGAAAGACACTATCATCAATCCATTGCCGAATAAAACCGACAACCTTTCGGTCTAGCTTTTTCCACTCATCATCTTTCATCCCTTCCGGTTTGCCACTATTATCCTCTATGGGTCCATTAAATTCCTACAAAACAAAAGTGTCTTCCATTTCCTTAGTTTCCAAGTCACCCAATTTGTGCCATTGAAACTAACCATACGCCCAACGTTGCCGTCCATAATTCACACACACAAATATAATGAATTAGAACCGAATTAACCAAATGCTCTGATACCATATGTTGGGAAAATAGGCTTTCCCACAAGTGTAAATCAATGGAAGCAATATAACTTAAAATAAAGCAATGTAAATAAATGAGCACTAATAAGATTTACGTGGTTCCCCAATGAACTTGAGGCACGCTCATCACCCACCCAGAGGTCGGCTTCCACTATCACCAAAAGAGTTTACAAGTGTCCAAAAAGGCATATGCCTGTAAACACACCAAGGTGTAAATCACAAAGAGGAAAAACCTCACAAATAAGTGAACCACCCCAAGAACAAACCACAAGAAACCCCAAATATCGCTAAGAAACGCATCACTCGGGGTTAACAAACTCGCTGATTTTTGCGGGCACCAAAATGGAGTAGAAGAAGACTGAATTTTTCTTGAACCAAAGACTGCCCGAATGCCTTCTTGCCGAGCCAACCAAGATGATATATCATCCCAAAAAAATGCCACCAAAACCTTTTATTTCCCTTGAAGATTCCAAACCAATACCAAGAGTCATGCACACCAAACCAAGTCTTGGATATGCCAAGAGTCATGCATGCCAAACCAAGGTGCATGCCAAAATAGTAAACCATATTTAGCAAATTGATGAGTCCCATAAAGGAGGGAAACCCAACAATTCCAAGTTATTCAACTTACCTCCTTTTAGTGCATCCATCGCTCCTTTAGCATCTGATTTGAAAATCACATTAATATATTCCTATTCCTTAATCTCACTCAAAGGTTTCAGCAAGCCGATACTCTCCCCTTACCTTACCGAGACAAAATGAAGCAAAATAATTGTTCTACAACATACAAAGCCGCCTACCTCATCCCTCAACACCAACCCAACTTTCACTACATGAAACCGGTGGAAAACATTGTTATGATGACATACTTTCTTTAACAATTTAGTTTCAAAGTCATATTACCACCAACTCATCAAGAACACTCAACATTTTAAACACCAGCTCCCTAAAACCCTCCATATCATTAGAACAATCCTTAATAAGACTATGAACACTAACACAGCTCCAACACTACCTTGAAAATGGACAAGAAATAAAAACAAGCCAAGTATTCTCCAAATCTCGACTGCAAACATGACAAATGCTCATAACCCTAGATTGAACTTATATTTATATCTTTAGTTATTGGGGAACTTGGGGAAAATTTGCAATGGAAAAAAAAACAAAATAGAGTTAAATGATATATATATATATATATATATATATATTATTTGTTTATATAAACCAATTTTATTTATTTTAATTCATTCATATAAAAATTAAATAATTCAAAAATATTTAAAGTTATTTATATTAGAATTTCTTGTATTTTTCATTAAATAACCATTTATCATAATATTAATTTCTTTCATATTCTTTTTATTTCTTTAGTATTTTATTATTATCAAATACAACTTGTCAATAAGTCTTAGTTCAAATGATTAAAAAATTTGGATTTACATAAAAAAGGGAGGGGTTCAATTTTCAAGTCTCAATAAGAAGAAATTTGTGAGCAATAAAGCATAATAATATAATGTAATATAAAGTAAATAGATATAAAAAAATATAACTTAAATTATCATATTTCACATAAGATAAAAATGAAAGTTTAGGAGACTATCTTAGCCTAAAAGACTTGTTTTAAAGTGATGAGGTCTCTTCAAAACAAAATATTCTTAAATTATTATAATTTATTTATTTATTTAATTGTTGTCATGTTAACCTCCTAATTATTGTATTGATTAGATTAAATAAATTGAAAATATCATATTCATAAATCCGAAAAGTTTTTTTTCTTCTTCTAAACCAATCAAAATAATTGTTATTGAAATTCTTTTGTTGAAGTGATTATGAAAGCATTTTGATGGGGTAATTTTTATTTTAGTGGAGTACTCCCTTTCAACAATTATGTTGAAGTAGTCTATGCGCTAGCTAAAGCCATGGCTCCCCCATTTAGGCTAGGGGCAATAACGTTAATTCCATTCGTTATATCCGATTTTTCATTGGAGATATCAATAAAATTCTAATCAATCCCATCCCCCTCCCTCTCTTTTGTTTTTCTCAAAATTTGGTTTGTTTGTATGTGGCTCGTTTTGTTTTTCTCAAAATTTGGTTTGTTTGTATGTGGCTCGTTTTGTTTTTCTCAAAATTTGGTTTGTTTGTATGTGGCTCATATTGAGGTGAAAAGGGTTAAGCAAATGCCCTTCATGCATATCCTCTTTTATTGGAAGGGGAGGAAGGGGGGAATAATAGGTTTGGGGTGTGAGGGCGAAGCCCTCGTGATACGATACGATATATTTAGAGTATAGGGGTATTTTTCTTAATTTGGTAATGTCCAAGGTTATTATAAATATCCTTATATATAACCTTATTTTGAATATAGTGAAAGTTTGAGTCATCGTTCCCGTGTCTATAGCTATATTGTCGAACCACGTAAAATCTGTGTTTTCTTCTTTTTTCCTTACTTCGATTTAATCAACATTATTGCACGAATCACAACAACTTATATCAGAGACAAGTTATGATGACTACAATCTCCCTTGCGAACATAGTGAAGTACGATGGATCCGAGAACTTTAGATTGTGGCAGAGGAGGGTTAAGGATGTGTTGGTACAACAGAGTTTAGGGTGTTGAGTGGAAAACAACTAGAAGGAATGAATGTCACAGATTGAAAGGATTTGGAAACAAGGGCTGTGTCAACTATCAGGATGTGCTTGGCCGATGAGATGATGTACCATGTCATGGATGAGAAATCTCTAGCATCAATTTGGTTGAAATTGGAGAGTCAGTACACGTCAAAGTCATTAATGAACAAACTACTTCTTAAGAAGTTTTATTGTCTTAAGATGGAAAAGGGGTCAACACTAGATCAACGCATAAACACGTTTAATCGGGTCATTAGTGATCTGAATCGAGTTAATGTGAAGTTCAAAAAGGAAGACATGGCATTGATTTTACTAAATTCTCTACCCTAGTCTTACGACATAACTGTTACTACTCTTATGGGGAAACCAGAATTGAGGATCAGTGCTCCACAATTTTTAATCAAAGGAGGAAAGCCAGCAATGGGAGTTCATATGGGGAAAGGCTTATGGCCAAGGGTAATTAGGAGCATGGGAGAAACAAGTCTTGGAGTGAGTCGAGTGGAAATAAATCTTAATCTAAATTGAGGAGAATGAAAGATATTTAGTGTTACATGTGTGGGAAAAAAAGGGCACATAAAACAAGAATGTCCATAATGGAAGAAAGGGAACACGTAAAACAAAGAGGGTTCATCAAATTCTGTGAATGTAGTAGAAGAAGGAGAATTTGTTTATGATCGTGATATGCTTTCGCTTCATCAAGTCCGCATCGCTCCGATGGATTTTGATTATGGATTCGGTGGCAGCCTCTTACTATACATTTCAATAAAGACTAGTTTGACACTTACAGGTTAGTAAATTATAGTTCTATTCTGATAGGTAATGATGCTTCATGCAGGGTTGTCGAAATAGGGAATATCATAGTCAAGATGTTTGATGGTGTCATTAGAACATTATGTGATGTCAGACATGTTCCTGATATGAGGAAGAATCCAATTTCATTGGGGACTCTAGACGCAAATGGCTTTAATTACAAATCTGCCAATGGGGTAATGAAGGTGAGAAAAGGTGTCTTGACAGCAATGAGGGGGTAGAAGTTGGCAGGGAATATCTACAAACTAATGTGTACCATAATTATAGGTGGAGCTGTAGCAGTAAAGCCTAAATTAGACAATACAGCTTTGTGGCATATGCAGTTAGGGCATATGGGTGAGCATGTGATGATGGAGCTTCATAATAGAAAACTATTGAAGGGCATCAAAACATGCAAGCCTTAGTTCTGCAAATATGGTGTTTTTGGGAATTAAAATAAGGTGCAGTTCATGATAGCCACATACAAGACAAAGGGGATTCTTGATTATGTCTATACACGTTAGACAGATTAAAGATTCTTTGGGAGGCAAGGTATATTTTGTGAATTTTATTAATGACTAATTACCTAAAAGTCTGGGGTAGTATTTCATGTGGCATTAAACCCAAAAACTTTTTCCAAGTTTAAGTTATGGAAAGCTGAAATGGAAAACCAAACAAGAAGGAAGATCAAATGTATCTGGTAAGACAATGGTACATAGCACACAGATTCAAGATTCTCATAATTATGTGAGGATCATGGAATTAAGAGGCTCTTCACAATTCGGAAGACACCACAATAGAATGGTGTGGTAGAGATGATGAATAGATCTATAGTTGAAAGAGCTTAGTGTATCAGATCTATAAGGCTAGAGAATAAGTTCTGGGTGGAGGCAGTGAGCATGGCATGCTACTTGATGAACAAGTCACCAAGGGCAACATTAGATGGGAAAGTTTCCAAGGAGGTATGGACAGGTAATGAGGTAGACTACTCAGGGTTGAGAGTGTTCGAATATCTAACCTATGCACATATTGTTGGAGATGAGAGATCAAAGCTTGATGCAAGGTCTAGACAGTGCATATTTCTAGGAAATCGGAAGGGGTTAAAGGCTTCAAGTTGTGGGATCCGAAGGCAAACAAGGTGGCGATCAATAGAGATGTAAGTTTTGATGAGAAAGACATGTTGCAAAAAACTCAGAAAGAAGAGAAGCATGCTTCGGAAAATCATGACAGTGATAAGTGTATGGTACAGGTAGAGCTAGTGCTTAGAATGCTAAGGATTGTACTTAGAATGCAGGGAGAGCTAGTACAAAATATCAGCAGCCTTATAGTATAACCACAGGTAGAGACAAGTGCACTAAAAAGTCGCCTACCATGTATGGTTTTGAGGATTTGGTTTCTTATGCACTAATCACTAGTAGTGGGGATCCTACTAACTTCCAAGAGGCAGTACATAGCCAAGAGAAGGGTAGATTGATGGGTGTTATGGAGGAGGACATGCACTTACAAGAACCAAACATGGAGCCGTAGTTCTTCGGTTAAGCACAATGGCAGGCAAGGTACAAGAAGAAAGAAGTGATTTCGTAAAAGAAGTGGTGAAAAGTTCAAGGCTCGCCTAGTAGCAAAGGGTTACTCACAAAGCATTGTCGACTTTGCCATGATTGATATTTTCCATAATAACATGCACTTCATCAAGAAAGTGTTGAGTTTCATAGCGTATTTTGATATGGAATTGGAATAGATGACAAAGACAACTTTCCTTTATAAGAGTTTGGAGAAGACTATCTACATGAAACCGTATGTTCCAATGCTGGGACATGAACACTTTGTCAGGTAAACTGAAGAAATCATTATATACAGCTACCCAAAGTGAGATTCAACTCCTAGATGATCAGAATTGGCTAAAGAAGATGTGAGTATAACTGTTGTGTTTATGTCCTGAGTCATGATAATGGTTCATCTATTTTTTTGTTGCTTTATGTGGTTGATATGCTGAATTCTGCAAAGAGTATGAGTGAGGCCAACAAATTGAAGATTTGTTGAGTAGAGAATTTAACTTGAAGGATTTGGGTGCAACTAAGAAGATTCTTGGGATAGAGATTTATAGAGATAGAGCTCTAAAGAGATTATGGTTGTCTTAGAGTGGCTATGTTGGGAAGGTGTTGGAGAGGCTCGGTATGGAGAATGCAAAACCAATAAGTACACATTTGGAGAATCATTTTAGATTATCTACTTCATAGTGCCAAAGATGTGATGATATATATGATAAGGTCAAAGGTCTCATGCGCAATGGGATGCTTGATGTATTCTATGGTTTGTTCAAGACCAGATTTGACATTAGCATTGTTATTAGTGGTATATAAGTTTTTATCGACCAGACGATCAGATTTGAGACAACCTATGGATCTTTATATATTTATGATCACAAACTATGGCATCATGTCTATTAGATAGCAGAGTGATCCTTCACAGGATGATGGGATGCAGATTATGTGTGGGATTGGAGACAAAGATGGTCCAATTACTAAGTTATGTGTTTACCTTGGCTCACTACAAGAAAAGGCATTTGTCAATCGCTTTTCACCTGTCAGTTGTGGTATATATGTTAAGATAGGTTACTTACATAAATGTTATCTATGCCAATGTCAAGAAAGTTAAAGCTCTCATGACATTTATAAATGTCAAAGTTGTATCCATTTTTACGAATGATGAAAATATTAGTTAATATGATAAATACCAACTGGTTCTTACATTTTTACTAAGGTTGAATTTAATATGTTAAGAGATTACTTGAACTTATGTCAATGTTTAAGTAATGATTAATCACAAGATCATTTCATAAAAATTTAATATATAATTTTATTATAATTATTTTTAATGGAAAATGAAACAAGCTGACAATGAAACATATTTCCAAATTCATGGCATTTGCTAAGTATATTCTAATTCCATGATAATAATAATTAGTCCTCACAAAATATATAAACTAATATTTACAATTACAAGAATACATCAAACATATATACAATTTGTAAACATCATATCTCTTGCACTGATCTTCATCTTAAATAAATCTTCAAGCACAATCTTCTAGAAAGATCCCCACAATATCAATACCGACATCAAAATGATTGAAAGAACAAACCTTGATAACAAAAGTTAAAACATTCAATCCGCTTAACTCAACATGTTAAGAACACTACACCTCTCACATTCAAATACTACAAGATCAATGATAAATTCAATTGTTATACATTTATACATCTATATTAAGTATATTCACATGCTAAGTATGATAAAATATATAGAGGAAAACAAACATTTGGTTTTTACTAATATAAAATAAGTAATAAAAGTTGAAGGAAACCACATATCATGTTATTTTGAGGAAAAAAGATGAAATTTCATTGCTTTTAAACATTGATGTCAGAATTCATTCAAACATAAAAATAAATGGAATATAAATTTCAAAATTCAAAAAATTGTAAACCAATAAATGAATCCTTTTATTATTTTTGTTCTTCGCTTGTTAACAATGCAATGTTGAAAAATAATAGAAACAAATTTTGAAATAGGATATTCTAAGACATTTTTTTTGTAGCTTTCTTCCTATGTTTACCTATAATATAAGAAAGTAAGAAACGATAAGTGATGATGCATTTTCAATCGAAATTAAATGGAGCTTACTAAATTACCGGCCGGTCCGCCGACTCCGGGATGTCCACTCCCACATGCAACAAGAAGCAAAGGACGCATGAGGTTCGCTCGTTGCTCTCTCTCCCCGCGATGCTCTGGCAGTTCTTTCCCAAAGGGAAGAGAAAATCAATTACTTAGGGAATGAATTTTTGTGCGTACCTTTCACCGATGGGGTGACCTGACATTTATAATGTGTGATCATGATAACTTTCCTAGTTGAATAATGATACCATATTTCTCTCATTGGGTGAGAAATTTTCTTTTCTCATCAGCATCAATAATATGATAAATCTAATGGATTCAATTATTAGGAAATATCCTACTTAATTGGTAGAGACTTAATTAGAAAATCTGGAGTGATTTTCAATACTCTGCCTCAATGATCAGACGTAAGTGGATGAGTCAGGCTCTCCTGCTTGGGCCTGTGTTTGGGGGAAACAATTGTTTTGGGCCTGCTTCCTAATCTCTTTTTAATCCTGACATTTGGGCTTACGTTATAGGCCTGCGCGCCTATTATTTTAAACCCAATCAATCGCCCAGCCGCTAAAGCCGCACAGACAGGGCTGCATCAAGCTGACTGCACTCCACGTGGCTACTCGTGAGGGTTTCGATATTTTATCACCGTCAAAATCTTGTGATACTTGATGGTTTTTCGATTTTTGCGCCATTTCGGCCAGGCTCTAGCTCTTAAAACGCCTTTCTAACCGCTTGTATTATGTCTCTCCTGCTCTTAAAGCTACTCACAGCCTGGGCTTCTTCTTCTGAAATTTGTCCTATCATTGCTCAAGACTGCTTTTGGTGGTTTCTCTCACATATTCGCCAGCTGTCCTTTTATTATGTTTCGATTGCGCGCTCTTTTTCTTCTTCTTGGTCTTTTTGGGTTCAAAGTCTTGGTAGTGTTAGCCTTGCCTGATGAGTTCAGATATTTCTTCGAATTCCTTTCTCCTTGTCAGCTTCTCAGATATCTCCATGGGTCCTAGTCGCTCCTCTGCTTTCATGATGGGAGTAATTCCACCAAGGCTGCCCGTTCGTAAGTGCACGGGTGGTGAACTGATAGTTTGGCCAAGTGGTGGTTCACCTGGGATGCCCATTGCTCTCCTCTGTGTGTGCGGCATAAGAAATTATAAACCGATATCCTAGCGGCTCTGAATATTTAAGGGGTGTTATACAGAATGCTGAGGTCGTGGGCCCTAATCGAATTGGGCCTTTATATAGAGACTGTTCCTGCATGGGCCCCGTTTGGGTCCGTTTGCAGGCCCACGCGGTCACCCCACGCCGTCTGCGCCCAAGATGGTGTGCTTGAGGTGGCGTCGGAATGGCCTCCGCTTCCTTTGCATCCCTGGTGCGGGTTCTGTGAGCATTTTAACGCCCCGCCTTCTCGCCTTTCCCCAACTTCGGGGTATTTTGCTGGGCCGTTAGTTGTCTTAGGGACAGCCTCTGGGTGTTCCCCATCATAGCTTACTGCACTTCTCTCAACATAAAGGAGGTCGCCGAGGGCTTTCTTTATATTTCCAAGCGTTCCAACGCCTAGTTGATTATTTCGGACCTTTCGTCTTCCCATAAGTATTGGAAGGAATGTTATTTCTTTGTTAGTGGTTCTCATTAGGAGTATAATCCCTTTGACCGGGAGGACACACTTGGCGTTCCGACCGTCTGGACTACTCCTGAGAACCTACGTGAGTTCCCTTTCGCTTCATTTTGGTCTGGTTTTCAAAGGCTACAGGATATTTCTAACTTTACCTTGGTTGTGTGGTTTCTGCGGCCTGGCCCGGGTCTCACCCCAAGACAAAAAGATAAACAGGTTGCTAAGTGCGCCTAGCGTGCCTATTCCGAGCTCAATAGGCCTGATTCCTGGAGTCTTTCGGTTCGAAGTCTTCCGGCTCCTACTGAGCCATCTCCTTCCGTCACGGTCCGTGCAGGCGTGGGCTCCACTGTAAAGCCCACTTGGGAAGAGCTTCTAAGCCAGAATGCAGGTGTTGTCAAGGAGGAGGCGGCACGGTTTAAAAACCCGAGGCCCCACCCCAGGAGCCATCCCAGGTGTGCACTCGAGGTCGGGAGCATCCTCTCCATCATCCTCCACTGTGTGTAAACCGGTGAAGGGGCAGCCGCTGTCACCCGCCGAGGTGCCAGGGTGACAGGTCCATGGCGTCGTTCTTCTCCTGTAGTAGCGACTAAGGGTCCTTCATGGAGGGTTGCTAAGTCTCCGTTGAAGGTTATGCCTATTTCGCTTCGGGAATCCGAGCACCGGTTCTCCTTCACGCCGAGGACGGAAGCGGATCACTTTGGAGCGTAGGGAGACGAGGATTCACCGTCGTCAAATGCGAGCTTGCCGCCGGGGGCTGCCTCATCCATCCTCAAGGATTCACCTTAATAAGACGGATGCCCTGGTAAAGGCTCTAACTCACACCCAGCGGGTCATCTCCGTAGTTTCTCCATCCGCCCTCGTTTGTCCGTCTCATCACTACTTTATGTTACATATTAATTTTACCTTGTTCCTTGGCAAATGGCTACCCAATTGAAGAGCTTGGCGAGGAGGGTCAACTTGAATGAGGGCTCTTCCAGGGCAGCGAAAGCCTATAAAGATAAAGTCACCTCCCTGACCTCTTAGAGGGCTGACCTGCGAGCTCGGATATAGAGCTTGACTGGGGATGTGGTGAAACACAAGTCCGACCTAAGGCACGCCTCAACAACGATAGCGCGAGCTGAGATAAAGAAAAGAAGGCCCGAGAGGGCTTAAGGGGCCGCTTAGTGAGCCGGTGGCCGTGGAGCTACAAATCGCTAGGACGAGCCGCGGCACAAAGCCGCACCGTTAGATCACCGGGAGGCTTCTGAGGCTGAGAGCTCCATAGAACGCTTGACGGAGGAGTGCAGTGCGCTGCGCAGGGACCTTCAGAGGTAGGGGGCTTTGGTTACCTAGAGGGATGAAGCGATAGTTATGCTGAGAGACGAGGCCCGGCACTGCAATCGGTATTGCTTTTCAGCGCGCAGTCGCTTAAAGCCCTCCCTATCTTTGGACCTAAATTTCAAGTCTCTAACGAGGGAGGGGAGGCGTAAGAGTCCCCTTTCTAAGAGTGAGGCAAAATCCCGACATTTTCTAGATGCCCCCGCTCCGCCGACGGCCCCGGGACCCCGAGATTCCAACCGCTAGCTCCCTTCCTTGCATGGAGCTCCGTCGCTCATACCAAGGTCCGATGTTTGAGCTCTTTGTATACTTTATTTGTTTTGGCTAATTTCGGGCCTGAAGCCTAGGCCATTTGTAACACTACTTTCCACTTGACACTCAATGAATATCCTTTTTCTACCTCTTGCCGCTAATGTTGGTCAGTTGGCTGCTTCTCTCTCCTTTTTTTTTTTTTTTTTTACAACTGAATATGTGAGATTTCTAGAGTAGTCAATCGCCGAGGCTCTTATTGTCGTGTGGTCCCCCAGGGTTATGTTACCTGTTCCAAGTCAGGCCTCACATAAGGTCACTTCAGCCCTCGAATCGGAAATCAATCGCCCCCATACAAGGCCTTCCTGTTACGCTTATGCTCCGAAAACCTGAGCTATCGGGGGCTCTGTGCTGCTATGCCTGAACTAAGCCAAATGGCTCCCGGGCTGCAAGGTCTTGCTTGAGCGGTTTTAGCTCTCACTTAGCAGGCCTCTGCCTCTGGTTTCTTTCACTAAGCTAAATGGCTCTAGGCTACAAGGCCATCCTTGCAGTTGTTTGACAGAATTTTGAGCTTCACTAGGGTCTTCTAGCTTATTCTCGCTCTTTGAACCGAGCTAAAGTGGCTCCTAGGTTACAAGGCCTTCCTCGAGCGGTTAAGCTTCCGAAAAACCTGAGTTACCGGCTCCTAGCTATCCCGCCTCTTTGAACTAAGCTAACCGCTCCTAGACACAAGCGCTGGGCCTTCCTTGATCGGTTAAGCTCAAAAACTTAGTTACCGCTCCACATTCGCTTTGAACTAAGCTAAAATAGCTCCTGCCATGCAAGGCCTTCCTTGAGCAAGAGCTCTGAAAACCAGCTTAGGTTCTGCTGGTCACTTCTTCAACTGAGCTAAATGGCTCCTTTGAAATTATAATACATGGCCTTTAACACCTTCCCTTGGGAAAGCTCACAGCCTTTTAATGCAGTTTGTGGGGAATCGATGCATCGAAAGTGAATTCCCCCAAAGGCCCGCTTCTTTATAAATAACTGCCTTCCTTTTCATGGAGGTGTTATACTCGCCTCATTTTCTTCGCTCTATAAGGTTCGGGTTCGTAGTTTATGGAGCTTCAGGGTTTGATCGTCACTGCGCGACGTCAGTTTGGCGGTCATGGGCCGACGCTTGGTTTCTTTGCTCACGTTGTGGGAGCTGTGTTTTTCTCAGTTCCTCCCCTCATGGGTTTGTGGTTATTCTGCAATTCCTCGTCATTGATGGAACTGATCGGGAACGATTTGAAGGGGTAAGATCGAGAACACTTTGTCCTCTTCACTATTCTTGTCCTCCCTTTTCCCCCTTCCCTCCTTTTCTTTCCTTCCTTTTCTTTCCCTTTCTTATGGTTTTCGAATTTTGACTAAAGTAACCTAGCCATGATCTACTAATGTAGGAAAGGATTTGCTGATTGTAATTTTTGAGATAAGAAATATTGTAATCTTTTGAGGTGATTAAACTCCCCAATATACTGGTACTGTGTTATGTGACTTTTCAGAGCTTCTACCAACCGAGCTCCTTGCTTTCTCTTTTCTCTTCTTTTTCCAGGGGTTTTTCTTTCTCGAGGAGAGAACTATCACGCTTGTCTCGAGGTGCAGAACCAATTTCATTGACCACCTAGATAACTATAACTCTTTGAAATAAAGAGCCACTAGAAATATGCTTTAATTGAATCTTTCCTAGCCGAGCTCCTTGCTTTATCATTATAACTTATTTTTTGATCCACCGTAATATTAAGCAGCCTAAAAAAGAACATAGAGACTGTTATTTAAAATCAAAACGTTGGATACTTTATTAAAGACTACATTCCGAGCTCTTATTGGTAGAACCGTTTGAGGTGTTCAGCGTTCCATGAGTGGGGCAGGGTTTTTCCTTCTTCTGCTTGGAGTTCGTAGTTGCAAGGCCTGACTATGCGCGGATACGATATACTACTCTTCCCACCGGGTTCAAATTTTCCCATGTGTAGGGTCTTTCCTGTCGCGTGTTTTAGAACTAGGCCGATGTGCTCAGAATTCCCGGGTTTGGACCCTTGGTCATAGTATATTGTTGTCTTTCTATGATAGTTTGTAATACGCTTCAAGACCTGCTCACACTTTTCTTCTAGGAGATCCAGGTTTAGGCGAAGAACCCTTCATCAGGTTTGACGCCATAATCAACCTGAAGTAATTGAACTCAATTTCAGAGCTACTACTGTCATGCTAAAGGCCGAGCTTAATGGGGTCTCTTGAGCGTTTACTTGCACGTAGTTCAGCTTCTCATACACTTCTGGGAGTGTATTCTACCCATTTTCCCTTGTATCTTCTAATCAGTCTTCACACTACTTGAGAGTCTGATATGACTTTGTTGCCCATCGAACTGTGGATGAGTTGAGATGAGTAGTAGTTCTTGATTCCAAGTTCATAGAACTCCAACCTTAGACACTAGTTTAACTGCTTCCCATTATCACACGAGACTTCAGATCCAAACCGCATATTATAGCACGCCAAACAAAGTTACGTACCTTCTGTTCTATGATTGTTGCTAAGGGTTCGGCCTCGGCCCACTTGGTAAAGTAGTCCACTACCACAATGATAAACTTGCATTGGCCCCTTCTAACGGATAGTCCCACATGTCTATCCCCATCACGAAAAGGCCAAGGGCTCAGGATTGGACATCGCTGGCTCGGGGATGGAGATGAGCATGTTCCCCGACAAGCTTTGCATTTTATGACCAGTTATGTTGCGTCTTTAAGCATTGTGGGCCAGTAATACCCTTGCCTCAAGGTTTTTCCTACTAAGGTTCGAGCTCCGGGCGTGGCTGCTACCAAACGCCTTCGTACCTCCTCGAGTATGTAATTTGGGCGCCTTCCTTCCCGCAGACAAGAATGGGCGTAGAGAAGCCTTGTTTGCAAAGGGTCCCCCCCAATGAATATGAATCTCGACGAATTTTGCTCGAGTTTGATGCTCTCCTCTTGGGTCACTAGTAATGTTCCTTCCTACTAAGTTATCCCGCATGGGTCTATCCAAATTCTGGCTCAAAATCACAGGGAGACTTCTCCATCACGATGTTTACTCGAGGGTTTGGGAGGTGCTCAATAGGGTATTAGTCTCGCCTGTGTCTTCCCTGTGAGGTCGCCGCCAATTTACCAAGGCACGCTCGAGAATTCTCTCGCTCTGGTACATGTTCGAATTCGAACTCCTATGAACTTTTTAAGCAACTCTCGCACCTTCTTGAGGTACAGGATCATCTTCTCACCTCTGGCTTCGTAAAAGTCTTCTATATGTTTTACTACCAATTGGGAGTCACTGTTCATTTCCAGTTGATCACTGTTCACTTCCAGTTGATCAGCTTCCATGGAGTGGGCGAGGTTAAACCCAATTATGACAGACTCATATCTCTACCGGCGATCGGAGACTTCTGTGACGAACTGAGGGCGCATTCCACATCTATCCTATCCGGAGGTCGTGACTGCACCTGACCGGCTTTCCTCGGGCATTGGCGGCCCCGCCCACTCGACAACCTCCGTGATGGGGAGGCCTGCCGCTTGCAGCTTCTCGGCCAGCCTGCTGGGGTGAAGTCCATGATGAAATATGCCAAGATCTGCCCTTTTATTGTTGTCATTAGTTTGTATCTGATGTCGAACTCACTCAGCTCTATAGCCCACTTTATCGGGCCTTCCGTAGAATTTCGTTTATGCAAAGATTTGCTTCCATCGGATATTCAACTGACTTCGATGGTATGAGCTTAGAAGTAAGGCCTGAGCTTTCTGGATGTAGTTACCAACGCTAGGATCAGCTTCTCCATCTTTGGATATCTTCCCTCTGCTCCTCTCAGAGCTCGGCTGTAATAGTATACTGGTTGTTGTACCTTATCCCTCGGAAGGGCTTACTAGAACGGGGGAGAGCTCAGGTAGGTTTTGAGCGCCATGAATGCCTCTTTGCAGTGTGCATTCCATTGGAAGGCCTTTTTCAGAACTTGAAAGAAAGACTGACATTTGTCGTTGGCCTTGGACACGAAGCGGCTTAGTGCAACTATTCTTCCAGTCAGGTGTTGGATTTCCTTAATGTTAGAAGGTGACAGCATGTCGAGCACAGCCTTTATCTTGTTTGGGTTTGCTTCTATTCATTGGCTGTTGACTATAAAACCCAAGAACTTTCCGGTAGAGACTCTGAAGGCACACTTGGTTGGGTTTAACGTCATATTATAGCTTTTCAGGACCTGGAACGCCTCGTCTAGGTGGGTTATGTGGAGCTCGGCCTTGACTGATTTTACCAACATGTCATCTATATATACCTCCATAGATGCTCCAATTTGCTTTTGGAACATCCTGTTTACTAACCTTTGGTAGGTGGCTTCTGCATTCTTTAGTCCGAAGGGCGTTACCCGATAGCAGTAGGTTCCTTGCCCAGTAACAAATGAGGTCTTCTCTTGGTCGTTGGGATCCATACTGATCTGGTTATAGCTAGAGAAAGCTTCTATGAAGTTGAGGAGTTCATGACCGGCTGTGGCGTCCACTATGAAGTCAATCTGAGGTAGAGGAAAGCTATCTTTTGGGCAGGCCCTGTTGATATCTATGAAATCGATGCAAAGTCGTCACTTTCCATTTGCTTTTTTGACGAGAACAACGTTGGCCAACCACTCGAGATATTCTACCTCCCTGATTGCATTTGCTTGGAGGAGCTTGCTGACCTCTTCATTAATCACCTATTGTCTTTCTAGGGCAAAACTCCTTCTCTTTTGCTTGATCGGTTTAAAGGACGGACTGACATTCAGCCTGTGGGTGGTTACTGCAGGGGTCAATTCCGCCCATGTCTTCCTGCTTCCAGGCGAACACCTTCATGTTCTGCTTTAAAAAGTGGATGAAGAGGCTTCTGACGTCTTTCGCTAGCTTAGATCCTATGTAGATGAGCTGTTCTTACTGGTCGTAAAGTTGTATAGGCTCTAGTTATTTTGAGGGCGCATGTCGGGTGCTTACCTCATCTAGCATGTCGAGCTCGTCCATGTAGATGTTGTCGACCGTTTTTTGTTTCATTGATGTTGAGTAACATTCCCTAGCCACGCGCTTAGTTTCTCGAACCATTCTCACTCCATTTTTAGTTGGGAATTTGATAACCATGTGATAGGCGGAGGGGATGGCCCTTATGGCATTAAGAGAGGGCCTGCCTAGTAACATATTGTAAGTTGATGGGGCATCTACTATGAGAAATCTTACTATTGTCGTTGCCTGGCAAGGGGGGTCTCCCATAGTGAGCACTAGTTGTATCGACCCTAGAGGTAGCACCCTTTCTCTAAAGAATCCATGTAGGTAGGCGCTGATGGGTTCTAGCTTCTCCCTTCCTATGCCCATTTGGTCAAAAGCTAATGCGAAGATGTTGTCAGCCGAGCTTCCATTGTCGATAAGGACCCTGTGGATTGTTTTATTGGCTACGACGGCCCCTATCACTAGTGGATCGTCATGGGGATGCTGGCAACCTTCCATGTCGGAGTCCGAAAAAGTTATGGTAGTATCCAGCCGAGGGAGTTTGGATACGGTTTGTATTTCAAATGTTTCCATCTGATGCTGCGTAGATGGGCCTTCCTGGCTGAGCTGGATTCCCCGCCCCCTGTAAATCCTCTAAAGATCACATGGATCTCTCCCAAGGGCTATTGGTGCTAAGCTAAAGTTAGCTGACGAGGTGGTGGTGGTGGCTGCACCTAGTCCTGACCTTCTGAAGCCACAAAACGGCGAAGATGTCCACGCCTGATCGTAGTATTCCGGCTCGGGCTGATGCGCCTATCCGTTCAAGGTCCATGATCCCTATGGAACTCACAAGATGCGTACAACCTTTGTCAGGGTCCACTTGATCCGAGATGGCCACCGTAAATCTTTCATGTTGCATTTCGCGTATGACCTGTGACATTGAGGCTGTTAAGGGGGTGAATTGTCGAGGTGAATACCATTGCTGCATCTCGGGCTGAGGTGATCGCTGCCTCTCGACATTCCTCGCCTTTGGGGATCGCTCGCTTCTCTCTGCCTTCGTGGGGATTCGCCCTCGTCTCCGTCCGTATTTCTCGCTTCATTTTTCGCCTGCTTTCTTTCCTCAGCGGAAGAGTTTTCCTGCTAGATGTAAGAGCCTTGCCGTTGATGTACTTTTATACTTTGGCGAGGACCTCGACCATGTTTGCTTAAGGGTTTTTTGAGATGGGAAACATCAAGTCTTTCGACTGCACGCCTAGCCCGACAATGAAAGAGGTGATGGCAAACTTCATCCGATGTCTACCTTTAACCTGGCGATTACGCATTAAACCTCTTGGAGTAGGACCCTCAGTTCTCTTTTGGGCTCACCTTTATATTCGACCAAGTGATAGCACAAGGTTTTTCTATGCATCGAGCTCCGATGAAGTGGGGCTTGAATGCTATGATGGCGCTCTCTAAAGGATCGATGATGATGGCGGGAGTATTGACCCGGACAATGGCGGTTTGGAGTGTGATGCGTAGCTCTCCACCTCATGCTGAGATGTTGAGTGTAGTGCAGCTCCATCCAGTTCTTTGTAGTGACAAAGGGTGGTCCATAGGGTATTTCGTTCCGTCGAACGTTTCGATCTATGGCATTAAGACGAGGGGAAGGAAAGTGCGGCACTAAGACGTGAGCGAGGATTACGTTTCTTTGCACTAAAGCGTCATATTGAATGAATCATTTACAGTTTCCTTCACGTGGTGAAATCTTATTTGGATATTTAAACCTTTGCTCATGACAACTCCTATATCTGTTGATAAAGGATGAGTCCATCGCACCTATTGTTCCTACCATGCCTCTCTCCTCTTCTGATCCTCTCGAGGGTTGTAAGGGTCATGCTTCGGCTTGACTAGTTTCTCCCTTCTCCATGCAGCTGCCTCGAGGAGGTCGAGGTATTTCTTTGTTCTTCTTGGGTAATGGTGTTTTGGCCTTCTCGGGCCTGTCGTGCCTCCAGGGCGTTGTATTTTTCTGGCGAGATTGCTCCAGCTCTACCGACCAAATGTTGGTTGGTAAAGGCGGAGCGCCTCCATCTCTTGATGACCAGGCGTGTAGGTTTCTGGTGTGCCTCGGGAGGTCGACTATCTACGTTGCCTTTCTGGTCTTGCATCCTTGGGGATTAGGCGTGAAAGCTCACATTTGTGTTAGAGTTGATACCATTAGTCCTTTGAGAGATCGACTTTATTTGTAAGGTGTCATTCCCACAAGCGCATGGCTGATGATGCTTTTCAGCCGGCCCAGGCTGGGGCTTGTTGGAATTCTTGGGCGAGTCACCGACTACGGATGTCCGGCTCCCTGCGAAAATAAACAAAAGGATCCCGGGTGGGTTATGATTTACTCTCGATGCCCTAAGTCGAGTTCTTTCCGGGTGGAAGAGAAAATCAGCGCAGGGAATGGTCCACTATTGCATACCTTTCTTGATAGGAATTAACTGGTATTTATAATTTATGATCATGATAACTTTCCTAGTTGGATGATGATACCATATTTCTCTCATTGGGTGAGGGATTTTCTTTCCTTATCGTTTACCAATTAATAAGGGATAATTGATGATCAATTATTAGGAAATATCCTACTTCCTTAATTGGTAGAGACTTAATTAGGGAAATTGGGTACTTTCCTTTAAT
Source organism: Tetrastigma voinierianum (assembly GCA_016808115.1). Lineage (NCBI taxonomy): Eukaryota > Viridiplantae > Streptophyta > Magnoliopsida > Vitales > Vitaceae > Tetrastigma > Tetrastigma voinierianum. Next base: position 238,671 of record JAEQBH010001094.1, on the reverse strand, counting down.
ACGGGTTCTTTGGGCTGATCAGATGAAGGGGTGAGTTGGGCTCTCGTTTTGGGCCTGTGTTTGGGGGATATCATTGGGTCGAGCAATTGTTTTGGGCCTACTTCCTAATCTCTTTTGAAGCCTGACATTTGGGCTTGTGTTCTAGGCCTATGCACCTATTATTTTAAACCCAATCAATAAGAAAATGTCATACTAATAAGAGAGTAAAAAATTCTACATTATTTATAAATTAAATGATTTTAACAATAAAATATAAAACAAAAAAGATTGTATAATTAATTCCCTTATAGAAATAGAAATTGAACCATAAAAGTTTGTAGTAAGTTATGTACCTATTTGTTCATTTTCTTATCTTATTTCCAAAAAATAATAAAAATAAAAAATTGGTAGAAATGGGTGGAGCATCTCAGCAAAGCCAATGAATGGTCCTGATTATTGAAGATGGTGATTATTAAATACATAACCAAACTGACTTCCTCATCCTAAGAGGAAACTTAAGTTTAGATTATTCAATTCATCTAAACAACTACATGCAGATGCACAATAATAAGTGAGCTTCCAAACAAAGCATTTATTGTTAGTAGTAAAGTTTACAAATCCCTTTTGTAACAACAAATTAAAATATTAAGATAATTGTCACCCTCAACACCCTTCACATTACTATATAGGCATCCATCTCATCTTTGAAAAATTAATTTATCATACCCCTTTGACCAAGTTCAACAAAGAGAAATCTAAAATGAATCAAAGTCAAATGGTTAATTAATATCAGATATTTATCTACTCATTTATATCTCAAATATTATGTAATTTGTAAATTGTGCTACTTAACAAACAATTATCATAAATTAGATACATTTCAATATTTATTATTTACTTATGCCAAGAATTAAGCAAAATCTAACCTGCACAAACTTCAAACATTACTTATATCAAAATAAACTCCACAAAGGAAACATATAATTCTATATCTTATGTCATACAAAAACTAACACTTTCCAATAAACACATGGTAACATTGACAAACAAACCACCTATCATTTATCAAAAAAAAAAAAAAAAAGCAAACCACCTATCATAATCAAATAAATGTCACATTGAATAGGAAATTAAATCCAATATCTACAATTAGAATTTTTTCTTTTACGCAAGTCAGTGCCCAATTGAAATCAGTATAAAGGACAAAATGAGTACAAAATGAAACTCACACTCAAGCTTTCAAGAAACAAACGAACCATGCAATTAACATAAACATTAAAATCAAGAAAAAAAATTTAAGGTATGAATGATATGAGTTCCTTGTTACATGCATACATTAGAATATCTTTTTATTTAATCTATAATTATTTATGAACATAATACGCATGACTTATAATAGTCCATAAACTTTTTTTTAGATGTTGATTAAAATATTTCTATTTTCCTACCTTATATGTATATATATATAAACAAAAACAAAAAATAATTTTGTAATTGCTTTTTTTTTTTTTCTAATGTTTCATATAAATTGAAAGGTTGAATGACTAAACTGTACCACCCAATTAGATTTGAAATAATTGGTCTATTTTTTTCTAACTAAAAAAATTATGGTATGGGCAATGAGATGGATGTATTTTATCTGCAATAAATTATTTTTAGAAACACTTTTTAGAAAATATAACATCTCAAAAACTTATTTGCATATATTATTTTTAAAAATCATTTTGTAAGAAGAATATAAATTTAATTAATTTTTTATTATATATTCATAGATGACGAGATGAAGTTTCATGGTCGAGCTTTTTAATTAGAAAATTCAGCAACATGCATGAATTTACCTAAGATTCTTTCCTAGACTCTGAGCAATAGTTCGCATTGCCAAGTTTCCTCAGCCATAAATTCATAAAGTTCATAAATATGCACAAGACTTACTCCACACCGTCTAATTAAATTCTCAATAGGAACCTCACATGGCCTCAACCTCATTATAATCAAAATTCATCATAGTTCCTTTCTACTTCTCTCATATTCTTCTACTTATTTCAGCAAAAACTTACATATGTTCCAACCTCATTATAATCAAACTTCAGCATAGTTCCCTTCTAATTCTCTCATATTCTTCCACTTAAATTTCAGTGGTAACTCAAATAAATTTCAGCCACAAATCTTCCATAAAAAATTAACAACACACGCATGAATTTACTGCATGATTCTCCATTAAAAGTTAATAACTCTTGTGTTTCAGCCACTATTCTGACTAAATTTTCTGAAAACATCCATTAAGCGGCTTTATTATTCTTATTAATTTCAGTAATAAACACCCATCTAAGTTTCAACGCTTGCTTTCATTAAAAATCCAATACACTTTAGTCTCAACTTCAGCCCATGTTTTTATTAAAAAATTTCAGCACACACTTGCCTTTGTTCCAACCATTATTTTTATCAAAATTTTAATGAACTTCCGCCTCAGTTTCAACCATTATTCTAATTAACAACCCCCTGTTTTAACTAAAGTTTGAATAAACGTCCAACTCAACTTCGACCTTGAGTTTTAGTCCTTATTCTCCTTAAATTCTCATGATGTTCGGCCACAATATTCAACAAATATGAGCATGTAAATTCAAATTTTGAATTCCCATGACATTATGTTATTATATTCAACAAACATATCCATAAAAATGGAGAAAAGAAAAAGAAAACTCTAACTACAAGCTACATATTACTAAAGTAAAAACTCTGACTAAAACAATGGAGAAAGAGAAAAACATAGATAAATGTGAAAACAAAGATACACAAAATGAAAGAGAAATCAAAGATTTAAGAAAAATAAGCAAAACAAATCAGAATGCATCCAAAGAAAAAGAAAAAGAAAAACAACAATGGCAACCTAACAGCCTTCCTTGCTTAAAACCCAAGAAGCCTTCTATAAAAACAAATCACCATTATATCAACATAAATCCGTAAATTTCCCCAATGAAAAATTGTAGCAATGCCCTATCAATTCCTCCAACAAACCAAGCACACAAAAAAAATGTCAAAATCGATACAAAAGCCACATGATTTCTCAATTTCAATAGACACAAACTTAAACAATAAACTCGTTGAAAATCAAGAGAGAGATAAAAATATCTACAAATTTTAAAGAGAAAGGGGAAGGGCAATAAAACTCGAATCGAATGTGGTGTGACAAATCTATGGTTCAGGAGATAGAAGCTATGAGATATCTTTCGCTCAAAGGCATGATGATGAAACAGTATCTTCTTCCTAAATATCTCGAAACTCTTTAAACACACGAAAGCAAAGGCTGTGGAATAATAGAGGGCTTACTAAAATGCAAGAATGGGCCATCTTAATCAAAAACATCTCAAAATCATAAAATACTAGGCATAAGACAAGGATTATACTAGAATATCTAATCTTCTATTTTGTAATATGTATATTCGATTTGGTCAATGGTATAATTCGCTATTATGTTTCATATTTATAAATTTTTGTACGCATAACTCCGTAATTGTAAGACTTTTAATAGAATATTGTATATATATTACCTACGCGAATCAATGTAATCAAGGAAACCAATTCTTTCATGGTATCGCAGAGCCCCAGTGTACCCAACAAGCTCTAACCATTTATTTTCTTTCTTTCTCTTCTACGATTTCTTCACCCATCATCACACCCTCTCTCTCCGATTCTTCTTCATTATGGCCTAAGAATGGAAAATAAGATCCCCATTCTCCTTATTATCTTGGTCCGAGATCAACTCGGGAATATGATCACCCACGTGATCCTTTCTAATGACAATTATATTTCCCGCTGGCACGCGCAATTGCTGCTGTCTTGAAAGCTCGCCGAAAGTTTGTGTTTGCTTCTCGATGGGACATTCACCAAACCAACGGAGAAGTTAAGAAACAACCGATCAGGACACTCATTGGCCCTGGCGCTTGTCTCATGGATCACACTGACTCGATCCAAAATTGGCGCCTCCATTCCTTTCGTAGATGAAGCCAAACGAACACTGGTCATTCCTGAGAAGCTTTCGCTTTATGCGGGCAATGGTCCTCGCTTCACCGAGGTCGATATTACCAAATCGAAGCAAACTTCGAATATGTCTATCGATGATTATTATACCCGCTTGATGGGATTTCGTGGCGATGAATTGGATCGCCTCAAGCCTCCATGCGTGTGCCCGTGGTAATTGTACTTGTGATGTTGCCGGGTCGATTTGGTTACTTCGACGGAGGAGGAGAAACTCCATCAATTTCTCATTGGCATTAACGATGAGTTATATGCAACGGTACGTTCTAATTTGTTGTCCACTTCTCCTTTACCTGATCTCGATCGTGTGTATCAAGCATGTCTCAGGAAGAAAAGTCTCGGTATTGCTCGAGATAGAGCGATAAGGAGGGAAACTACGCGTTTGTTTCATAAACCGCACGTAATCTAAGGCTCGTGTTACCGGCCCCGATAAATCAAAATCGTGATTGCTCGCTTTGTAAGCGATCGTCACGATGACAATACTTGTTTCAAAACGCATGGATATCGTGAGGGGAAGATCGGAACCGTGGAGTCCAAGGCGCGGTGACGGCCCAATGCACAACCACCTCCCGCGGCCCGACCGCTTCCTCGGTCGGCTCGCCGTGGCTGCTACTGGGCCGCTGGGCCGCGCAATGATGTGGCCGGGGGACCGATTCAATGGCCTCCTCTACGGGTCCTCCCCGCATTTTTCAGTTCGACTTAAACCTGTTAGGTTCAAATTTGTATCAATATGATAAATAATCGCCAAAGATGATCAGATGACGGTGAGTTCTCCTTTTCGATTATCGACACCGTGCTTCACCATGTTACCGCATCAATCATGCTCGACTTCCGACACCATCATATTTCGCAATGTTCGGGCCGGGTTACCTAACGTGCACATGCCATCGCTTACTAAGGTCGGGTCGCTACTGATCGATGGGTTGATACTTGAACATGTTTTATTCACTACGCCATTGCAACTTAATCCCTGTCACAATTAATTGATGATTCTAAAATGTCTTTACAATTCAGACCGATTCATTATGTGCTATGCCAGACTCACGCCTGGGAGTCTCGATTGAGCCTGAACGTAAGGATGGACTTCTATTATTACATTCCTACAAGGCAGGCGGAAATCTGCCTGCAGATTTCAGATTTTGAGTCGCGGGCATCGCCGCCTGGGGCAACCGCCGATAGAGTCGCTGGGTTAGTTCCTAAGTATTTCTTCCATTTAGAAAGAAATCAATAAAGCATGGTTTGTCTCAAGCAAAACAAAAACGTGATAGTTTTCCTGTTAGTGATAGTAAAGCTAGTCGAATCTTTTGAACTTATTCATCGTGGATTTACGTGGGCCCAAATAAGATACCTCCTCGTGGGAGCACATTATTTTTGACTTTGGTGGGATGATTTTTCAAGAGCTGTATGGGTTTATTTATTACGCTCAAAATTACAGTTTACTGGGTTTTTTGTCTTATTTTTGCTACGATTGCCCACTTACTTGAAACACATGTCAAAATAGTACGAGTGATAATGGTACTGAGTTTTTTGAAAATGTATGTTGGATTATTTTGGATACACATGGCATTATTTTTCAAACCTCTGTGTTGGGACTCCTCAACAAAATGGTCAGGTGGAATCAAAACATCAACATATTCTTAATGTGGGTCGTGTCATGTTTCAAGGCAATCTTCCTATTACTTTGGGAGAATGTGTGCTCGTGCGTGTATCTCATTAACAAGAACTCCTTCTCGGGGTTTGCTCCACAATACAACTCCCTTTTGAAATTCTCTTGGCTGTGCACTGAGTTTGATGAACTTAAGGTTTCGGGTTGTTTAGCTTTACCCACAACCAAAAGGCCAAAGGTAATAAATTTGTCTTCGAAGTAGAAGTGTGTCTTTATTGGTTATCCACATGGGAAAAAGGGTGGAAATTATATGACCTTTCAGACGTGACACTTTGTTTCCAGAGATGTAAAGTTTCATGAAAAATGAATTTCCTACGAGACTGCTTACTTCTCAAGTGCGCCTTATTCCTCGTCGCCACCCGATTCTAACGCGAGGATTGGATGTTGATTTTTCTGGAAGACTTAGAGTCTGCTTTGGTTGATGATCATGCAGCCCCTGCAATTGGGACTGACATTGTGCTGAATCCCACATCGCTCCTCGTGCCCCTACACTTCTCGTCTCGCCAACCGATGACTAGTGGCTGTCGGGCGGATAAGCGCCCTCCGTCTTCTTCGTGACTTGCTAATTCATTAATCGTACAATCTTCGAGTCCATCCGAGTGTTCATCGTCTTCTCACTAGCTCCTCGTGTACTCCTTATCCCATAAAGACATTATGTGAATTGTAATGTTTTCCACGACAATCGTGTTTTTCTCAATGATCATCGGCTGCACAACCTCGCTCTTTAAAGAAGCTATGCAAGATTTAAGGTCGAAGGCGAGGCTATGCAGAAGAAATTGTCGCGAAGCTAATGGCACTGGGACATGGCAAGCTTTACCTCCTCATAAAAAGGCTCTCGGGTTCTAAATGGGTATACAAAATCAAATATCACTTGATGGGCAAGTTAAGCGCCTTAAGGCTTCTGCCCGTTATTTTGGCAATCATCAAGTCGGTGGTTGATTATAATGAAACTTTTGCTCCAGCTTGCGAAAAATGGTCATCGTCAGGCCTTCTAGTCATTCATGAACGGCCAAAAATCGGGTTTGCATCAGGATGGATGTTCACACGCTTCTTCCATGGTGATTCGATGAAGAAGCCATGAAACTTCCTCCTAGCTTCCAACGTCAAGACTCCCGGTTTAAAGGTGTCGCCTCAAGAAGTTCCTTTTGTATGGTCTACGACAAAGCCCGCTGCTGGTATGCTGTTAGTCGCTTCTTTCAAGACTTATGGTTTCCTTCAGCCTTATTCAGATTATTCTCCTGCTTACTCTACATCGTGACCTGGCATAACTAATGTTCTTTGTATGTTGATGATCTCATTATTTCTCGTAATGATGCTTCACACACCATCTTCTACGCCTATTCGCAGACCGAAAGTGTTTCCATATGAAAGACGAGGTGCCTCAAGTATTTTCGGTATCGAGGTTGCTCAGAATTGTGAGGGCATTTTCTTGTGTCAACGGGTAAATACACTCTTGATATTATTGTTTAAATCGGGCTTATCAGTCTCGCCCCGCCAAGGCTTTCCCACGGAGCATAATCAATAATATTGGCTCTCTCCAAAGGCCCTCGCTTCGCCGATCCCGAAGGTATAGACGACGGTGGGTCGCCCATTTACTTAACCTCCACCCGGCCCCGACTTGGTTTATACAACTCATATCTGCCTGCTTTATGCAACACCCTTTGTTAGATCATCGATGCGGCGCCTGCATTCGCTTCGCTACTTAAAAGGGTGTCCGGCCGGCATTCTTCTTCGCTCGATTGTGAGTTATCTCCGACAGTTAAAAGCGATTCCGACAATACGTATCCTTTGACTAGACGGTCTCTTACCGGGTCGATAGTGTTTCGATCTTCTCCGATTTCTCGAAGACCAAGAAACAACATACTGTCCCTCTGACTCATCCCGGTCTTGTTGAAGCAGTATCGTTCCATGGCATCGTCCTTCAGAGTTGAAATGGCTCAGTTGCTTGTGGTTAGGTGTCACACGTCGCTGACCATGCGCTTATCTTTTGTGATGGTCGGTGACGTACATTACTTTCGAAATCCGCAATAGTAGTGGCGTCACCGTATGTGAGTTGATTGTCATTATGTGCGTGATCTTAGGTAGTGACGGTATTATTTCTACGTCTCATGTGTCTCTTTGAATCGACTTGCCGACATCTTCACGAGGCTCTTAATAGCCCATGAGTTTACAATATCTTAGCGAGTTGGGCGTTTGTGATCTGTGCTTCCGGCAGGGGTATTAAGATTATAATGGAATATCTTGTCTTACATTTTAGAATATGTATATTCTGATTTGGTCGATGGGTATAATTCTTGGCGTATTATAGCCATGTTATAGACATGCATCTTGTGCCAGGACTTTTAGTTTGTAATATTGTATATATATTACCTACGGGTGAATCAATAGAATCAAGGAAAACCAATTCTTTCATATAGAAATCAGGAGAGAAAACAAGGAGAGAGAGAGAGAGAGTCTACCTTAAACAAAGATGCCAAGGGAGGAATAGAGAAAGCAGATGTTGAAGATTGGTTCTCTACCAATACCTGTGGCGGCAGCGAGACGACCTGCTAGCTCCTTCTCCAAACTTTGGTCTTCGCTACCACACTCGGTTCAAGATCTAGGGTTCTCAAAAATTTGTCTTATTTTCACATATGGCATTGGAAAATGGGTGTCTCTCATAGCGGATTTACATAGTATCAACACATACAAAAATTAGTTTATGTAAATATTTATAACTTTTATATTTTCAATTTACCATAATTAATTTATAAAATAAAATCCTAATTTTCTAATATAATTGGTATAAATTAACTTTAGAAGTGAATAGGTAAATTTTGAAACCTAATAATATGAATATTCATTTATAAATTAAAAATTTTGATTATCATAATCCCTGTTACACAAATTAATTGTTTTAAATCCGATCAAATGCAGAAGTTAATTTTAAACTAATAATGAATGAATTATTTTATAAATGATATAGTAATACATAACAGATCTTATTAATAATAATAACAGATAGAAATGGACGTTGTGTTCAAATCGTCAAAACCTAATGAAATTAAAATATTTATCTAATACTAAAACTCTTCCTAATCAGCTATTATAACCTCATCTTCCCATATTTTTATTTTAGTATTAATGATATAAAATTTTCAGAACATATAAATTAAATAATTTATTAAATTAATTTTATTAATTGGATATAAATAAAATCAATTCTATAAAATCTTTTTTTACTCATTGAAATTGATAAATTAATTAAAAATATATATTTTATAAAAAATAAATTATTTATTATTGATATAAACTAAAAAAATAGGTTGAATCGATTTGATTAAAAAAATAAAATATATATAGATATAATTAAAATTTGTTAAATAAATATTTTATTTCCCTTATGAAACAGGTGGTGATCACTTCAATTTATAAGACTTATTAAGTAAATTATTAACACATCAAAATATTAAATATGCATTGACTTATAAATAAATTGTCAAGGTTTTACCATATAAGTCATGAAAAAATTCAATATATGTCACTATTTGTGTAAACAAGTTGGAAATGTCATAGTTATACATTAAAACGAGCAATATTGACATATATTATCATAAGTCGAGATAATATATACCAATAATTACCTTTGTTCTTATAGTAGGTGGAGGACCTATTTGATGGAAGTCTATGATACAATCTCTAACTGCATTATCTACCATTGTGTCAGAGTATATGACAGTAGTTAAGGCTACAAATTTGTGGCTTGCAGGATTGCTTAAGGAGTTAGGTATTTAGCAAGGTGGAGTTCAGTTGCATATTGACGATCAAAGTGTCATCTTTTTGGCAAAGAACCAAGTATATATCATGCAAGGATCAAACACATAAATGTCAGATTTTACAAGATCGGGGAGTTGGTTTCTTCTTGTGAGTTATTGATTGAGAAGATTCATACTTCTAAAAATGTAGCAAACATGTTGACAAAGCCTATTACCACATAAAAGTTCAATCACTACTTGAACTTGATTAATATCTCCAAATGTTGGATGGGAGATGCCCCGACCTATTGCTCTATGTGGACTTTTCAAGCCATGATTGGTTTTCTTCAAAGATGTAGATATTCATCAAGGTGGAGATTGTTGTGGCGTGTGACTCATATTAAGGTTAGAAGGATTAGGCAAATGCCTAAGTAGAGCAAAACGTAGCATAAGCGCACTGAGCAAAGTGAAGCGGAGCGAAGACATTTGCCCTTCATGTATATCCTCTTTTGTTGAAAGGCGAAATAACAAATTGGGGGTATTGTATGGTATATTTAGGGTATAAGTGTGTTTTTGGAATTTGGTTATATCCAGGATTATTATAAATATTCTCCTATGTAACCCTATTTCGAATATAATGAAAGTTGAGCGGCCGTTCCCGTGGATGTAGACACACTATCGAATCACATAAAATCTACGTATTTTCTTCGTTTTTCCTTACTTTGATTTTATCACCATTGTTGCACAAATCATAACATGGTTCAATCTAATTTCATTAAAATTGCAGTTACTAACGTCACTACCCAAAGTTTTTTTTAATACGACTTTTTTTCTTAAATTTTTTTTATGACAATTAGTTATTTGTTTCGGAATACAAATTAAACACTTTTCTTTTTACATTTGCTTCGAAATATAGTATAGGGTAGAACCAGTCAACGCGAGATTGAAGTGCGTATTGCGAGGATGAAGAAGCTTTGATGTAGTTAGGGTTGTGGTCCACGAGATCAAAGGTGACCTCCAAATGCTTCAAAGATGCCGACAAAAGGAAGACTAATTCGCAGACGAGGACTTGTCAGCTTCGAGACACAGGGAGGGAATGAAGAACAGGAAAGATGAAGAAGCAGTCATAGTCATGTGGTGGGTTCTTTGGATTTTCCATTCATAACTTTTATACCCTGATATGCAATTATTTTTTTGCCAGTGATATCCATTTTTCATCCCTTTCTCTCATATTATTCTCAATTTGATGACCCGATACATACTTTTTTAATTTTTATTTATAATAGTGAGTCAAAAGTTCAAAACTTATTTTTCTTAAATTTGAATTTAAATAAATAAATGAATAATGTTTAAAGATGATTTTAAATAAAATAGAAGTGAAGTTTGGTATCTTTTTTTAATAAAATGATTTTTATTAGAAAAATATAAAATAATGTAAGTCATCAGTTTGAATTAGATTTGAACTGTTCAAACCTTTATATTGCTCAATCCCAATCAAAATAGTTGTGAAGAGAAGAATTCTTACAAATTAAATATGAAAGTGGTAGTACATATCTAAATACAATGGAATTGGAAATTTGAATAAGGTGAATGGGACAGATTTGGGCAACCACAAACGTGCCGCTTACTGTATACATAAAATATTTTCCATGGAAGAAGATCGATAGCATTAGCAATCAGCTACGTAAGCACCTCGTCCATTGGAATTCCTATTTCTTTTCTTTACTTCACTTTGTTATTTAAAGAAAAGAAAACATAAAATATTCTCCATGGAAGAAGATCGTTAGCATTAGCAATCAGCTACGTAAGCACCTCGTCCATTGGAATTCCTATTTCATTTCTTTACTTCACTTTGTTATTTAAAGAAAAGAAAAAAGAAAGAAAATGAGTTCTTAACATGACTCACAAAAGGGAATGGGCATACTCCACGCTTCAGGCTCTAAGACTATTTTTTATTCTCAAAAAAGTTGAGAAAAAATGTTAAAAAAAATTCATTGAAACCTGACTCAAGTAATAAATGTATAAGACGTCGTATACTCAAAATCCTTAAAACTATGTTTTGTTTTCAAAAAATTTGAAGGAACATTTTATAAAAGAAAATTATAAGTAAAAAATAGACGAAAATAAAAATTAAATTAAATCCCACAATTAAATAATTTTAAAATATATAAGTTTTTAGGTAATTTTATTTATATTTAATTTTTTTAAAAGATTTATTATATAATAAACATAATAAAATCATTTTATTTAGTTTCTTTTTTCCTTCTTTATATCTTCCTGAAAAATAAACAACTTACAAGAATAAAATGATGAAAAAAGAAAAGAAAGAAAGTTTAAACACGTAATTTATTATATTGTAACAAAGTTTATAAAGGCATGAAGGAGGAGGAGAGGTTAAAGAGGAGAGGGTTAAAAGAAGAAAAGAAAAGAAATGAGGTCATGGCCCCAAACCTTTTAATATTAGAAAGAGAAAAATAAAATTTTATATATTCTAAAAAGGAGACTTGATTGAGTCCAGCTTCTGGCGTCATGATTGCACAAGCCACAGCTGCTTCCATCCACCCATCACCGCAAGCCGCCAAGCCTTTGTCTGCAATCAGGGAGCTTTTACTCATTATTTTTTCTAATAATTATTTTGATCATGACAATTTTTTTTAAGTTAGCATTTGTTAGAAATAAAATAAGTAAACGGAAATAATTTAATACTTAACATTATTAAATTATATTTGGAACTAATTTTAGGAAAATTATTTTCGGATGGGACCAGATTGTAATGGATGGAAAAATAACATGTATGAGGTGGATTAGGTTTTGGACGGAGGAGGAAAAATGTCAAATTTGTTAGGTTGGAGTGCAATATGAAATGAATAAATGTTAGGAGTAAGAAAAACAAGCAGCCCCCCAACCCTTACCTAATCCTTGGGTCTTTCGTAATCTAGACCTGACATGTAACAACAATGACACAAGTAGTGGTTCTTTCTTAAACTCCCTATTTATTTATTTTTTTTATATCATTTCCAATTATTGGAATCTTTTTTATTTATTTTATTTATGTCATTTCCAATTATCGAAATTGGCTCAAGGCCTTAAACTTGGTTTGAGACGGTGATGGAACTCGAAAGACAAAAATATAACCTTAATAATTTGGGACTAAGGAGAATACTCAAACGCTTGTGCATTTATCATAGGAGATAAATGTTAGTAAGCCTATAATTTTATGACAAGCTTCGACTATGTAGTGACAAAGTGCACAATCACACATCCCACTACATATTCTAATAATGAGTGAGTAGGCCACACATGTAAAAAGACATGTAATATAAAATAGCCTCAACAAATATAAAAGTTTGATCTTCTTCCCCATTATGAATCCAAAAAGAAAGAAACTTTAATTTGAAAACCAACTTTCAATTACAAAAATTGTATAACTTTCGGGAAATATAAGGATTTGAAATTTTTTAAGAAAATTGTTAATTATATCATCTTAAAAATGCCATCTTTTATGTGTAAAGCCCGTGAGCATCGACCCTTACATTAATCATGAGAGAGCCAGCTTTCTGTCCCCACTAAAAATTCATCAACACTCCATCATTTTGCAACAACCCTCTTTCATTTATTGCCTAACTTATACTACTTTAACATGCCCTAAAAATCAAACCCTAGCTCTCCATGTATATATATATATATATAAGAATTATTATATATTTTGTATTAAAATATATTAATAAATAGGGGTGAGGTTGCTTGTATGATTGTCCTACGCACATCTCTAATTATATATGGTTACCCGTTTGCTTCATTTTCTCGAGAAGCATCACCATCCTTCTATATGATTCTCCCTTGATCTCTAATGTCCCCATGGCCTAATAATGACTTAATGAATTGCTTGAACTTCTGAACAAAGATAAGCTTTATAAATTAATCCCGATGAATTTATTTTCATTACATTTAATTCCCAGGTGATAAAGCGTTTTTATGAAGTTATTTTAGGACTCACTTTCACCATATCATATCATTTGAAAGCTATAAGTGTTTTCTTCTTTAAGTTAGACATGATGGGCTAAATTAATTGTTTGTTAATATTATTTTAAAAAATAATACTATAGGAAATATTATGAATAATTGAATATTGGAATACATAATTAAGACTAAAATATAAAATATGAGGAAATTTGATTTTTAATTGGATTACACCTTTTATAATACTAAAAAAAATGTTATGATTAGGTGTTATAATATGAACCTACAGGACATTAGTTTAACTCATAATTTAAAATATTTTATTTTGGTAAGTTTATTAAGACCATGTCTGGATTCATATGCTTTTATCTCAATATGGTTAATTTATTAAAGAAAAGTTAAGTTTTGATTAAAAATTCATTTATATTGAAAAATTACTTCATATTTGATAAATTTTGATTATAGTAATTATATTTTAAAAAGTATTAGCTAGAACTAATACAAAAAATATTCTTCAAAAATCGATCGTAGTGGAGTCATGCTAGTTAGAGTTGGTAAAGATCAATCTAATCCATTTCACTCTTAGCTCATTCGGGATCTGTGAAAACAAGTTTTCATGTCTAAAACTATTTAGATTAATTTGAGTTTTGAGCCAGGCTCCATACGGGTTCTTGGTTAAAGCGAGTTAAAGCGAGATTATTTTTAAAAATCTCTCTCAACAAAAAAATTAATTTTATAAATTAGATGCATTTTTCATAAAAATAATAATATATAAATATATAATAATAATTAATATATAAAATGATTGAGTCTAATGATATATTAATAGTAAAAAAACTTAAATAAATAAATAATGTTTGACGTTGTTATATGAAATCTACGTGAGTAGTTAAAATAGTATCCAAGCGATAAAGTAACAAGCGAATAACATGTTGAAAAATATTTGAAATTATCCAGATGAATCTCATTATCTTTCGTATCTTACAATCTTACGTCTTCGGTTATGGTTATATCCAATAATAACACGTGATTCCAAATTAGAAATATGTACATTCTCGATGGTGGTTGAATTATAATTATCTATCAATTATTAATTTAGAATGTTAATAACATAAGTGTTATTTATGTTTGGAGAAAAAAAATTTCAAAAAATACATCTCAATCCTATAATAATGAAATATCGTATTTGTTTGAAAATCCATTTGGCTAGAAGATATTATAAAGAAATTAATGTATAATTTTTGTTAATTATTTTTAAAATAGCATTATTTTGTTATTAACAAGTTTAAATAATAAAATTATTTAAAATATCTTGAGGAATTTAGTTATTGAATTTAATTTAATTTATAAGTAGTATAAGCTTGAATTTTTTATAAAAAAAAACATATGATTGAATAAAATTTAAAATAAATAAAAAAATTGAAATTGTAAATATTTAAAATAGGATTAATGAGATAAATAAAAATATATGTGTAAGAAAATTGTAATTTATTTAATTAGTCATCACTTGTAATTTTAGATGAGATTTTAAATATTAAATATCATTATAAATTATATTAAAAATATATATTTAGAAAATAAAAATAAAATAGTTAAAAGCAAATAAAATTTAATATATTAATTATATATTATAATAATAATTACTTTTAAAACGCATCTTCTAAAAATATATAGTTAAAATATCAATTTTATAAATGAATTACTCGAAAATTTTAATTATTAAAACTAGATTCTTAAAAAATTAAATAAAAATTTCGAAATTTAATGCAATTTGCTTAGGGCCAAATCCACATGAGCCATGATCCAAAATGGATTAAACCAAATTGGCCTAATTTTATTTAAGTCTTAAATTTTATAATTCAACCCTTAAAAAATTTAAATTAGAATGGACTAATCCATCAAACTTAACCCATATTCCCAACCCTTTCTTTTAATATCTTGTGGAAAAGAGCCGTTGAAATTAATGACGATTAAGAAATCTTACACTGTTGACGGGGCATGACATAATCTTTAGTATATTACTCTACGTTTGTACCCCCTCATTTCGTGGGACCAGTATTATTTTATTAAGATACCTCTGTCAAATAGTGAAACTATTTATATGAAATGATAATATTTGATGGGTTGATTTGATTTCAAATAGAAATATAATAATTTATGTTTTTGATTTAAAAAATTTAGAGGCCACGTTTGGTCACCGTTTTTTTAAAACTATTTTTTTTCTGAAAAATAAGAATAACACAAAAAATCTATTTAGTTTTTTTTCTTTATTTTGAAAAACAAGAAAAATACTAAAATTAGAGAACAATAATGATTTTGGAAAAATACTAAAATAATGTTTTTTATACTTTAAAAAACAATTTAAAAAAAATAAATTTCAAAAATATGAACAAAATGTGCTTATATAAGTATGTTTATATACCATTTTTTAAATTTGTTTCTTATTTTAAAAAATAAGAAAAACATAAAAGATATGTTTGATTTTCTATATAAAAAAAAACAAAAAACAGTAAATTAAAATAATAAGAATAATTTTTAGAGAATACCTAAATAATATTCCCTATTTTTCAAAATTATGCTTAAAATAGTTTAAAAATAAAAACCAAATTGAGAATAAAATTTCAAACCACGAAATACATCATCATTGGATTTTTGAAAACAAAACAGTCAAAACAATCATCTTAGATTTAAGTCTGATAGTAATTTCATTTTGATACAAAATTGAAAGAATTGTTCGTTACAATTGATACCTATGATATGAGTCTATAATATGACACCGAATTTTCCCCACCTTCCAAACACCACACCTTTCACAGCCACAGAATCATCAAAGAAATGAAAACTGCGCCGCTGACGTCATGGGAGGGGATATCCTCTTCCAGTTGTTCATTACGTGCCCAACAAACGTAAATCACATGACGCCAGTCGCCGGCAATAATCAATCATAGGCATTTACGGAAAAGCCCATGGACTATATAGACACATTAAAATACAAAGTATCTTTGAAGACCGAACAGAAGGATATTATCGTCTTCTTAGCATCAACGCGGCACCCAGCCTAAATAGAGGAAGAAATGAGAAAGATCAACACGTTCCTCTCGTTTGTTCGTTCCGGTGGTTTTGCAGAGGAAGAAAACGTACGAAAGCTCTTCGCAGAAATTTTCTCGATGGAAAATGTGGAGGGGGCGATGGGGAGGATTAAGGAGAGAAAGGGAGGATGAGGAAGAAGAGAAGAAGATTGAGCAGTTTTTCGCCCTGATCAGAAGCTTCCGGGAGGCTCGTGACAGGCGAAGGGGCGAGTTGAATGAGATGGAGGAGAAGAGGAGGAAGAAAAGGAAGAAGATCGAGGATGAGCAGTCCAGTTGGGTGCCGACTTTTCGGCCGGAGGATTTTAATGAAGAGATTGAATTCAGAAGGCCGCCGTTAATCTTCCCCTGTAGACGCCGGGAAGACAAGAAGGTGAAAGACCAGGAAAACGATGGCGATGTCAACCTGAATCTCTCCCTCTAGATTGTATAGAAAAAAAAAGAGAGTATGTAAGAATCATGTTTTGGTAATATTTATTTGAATGCGAATTTCGATTTGTTGTTTGGTTGATCGGATTTCCGCCATTTCAATATGATTAAGATCAAACATCTGGTAAAATTTTGAAAATGTGAACAGGGTTTAGGTTTGAAAGCAATTGGCTGTTGTTCAGGTTAATTCTCTGTTGGTTTCAAGAAATGATGTTTGAAATAGAGAAGGGGGACATCATCGCAAGCATTACTGGTTGAAACTTTCTCGCTTAATAATGCAGAAATAGCTTGTTTGGTTGTTAGAAACCTATGCATTCAGATATTTTTCGAGAAGAGCAGTGACACTATTTTTTTTTCAAAGCCCCCCATTTTTATTCTGTTGATCCTTGTGACTTGATCCATAAAACACCAAAATATTTCATTCTATAACATCAATTTCTCCATCTTGGATATTGGAATTGGTAAAGCTAGTTTGATCATTAACCAAATGGATCAAAATTTCAAATTTTACAGATGGGATTTCTGAGCAGACCCAAAATTGAGGCAATGGTAATGGGTGACATTGTTAATTCAGGCAGACTTCTCTCCTGGCTGAGTTACTTTTCAATTAGTTTTCTCTGAATAGGTTGCTTGGAAACAGAAGAAATTTTGTTGTGGAACTCATTTTGGTGAGTTTTCCCTAGAAATGGTGCGGTGACTGCCATAAATTATCTCTAGATGCAGACAACCACTTCAAAGCCGTGGGCTGATTAGCAAGGCTCTTTCCCATCTTGGTGTCCTTTTAGCTCCTACCGATATGTCTTTGCCCACTTTGTTTAACCCAAAGAAGGACATCTAGATCAATACATTTCCTCTGCATTAAGGGCCTTTTTGGTTACATTTTGAAATTGTTTTTCCACAGAAACAAGGAAATAAGCAACACAATTTGGTTCTTAGTTTTTTTTTTTGAAAAAACGTAGAAAGCACGAGAAAATGCTACATTCCCGATATGACCGTTTTCGAGCAAAAATGGTATTTTATGGTCTTATTTAGTTCCTGTTTTTGAGAATATTTTTTGAAATAGTGTTCTCTAAAAATCTTTTTTTTTTTTTTTTTATGTTTTTCAGGAAAGAAAAAAATTCTGAACCAATGGTTTTTCTTATTTTTGAGAACATAAAACAATTTTTATGATCAGAATTTTCAGAACAGTTTTTTAGTTTTCATATAGAAAACAAGGGAGAGAAACACAGTGACTTTTCGTTATTACGAAAATCGACTTTAGGAGCAGCGAACAAAAGAAGAAAAACACCAAGAGCAGTCTCCCTCTTGCTAATCGTGTTCTGCCATTTTTTTCTTTTTTTTAATTACTGGAGGAATAAAAAAGCTGTTCTTAAAAACTGACAAACAGCCCTTAAGTCGCTTGAGAATTATTAGCAATAACGGTTTTAAAGCAGAGATAATGAAGCCTCAAGTCTTTTTGCTTGACCATCTACCAAGAACTCCATATTAATTTGAACTTTGAGGGTTAGTTTAGTTGATCCGGCTTTAGGTTTGTTCTTTAATGATCACTAATTCGAATTCACTTAAGGCCATTGAATAACTTGCTCGATCTTCAAGTCCTCTTAATGATCATTAATTCAAGTACAAGTACCTCCAAGGCTACTGAATGACTTACCCGACCGATTAACTTCAGATCCATTGCCCTCATAACTAAGCTGTGTAATTAGGCCTTCTGCAATTGAGTCAATTGGGCTGAGGAGTCTGGATTATGCTTGGTAAAAAGGTGTGATCGAACATTATGGCAGGAGACCCAGAACCACATATTTTTTTCCTTAAGGAAAATTGGGAAAACAATAAGTGGGGGGGAACATAAGGATCATGAAGGCATAGTGAGATGATGAGAACAATGGGTTCCATCCCCATTCAGTGGAGGGCAATACAGGCCCACGTAATTTTCTCATCACACAAATAGGGTGCCGTACAGATTTTTGAAGCAAGTCCAGAATATATTCTTACACCATCATTCGAATTAAATTGTGGCCTGGAAGCCATAGATCTGCACCGACATATTCATAATCTGTGCAATTTTATTCCTTGCTTTAAGGAGATTTCTTTCACTAGAAAAACTGTTGCAGTTCATCAGCAATCAGAAGAAAGCTGGACAATTCGCTTTCTAATGTGAAGCCCATGCGCACACTTTCCAGTAAAGGGACTCTTTCAAGGCCCTTTGTCACATGTACCATATTCCCTAGACAAACATATATGGTGTAGCAAGCTAGTCCATAGATTACAAGCTCCTGAAAATAGGGTAAATAGTGTTGATTAACCTGCAACAATCAATGATGAAAAAGAAAGGGAACGCCGGATTTATGTAGTTTGGCAGCCTACTTACATCCACGAAAAAAACGGCTCAATATTTCACTATCGTATCAAAATTTTCAAAATATCCCTATACCAACATGAGTCACGTGTTACCAAAAACAATGAATACAACTTTTTCAGAAATTAACCTATAAAAAGCTCCAAAAGTACGTAAATTTCAATTAACTTTTCTCTTTAGAAGTTGTTTCCCAGAAAAGTTAAAAAATTTCCGACATAATCTTGTGCATGTAATATAAGATCGATATATTGTGTCATTGCTATGTCATTGTAAAGAAGTTTTTTTTTAAATATAAAGAGTCTATTGTGTAATATAAGGAGTCTTTAGTGTTCTCATATTTCTTTTTTATTTTATGATTTCGTAATTTGGCTAAGAGGGTTGTATTTTAATATTGTAGAAGATAGAGTTATATATTTAGATGCTTCTATCCTGGGTTTGAAATCAGTAACTCTTAGGTGTTTTTCCGTTAGGATATGTTACTTTGTCAAAAACCTAGGATCCTAGAGCATGTTATGTTACTTTATCAAAAACCTAATATGCTGGATTGAGGAAGGAGCTAGCTATGCATTTAGAGTAGGTCCTAGAATCTATTTTTAAATGAATTGAATTGATAAAAGTTGATCTTGACCAGTGTTATTACGGTGATTTGATTAAAAGATTTCGAATCATTAATTTTCAATCACATTATGATAAAAATACCTTAATTATTTTCTTATAAAAATAATAATCTCTTTTGTAAGACATATGTAAATACCTAAAAGGGTAAACTGTATTTTTATCTATAATAAAGTATTTTTTAAGAAAAAAAATATGGGAATGACTAGATTTGTAAATTTTAAATTATTTAATATCTTTAAATAAAAATATTTCTTATTATTAGTGGATATATACTTAAAAAAAGTCAATTAAATATTTTTTTTGTTCTATATATTAAAATTTAAATTGATGAAATTTTAAAAATTCTTCTTAAGTTTGATGTGTGAATTTTGGATTGTCGTATATCATTTTGAGACCATCCATTTTGGTTACAAGTTTGATTCCTTTGGTTGTATTAAATATGATAAATCCCTATTAAATCCAACATTATAAAAGTAAAAATTTTGCGATTCAAATTTCACATGATATGCACAAATAGAGAAAAACATAAAATGATGTTAAACACAAATGTGCTAAAATAAAAGTAAATTAGTTTTTTATGTAATCATATTATTCTCTAAAAATTATTAAATAATTCTTTAGAATTTACTAAGACGCCTAATTTGACAATAAAATTGATCTCTTATAAACGATTCATAATTATAGAGATAACTATTTCATTTTGAATTGGAATTGATGTTTTCTACTATATTGTTAGCTTGACAATCTTCGTTTGAATCATATTATATTATTATTGTCTTTATCCTATTGTTTTTAAGAGGGAAATAGTTATTGTATTAAAGTAGGTTGAAAATATTACTTAAAAATTATTGATTTGAGATAGTTTTGCTATCATAAAGTCTTATATTCCACATGTTTGACTTGGGATATAACAACTCACTTTCAATCATGTAAATATTTTCATAATTTTATTATTTTATAAGGTTAAGTTACGGATGGGTATATATATATTATTTTATTTTATTTTTTTCAGAATTTCCAGACCATGGACCTATCTAGTTTTGTGTTCTTTGAGCTCCTATCTAGTTCTGCTCTCTATATTCTATAAAATTGAGAGACAAATAGATTAGATATCTCTTTTGGGATTAATTTGAGCATATTTTGGTAATTGGTAACTTCTTAGTTATATTATAACTGTCCGACTCATATGCACTATAAATCGTTAGACCAGATGTGTGAAATTTCTAATTCAATTGCTGTGAAATTTCTAGTTCAATTGCAGCTTAAAATCTTGGGCCCTTTGTTCTCAAAAAAAAATAATATGGTGGGCCCTTTTGGTCCATTTTACAACATCCTGGGCCTATTCCTATTTTGAAATTTATAAGGTAATTATAAAAAGAATTCAGGGTGGGTAAACGGTAAAACAGTGCTCTCTGCTTTTAAAATTAATGGGATTTTCTATTCTGAAGGTCTCCCCATTGCATATCCACTTCGATAGTGGTGTCGATTATTTAAAAAATGGAGAACAGAAGGCCTGATAACTAATCCTTTTCTTCAGGCGAAAGGTTGTCCAATGAATGGCTCTGTTTCAATCTCATACATGACAAGCCCCATGTGCAGGTGATTATAGTCAACTAGTATGCCTTGTCTCTCCTTTTATTGTATAGGGCAGAAGGTCCAAAGAGATGAATCAAGCTCTGTTCTCATGGAGTTACTTCTTCACTGAATCAGAACCAAGACAGAGATTTTGAAATCATTAGACAGTGACATGACATGAGCTTCAGTGAGAAGTGAGAATATTGAATCCCACCACGCCAAGTCAATGGGAATAGATCCCCCATGTTTTCTATTCATCTGCATGCTGGCTGAGAGATTTCTGGCCTCTGCTTTTCTTGGAGAACTATCCAGAAAAAGGCTCACTTTTACATTCCCCTTTGGTTCTACAGCATCAGGATTGATGGGGGAGTGGAAAAACAGAGCTCTTTGTCCCAGCTCAAATAGTTTAGATAATGTTTTGTTTGGTCTTGTCTTTTTGTCTATTTTTTCTGGGAATTGTCATTTTTCTGCGAAAAAAATCTAAGAAAACCAGAGAAGTGGATATACAATCTTCAATAGCTTAGTTTTCTTGTAAAGAAACAGAGAAAACAGGGGAGTACAAGAAGAGAGCAGTGTTATTGAAAAAAAGGACCAGACAATTCTATGCTTACAAAGTTCCCTCTTTGCTAAGGGAGAGAGTTTGCCACAAATTCAACCAATGGTCCAAGGCAACAGAGAAAAGAACTAGTGCAACAAGCAAGGAAATATTATCTTGAACTTAGTACAGACTATGGAGATAGATTTGCTACACTAGCTAATTCTTCTCATTTGTTTGATGAATGTGGACTCTTTCCCAAGTTGGATGCCCTTGCTTCTCCTGGACTGCTTTTTCCACCCCCACTTGATCTAGGACTATGCTCCCCTCTTAGTTCGGTTATACGGGGGCTGTATGCTTTTTCCGATAGGTGAGGACTCTGAAAGCTTCTTGGATCTTTTGTTGGTGTTGCAGTTGAGCTTGTGATCTTAGGGCTGCACATATGCCTAATTTCACCGCGGCTTCGGGTAATTATTTCATCCAAAATCTCACCACCCTCTGCCAGAGTAGCTCCAGCTCCCAGCTCTCCCTCCTGCTTGAAACAAATCAATCAATACTAATCCAAATTTGTGGTAAAAAGTCATTTTAGGATATTTGATGAAGAACACACCATTGCAAGATTGAATGGTAATGCTGGTGCCTCTTCATACTCAGCTGCATCCAAATCTTGAAGGTGTGCCCCTTTGAAAAACTTGGGCAGAAAGTATTGTCTCACAGGAACCAAAAGCATAATCATCAAAGGGAACAACACCCCTGCAATTGGAACCCATGTGATCCCAAAACAGATGAGCAAGTATGTTGTTTGGAAAATTGTAAATATTGCAATTGTCTTGAAAGGCACAGTTTCCACAAAGGTGGCATGATACTCCTCTAGAACTCTGCAGAAGAAAAAAAAAAGTTAATTTCTTAGACATGGAGAAGAAAGTAGGAAAATTGAAAGATGTGAAAGAAAGGGTACTTGTATCTTCTGCTTGGTGCGGTGAAGAGCAATACAAGATCCTTTCCCAAAACTGGTTACCGAATTAAACTTTCAATGGCCATGAGGCGAAGTAGCCCCAAAGTGCAGAGGGTTGGGATCATTTTGAGGATGGGCATGGCTGCAACACATCCACCAACTGCTGCAGCTTGAAGCAAGTTACTCAGGCGCTGTTCTTTCACCTCCACAGGCAGTAGGTCATCAATCTCCTTCTCGACATCAAATACTGTCTCATCAACTGGTGCATCAATTGCTCCCATGCTTGAAGCCAATTGAATTGTTGATTCTTTTAACTCCTTTAGTCCCTGCTCAATTGAATTCATGCGGTCAAGTTGTTGTGTGAGTCACATTCTGGAGCCTATAAAGCCTATAAATCTTTTGAACACAAATCTGTACTCCATGGAAATCTTACTTGAGCTGAGGGCTCCTAATTGGATCAATGGGGTCTGCATTTGCTGATAAGCTTCTTGCATATTTCCATACAACTGACTCAAGCTTGAGTTCTTACTTAATATACTTTTGCATTATATTACAACAAGGTGGTTTACAAACAGCTGCAAATAGAATATTAGTCAAGAAAAGCACTTTTTTTTCCACGTGTCTAAAGAAGAGCTGATAAATTTACCAGCCAGGCTTCAGGTAGAATACCTGATGTTTAAGAGTAGCTAGACTCTTTGTATGCATTGATTATTGGGATGACACCATTTGATGGAGGGATTCCGAGGAGACCACACATAATGGTCTGCCATCAAGAAACAGCAATTCAAACATGTAACAAGAAAAAAGAAACAATAGGGGTCCCAAGTGAAAAACATAGTAAAAACTGTCATACCAAGAACCCTAGAAGGAGTAAGTCATAATGGAAAGAAGGTGGCTTTCTCAAAATTAGGAATTCTTCTACTAGGCAAGTTGAGATGCTACACTATGATTCAAAATAGTAAACACTGCGATCATCGTGGCTGGAATGACTCAACTATGTAAGACAACACACATCTGGCATGTCCTGCCAGTTTGAATTACAAATCATCAGTTTTGAAGGTCTAATGAGACAGATACTAGAGCTTGGATAACTGGAAGACTTTATAAACATGCCTTAATGACAGTCCAATTCTCATATGCCAGGTGACCATGGATTTGGGCTTAAAGGCGACAGAATTCCTTTGGAACTTCCAGCAGGTATGTAGGGAAGCTGCTGTCAGATTAGAACCATGAGGGGCACACCATAGTCTGCTGTCTCTAAACTTCAAACCAACCTGGAAAAACCAAGCTTAGAAACTATAAATGTATTCTCAGAAAATCTAAAGTTGCCAATTCATTAGCAACAAGATCTGTGAGATAATCATAGCCTAGTTCAGTTCAGTTCCAGATCATCAGAAACACTTTAAAAACATAGACTGACCAGTCCCATATCTCCATGACCTTGCTTTTCGGCTTCTTAATGCTGTGAGCAGAAGGCCAAATGAAAGAACCAAAGCAAACATCCCATTTGCAAATCTCCATGAAGGTATGAACTCTGTTAACTTGGGATTTTCTTGTTTTGGTATGCGAAACTCATCCACAACTCCCTAGAAAAAACTCACAAAACAAGTGAGAAAACAGGACAAATGGAATGGAACAGAAATGAAGATGATCAAAATATTTCTTACCTTAATAGCTTGCTGCATGAAGAGCATAGCAATGAGCAGGCCAAACAATTCTCCAGCCACACGGGTAAACCTATTGATAATGGAGCAAGCTCCTAAGATAGCCAGTAAGAACAGCAAGATTGCAGTCCATACACATACCCTGAAAAGCATCAAATGTTTCAGATAAGTACTTCTATGCTATAAACAGGAAAATGAAGTCCAAAGGAAGAATTTGAAGCAATATTGTGGAGGATAAATCAAGAACATTAAACCAAGTATATAATTATCATGAAAATTCGAGAAAACAGATCACCATCCAGTCCATGCTAGAAATAGCTGGCTAAATCTGGTCTCTCCTTCGCGTTGAACATGAATGTGTACATGATGACAGTAGGCTCTGCAGCTACTCTAAGATCAGCAAGGATTGTCCTCCAATGATGGAGTGTATTGTATCCCACAAATTGCTGTGGATGCCAACGTCTGAACTGCGGTCAGAACTCCTTCTGCATGATCAAGGTGAAGAATATTATCGCACCCAATCACTTTTATGCTAGGAAGAGAAGGTTTATCGGAATTTGAGGGCATTACTCAAGAGATCTAATTTAACAGTTTGCTTTGAATACCAGTATCTCTCTCAAGTTGTTCACCAAATGAAATGACTGGGATAGCAGAAGCAAAGAATATGTATGTGGTAGGGGCCAAAATCCTGAAAACAATTATCATACCATGAGTTCAATAGAGAGCCAGCAACATAAGAATTGAACAACATACACAACATGATTACAGAATGTGACTAGCAAAGATAAAATGAATATATACCGGAAGCCTGCCCTGACTCCACCTGCCCAATCTTGCTTGTAGCATCAATCTTCCTCGAAGATCATTCTTTATTCCTCTGAAAGTACAAAACTCTCCTCCATGGTTCTCGATACTTAGAACTCAGGGACTAAGTACTTTCCTTCCTTCCCAAAAAAGAAATACAACACTGAAAGGGTGAGGAATAATACCGCTAAGGATCCCTTGGGCTTTCCACAATTACTTGACTGCTATCGATATCCCTATCAATTACATGACCAGGCATCACTGATTCTGCTTTACAAGGCTCAAAGTAGGGGAACTTGACAAAAGGAAGAGATCAGTAAGATGGTAGATATACAGAAGGTCAAACCAGACACCCAGATTTGAAAATGTTCCAAACTTCAATACCTGGAAACAGATTACATAATTTAATGCATCAGCTTGGGTTGATTCTGCAGAGCTGAGCAGTTGATGAGAATAGATCAAAAGCACTCAAAAAATACTCACTGCAATCAATGTGTGCAGAGGAAGGGATAACTACAAATTTATAAGCTTCAAAAGGGTTGAGAAAAGTAGGAACTGTAGATTTTGACAAAGAGAGCAATGTGGCTCAAAAGGGAACAAAAGCGAACTCTCCATCATTCTTTTCTCAGCAAAGGATACATATACAATTGTATATTTTACAATTAATGTGGTTTGCATAAAAAGCTATCAACCCCAAGAAAAAAAAAAGAGCCAGTATGAAACAAGCTGGCGTTGAAATTTGAAGGTAAGCCCAAGTTGCTAACTCTACCATACGTTTTATTATCTTACTATTATTATATCAAACATGAATGAAGCTCTACCCTTAAATCATATCTTATGTTCTTCTCTCCTTTCAGCATCAAGATGACTTATGAACTTTGACAAAAGTAGAACATGAAAAATAAATAAATAAGAACTTTTAGCCTACCATAAAATCTCCATGAAAACAACATTGGCTATACAATAATTTGATTAAACACCTAATTCCTAGCCTGCCACAAATTGAACGGGGAAAAACCAACTTAGAGAGCGACCCTGCTGCTCTAAATATCAGTAGCATGAATAATTCATCTGTATTATACCGTAGGTAAGAACAGATTCTCTTAAATGGGTTCTTACAGTGAATGAAAATTTGTCTTTAAATTCATGTAATCTGAGAGATATTTTCTTAATGCAGCATATGCTTCATAGCGTGAGAATAATATCACTCAAGGACTTGGGAATTACTATGTTTTCTTAATGGGAGTGATGTCAAAAACATGGATTTTTTGTTTGTTCCTTTTTTTGTTTTTTTAACGTTAGTAGGAAATCTTGTTAGATTCACAGTGTTGGCCCCAACCCCTATCATCAACAGCTGAGATGGCTTCAAGTGACTGGATTGGCCAACATCTATAGTATCCACAACAGAAAACGTTACAACATGGCCCGAATTAGCTACTTGCCAATGGAGTTTGGAACTTTTTCCAGGCACAACCATAAATGTTAGTAAAAATCCAGTCATGAATATGACCACAAATTTAATCAAAGTCAACCAAGAACTACACCAATTTCAATCCATATATAACCTAACAGATTCCCCACATGCCATGTTCTAGAAATGGCTCCATTGACATCTTTCTTTCCTGTTTCTTAAAATAACTAAGTCAACCCTTGAGTTCCACCATCTCCATCTGCAAGAATCAGCAAGGAGAGGGTGAATAAGCTGCCAAGAGGGCTCCTGGGGGCTCCCGCGCGGAATACGTTCTCAACTCCGTCTATTCAAGACTAACCATACCTGTTCCATCCAGTGGATTCAATTTCAGATTTGGAGCCATATCAAGTAAAAGTTCTGTAATAGTCTGCCCATCTTCAAATTGGACTAAAAACTAAGGAGTGATGTCAAAGTCATTCTGCATATTATATTCTCTCCCCCATATGCCTTGAACAGCTCATTTTAGCTATCCTTTGCGCTCACTTCTGTACCACTCTCTTAAGGAAACCTGAGTTTTCTTCATTGAACGATCTCAGTCCCCTTGTTATAGGCAACATAACAACATTATTGCTGCTATTCCACAGATGAACTGGTAGACAAGACCGAGATTCTACCCGTCGATAAGTGCTGATCTCTGTTCCCAAAGGATATCTCCACCTAATTCTTTCCAAAATGCATTAATTATGTTAGATAACCTGCTTTTCAAACCTGCAATGTTAGTGGAAAAAATGGAGTATATGATGAAGTTTTCTTTGAGACCTGTGATACTTTTTATTATATTAACCTCCCTGGATGGCCAAAAGTCATAAAAAGGAGATGAATATGATACAAATCTGATATCGTGCAAAAGCATGTAGTACATTCACATAATTGTTTAATGCCCATATTATCAGTTTACCAGAATCAAATATGCCTGCCTGGTTTGGCCTGCCTTGGCTTGGCTCTACCTCACTCAGGAATATGCCATATTCCTCAATTTTTGCTAATGATAAGGAATCAACAAGAAGGAATCTTGTTAATTTTTCTTGTCTTTCTTCTTTCTTCTTTACATTTGATATATAGAATTAAAAAAAAACTTTACTTTGCAGGTCACCATCATCATTGTATTCATCATAGCTATAATTCCTACTACCATCAGTGATGATATTAACAAAGACGGCCAAAGAGAAAGCTATGAAGGAGAACTAAAGAGAAAACAGGGAACCCAACAAAATTAATTTCTATCAACTCCACCAAAGGGGTGATTATTAAAGAGGGATCACTTTCAGATTCAAAGGAATCCACCAATATCCACTTTTGTGTTGCCTTAATCTATTAGGTACATATGATGAACTACACAACAAAGAATACGAAATAAATGAAAAAACACAAGATTTATACTTTTAAACCTTTACGCCAAAAAACTAAGGTATGCAGAAGTTTCACCATCACCTCGAGAGAGACAAAAACACGCATAATAAACCCTAAGATATTAATTACTTAAAATACCCGATTAAAGGTCCATATCGTCCCAGCCCCTTCAAGTACAACAACATATCCTTAATTTTTTCTCAACTTTTTCTTTTCAAAAAAGTCGCACCACAAACCTTCAGGTTGAACATAAGTTTAAAACTAAATCCTAGTCACAAATCAACAGACAGGTTGGCGCAAAAGACCCTGAAGGATGAACTCAAGGCTCAAAAGTATCGGACTGAAATCAACCCTGAAATAGATTAAAATGAATGACAATAATTCCTTCCACCCAAAATTTACAATAATGACAACCAAAAGAAAACCCCAAAACCCCTTAATGACCAGGAATGGAATTTTCAAGAAGATGAAAACAGAACTTTTCCGAAAAATTGGTGTTTTGTACAGCAGAGAAAGCCCCTTTTAGCCTCTAAAAGAAAATCATTGGCAGTGGGTTCTAAGGCTGTTCAGTGATATGCTACTGGTAAAGAACCTCTCAGAGATCACAAAATTAGGTACTTGTCATGTGGCCTACATCACTTATGTATCATTGAAGTTTTTGCTTGGTAGTTAAGATTTAGTGTTGGACATTCTAAAGATGAAGCACTATTGGATCAACAAAAATGGCAACTGCAGAAACACAATTCAGATGCATTGTGCTGGCCACAGTATCTGTTCTGCTTCTACATCACATTCGATGAGTTTTTAGAGTTTCCGTAAAATAGACAATGATTTAAGAGGAGGGGTCATTTCTACCATAGAAACAAAGTAGTATGATAACATTCAGTTTTGATATTTATACATTCTAAGTGGTTATTTCCCTTCATTCAACCTCAGCGTAATACCCATACCCATAATAAAAAAATAAAAAAAAAAGGAAAAGGGAAATAAGAAGGGCTGTTTTGCAATTTCTTAAAATTGGAAAAGACTCTTAACTAATATAAATAATATTTGCTAAAAATGCATTTTCCTACACAATTTAACATTCTTTTATCAATTTTTCTCTCATGAGATGAGATAAACTAGGGTTTCTAAAAAAGAGGTTTCAAGCTTCTAGAAACATCAACCTTAAGTAAATTTTTTTTTCGTTTTAATTATTAGTAGTTAGGATTTTCAAATGTTTAGATTTGCAAGCCTAGAGCTTTCTAAAACTTGAAAATATAAAACCCTATAAATGACAGCCACAGTAAATCTGTACTAAAACTTGATTGTTTGATATTTGATGTATTTGGACAAATTTACCTTAAAACTTAAAGTTACCTAAATTTTCAAGTATGAAACCCTAAAAATATAAGAAATACATATTATTGAGAAATTTGTTTAGGAATTGATATTTAATATATTTTGGTAATTCTTGAACTAAAAAACTTGGGATTTGAAACCCTAAAGGATTCACTCCAAATTTGAAAGTCCATTGCATACCCTTCTAGCCCTTGAATTATTGGCTTCGAACATCATTAAATTTTTATATATATCGACATCTAAGTGACAAGAGGCCTCCACAATTAATAGTACCTATTAATTATTCTGCCTTTTGTCGATTTCAAACATTCAAACCTTTGAATTTTGGAACTATTCAGCACTTTCAAGCATGTCAAAGAACTCCAATCCATTAAGAACATACATTCAAAAAAGACGCAGGAAAAGTTAACATGGACAAGGATTCCCCCTCCAATATGAGGAGTTCTCCTTTTTCTTCTTTCTTTCCTTTGGTTTTTAATTTTTAGTTTTATTTTATTACTGTGTTGCATTCAAATGATTTTGTCCGGCACAAGACTTTATTCTTATTTCTTACTCTTGGGAACATCCAAAATCATTGAGAAGTTGTATGGCAAAAACAAATCCAAGTGTAAATAAAGGCAGATGCATCATTCTCAGTATCAACCATTGACTAAGTGGTAGGCCCTTCATGGTGGGGGATGGTGCTTCACTGCTTTGGGTGGATTACTCACCCTAAC
Source organism: Tetrastigma voinierianum (assembly GCA_016808115.1). Classification (NCBI taxonomy): domain Eukaryota; kingdom Viridiplantae; phylum Streptophyta; class Magnoliopsida; order Vitales; family Vitaceae; genus Tetrastigma; species Tetrastigma voinierianum. The sequence goes on along the minus strand of JAEQBH010001094.1, from coordinate 208,394 downwards.
ATATTTGGAAGACTATTTTTTTCCTTTTACTCATGTAAAATGTTTGATTTTACATGCCAGTTCTGCCGCTTAAAACACAAAACTGACCATACGAACTGGGTCTGGCAAAGGGAGTCTAAACGACTATTAGCGATTCTGCGCTTCAGACTCATAAATGACAGTGCATAATACAACCCTGCGATACGAATCGAATTGGGCTTTAGCTAACAATGCAGGTGTTAAACAATTTCTCTAGCGATTCAAGTCAGTCCACACGCCGCTCCGCATCACCCGATTATACTGAAGATTCATGCTCGCATAATCTTCGCAACCACAAGCGCACTTATCCACTGGGCTATATTACTTTTAAGAATTAAATCAATATCTAAATCACACGATTTATCTCTCATTCCGCCAATTATCTCTGCACCCAGACGTGTTCTTCGTGTGTGATTAAATTTTTCAATTTTGATCTAAACAATTTCATGTATTTTGGTGTTTGATTTAAAGCAATATGACACCTAGGTTTTCTATATATATTTGTTGGATTCGCATAAGCTTCAGATGTTTAATATGTTTTTTTGTTTACGGATTGCCATCAATACCCGCGCTTGCCCTTCAATCCACGGTAGAGCTTTTGTATTTACCCAAGCCGAATAAGGGCTAATCATATGACAAGTGTTTCCTTCGATTTATTTTCTCCATCATCTAATTCTCGTATTAACTTTTATTAGGGTATAAGGATTATTTTTTAAAATTTTAAAGACCAACGCTAGTCGTGTCAGTTAGTTACAAGAACCCGCTGGTAACACCAGACACGCGAGATTACTATACAGCTGCGTGACAAGTATAGACATCCAAATGACAAACGACCACCAGGGTTAGAAGCGCAAGGAAGAGACGACGCTGCCGGACAAATTTCAAGCCCAACCACCTCCGGACGCGCCCCCACAAGCGGCTGCGCGTGGGCTTCACGTGCCTCCACTCAGGCTGCGCGTGAGAGCTCATGGAGAGGGTTTTGGCCGCCAGATTTTGCAGCCTTCCTCCTCCGTAGACGGCGCCGGCATGGTGAAGTTCGCTCTGGTATAAAGACACAGATGATAATACTGACGGCTCGGGTTTCCGCGCTGGCGTTGTGTTGAGTTTTGGGGTTTTAACTCAACTTTCACTCGCTGCCCTGCGAATTGAACCCAAATGTGATTAATAATACGCTTCGTTGTTATCAGCCAGGTTTTTTTTTTCTTTTCTTTTCAGAAAAACCATTGGATTGGGGCTTTTATATTTATTCATATATATATATTTTTATTCATTGACGATTAAATTATATTCTTTAGAATACGCTTTAGTTTGGTGGATAATATGACATATAGACTAGGTGCTGCCATATTATCTTGCATCAATGATATACATGTGCATAATTAAATTTTGCATTTTTTAAAATCTAGATAAATATAATTATGAAAAATCCTTTAATTTTGTGGGTCCAAATAATAAATAATGCGCCCTATCTGATAATCATGATTGGGTTTTATCGATTTGACCTAAATAATTTTAAAATCTTAATTCAGATTGACCTATTCACCACCGTCAACTCTTAGAGATTAAGAAAAATTTTAAAATTAAACAAGGATTCAAAAAACCACGATAATTTTATTAACTCACCCCAACGAGGCTCTAATAATATTATTCGGGGTCATATGAACAATGATCAAATGAAAGTGTATTATCTGGGTAGTTCTATCTAAGAAGATTGAGATGTAAGTAGTCCTAAGCACTTCATTTTTTTTTTTTTTTAATTCGACTTAGTTTGGATACTTGTCTATTTTAGCGATCAAGTTTTGAGTTTGTTATAAATGTCTTGCCCATCGTGAGCGTTTATTATGGAAACTAAATTATTTGCTATACAAACAACAAATATATTTTTGTTTCGATTTACAAATATATGCTTATCAGATACATACGCAGCTTATCATTAAATAGCAAGCACAATCGCATAATCTTTTTTCGTAAATGCACCTTTCAACCTCTAAATTTATGATTTTGAATCAAAAAACCATTGATGGAAATAACTTCAAGATCGAAAACAAACTTATACATCGTTTCCGATTATGAGAAAATAAAGTTTGTCCTGATACTCCTAAGCCACTATCCTTGCTCCGGTGCTAATGATGTAACAAAACACACGTGACTGGGAGAATGCAAATACTAATTTCTGTTATATTCTGCCGTTGTTGGTCATTTGAGGCAAGAATAACACCTCTCGATAAAGGAGTAGAAATGCTCTAGACTCGAAGGATGTTCGCTACTACTTTGAGAGACAAGCCGCATTAACATTTGATTAATACACGTAAGGATCGGTAAGGTGTGAAGGATCATTGCTTAGCAATGATTTCACATATCGCCGAGCTAAGGATGGGGGAAAACTTCAAAAGGAGATGAAGATAGATCTCATCTTGCAATCATCGCCAAACATTTCAAACTGGGCCAAAGTCACGGCAATACGCATAAGATGGATCCGACACTCCGCCCAATTAATGCATGAGCTCGAGAGGCCAATGCACTTCGCAAGAGCCAGCAAAGATCAATTTTATGGAGGGTTCTTGCAAACTCAAAGGAAAACCTAAGGGTGGAAACATGTAAACTCTACATGTCTAAATATCAATAATCGCCTAATTAGTTTTTACTCGCGAATTAATGTTCTTACCCCGAATCAAAGTATAAGAATGATAAATATGAAAATGGTTACATAAATATAAATAGCGTTTTAGGTTAAAATAACATTAAAATGAACTGAACTAAAAACCTGTAAAGAGTCCTCTATGTGACTTAATTTGAGATGTAGGTGGAACCGGTAATTTTGAAGAAAAACCAAAAAAATACCCAATGAACAAAGAAAATCTGGCTACTATGTTTGAAAACCCTTTTCACTCAATTTCTATTTTTCTTGACTTCACGCTCACCCCACACCCCTCGAAAACCCTAGCGATCGCTGAGAGGCGTAAAGAAGGGCAAACCGATCAAGGATAAATCTCAAGATCAAAGCTAAAGATCCTCCCACAAACATGATCTATAGCTCTTTCCCATTCACTTATCGAGGTTAGGTTATTATATATATATATATATATATATATATATATATATATATATATATATATATATATACGCTTTCTGGGGTTATAAATGCCATTTATGGGTGTTCTCAAACTATTCTCCTCGTACGCAGAACGAGGAGTTTATTCTTAAACTAGTTAAATAAGGAATTGATTTCTAAATGCTAGAGTTTGTGTGAGTGGTGAAATAACACTAAAAGGACCTCAGATTTTCTAACTATTTCAATCTGCTTATGATGGCTCAGGACTTAGAAGTTTTTCCAAATCGGAGATGTATGGAATGACTGCTATGATCGATGGTCGGGTAAAATAAATTCTTGGTATGAGGATCGAGGAATTCAAAGGGGGATTCAACTATATTATGGGGAGCCGAATATATCATATGATTGAAATGATATGACGAGGACTTTATATTAATTTTATATTCTTATATAATATGGATTCTAATAGTACGTGGGATTCTTATATAAATACTAGGATTCTAATATAGTAATGTGTGGACCTCTTATATAGTATGGGGAATTCTGGGGATAATAGAATCTTATATAGTACGGGGATTCTTATATATCGGAATCTCTATATAAAATGGAGGATCTTACATAAGATGGGGATTCTATATAACATGGGGGAATACTTATATAAGATGGGGATTCCTATATAATATGGGATTCGCATGGTGATTGGTTATGGATTGATTTTCGTTGGTAGGATAAATTTCTGGGTATGTGATCAAAATAAGAAGGAGATGGTAAGTCCCTAGAAGGATGCTCTAAATATTCTGAGGTCTCAGTAAGGATGCTTGAGAAATACTACTATGGAAGAGCGAGAGGTTCCTTAAGAATGCTCAACTATGCCTGATACTTTTGTAAGGATGTTCGAGAAAACACTACTTATGTAGAGTGAGAGGTTCCTGTATGATGCTCTAAATATTCTTAAGAGCTTCCTAGTAAGGATGCTTCGAGAAATACTACTAGGAAGAAAGGGAGAGTTCCTCAGAAGGGATGTTCTAATTATTATCAAGAGGTTCCGAAAGGAGGATGTCGAGAAACAAAGAGAACTTTGAGGAGGTGGAGGTTACCGCAAAGTATGCTGCCTCATAGTCAGCTGATGTCATTTCAGATAGCTCCATGTATGATGCTTGAGAAACAAAGAGAACTTCGAGGAAGTTGAGGTTACTGTGTAGTATGCTACTTTCCTTTTAAGGATGCTCGATGTTTTCTCTAGAGGTTCCAAGTAAGGATGCTTGAGAAAAGAAGAGAATTTGGGATGAGGTAGAGGTTACTATGAAGTATGCTACTTGCTAAAGAGCAACTTGAGGGGTAGAGGTTACATTTAAGTATGCTGCCTGTTTAAGAGACAGGTTGGAATTGTTGAGAGTCAACTAAGTAATACTTATTTTTGAAGCATAAGGTTCATGTATTTAATTACCTATTTTACAAACTCTAGATCATTTGGTAATGTCTTTGTTTTATGCAAAATCAGACATCTATGATATGTTATAAGAAAATGAGACCGATCGTTTTCATACTTTCTAAACCTTGTTAGAGCCTGGGGAGGATTTTCCTAGCGTAGCTGCTCACCCCCTACTTACATTCCTTTCGCATTTTACTTCGAGGAGGTGGCAGAGCTCGAGGAACCCGCGCATCGAGGCCCCGCCTCAAGGAAATTTAGATCTCCGAGGTCCCCAGTGAAGTGGAACCCACCGAGGCCATGCAAGGCGATTTTAGCCTATTTTCCGATTTTTTTGTAACTTGACTAATATCCAGCTTTGAAGAAGTTTCAAAAAGGATGACCTGGACGGGTCGTTACAAAACAACAGAACAAGAAAAAGAAGGCGTAATACCAGCTACTCAAGTCGACGCAATGAAGGCCGAAAGCGCAAGTGCTTCCGCGCGGACAGAAAAGGACACTGAAACACTGCCCAAAGGCCACCAAAGCCAAATACATCTACTTGTCATTGAGGCTTGTTTTGTCACACTCCCCCGATCCCGCCCGACTAGCTAGCGAACCGAACCGCCGGTGCGAACCCATAATCGGGACTCCTTATTTATTTATTTATTTATTTTTTTATTTACCAACAATCATTTATATTTCAAATGAACTACCACACCTGAGTGATATCCATTAAAATTTATACACATATACTAAGTCCCATTTACTTAACAATACACATACATACCTATCTACTATAAAACATCGTAGATCGCGAATAAAGGCTGTGAGCACCTATCTCCCTTTGAGCGGCCTGTAATTACTGTGGAATGTCTTGTCCTCTTTATCTCCTCTTTCAGTACCTAATTTGATTTAACACTGCATAGTTTTACGCTTGGGAATATGTGACAAGAATGACCAAATAAAAATCACATCACTATCTTTTTTACTTTTACTTATGCATATATCAAGTCTATTCTATGTGACTTCTAAACTCATCTCATTTATACATTTAGATTTTGAATCTTTTAGATTCCATATCAATATCTTATTCAGATATCATGTTAATGTATCTTATAAGTTTTCTTAATTCATATCTTCATATGTATGTCATATTAGACTGTATTCAAAACAAAACTATACTTATACAATGGTAAATCAAACATATCAAGCCATATTAAATTCATAGCAACGCCAATCGAATTAATACCAATTCATATTGTACTTCAATATTATCACAACCGGTTATTAATCAACTCCCTTTGAAATTACATTTCGTGGATCCGGGATGCCCGCTAAATCATTTTAGTTTTCGCTTTATTACTTTTCATTTCTGTGCTCGTCGCAATTCGAACTCCCTCTATTTCACCCGACATCATGGATCCAAGCCGGAGCCCTACATTCGACGCTTTCAATCAAAACATTATTTCGCCCTTATTAAATTTTCTTTTCAAAGTGTCGCGACCCGAATCCCCGACTAATCTTTGGCCATGATCTCAAATTGAGCTCCCAAGCACTCGACATTTTCTAATTGTCTTCCAACATTTGTTTATGCTTATTCTATTTCGACCTTTTAATAATCGAAAAGTACTTTCGCAACCCATAAAACAAGAGGTAATTTCAAAAGGACCCTTAATGATTTATATTCAACAAAAATGCATTTACAAATGATGCCTTTTACTATGTCCGGTAATAAAAGATACCCCATACAAATACACTTTTTAATAATTAGAATTGCTTTCCCTTTTTCTTGGTTCAGGATTCCACATATATCTATAGAATTCGACATCCACGACAGATTCAACTGTGAATCCGCCTAAGCCATTATTCAAGTAGTAATGTGGTTTCATCAATAATACCGCCTCACATATGACTATAGAATTACATTCACTACGTATTCAGCTTATGGTGAATCCCGTCCCGTTTGTCATTCAGAGCGTGATTTCCATTTAACAATTAATTACTTCACATATATTATAGAATTCGACGTTCACGATGTATTCGTACTGGTGAATCCTCAAGAGGTCATTATTCAAGAGTAAATGCTTGATTTCGCATTACATCGATTCGTTGTTCTATTGATTCCACATATAACTATAGAATTCACATCCACGCAGACTCGGGGCTGCGAATCCCGCCTGCTTGTCATCTCGCAGGTAATGTGGTTTCACAATCAATATTACCGTCCTTACGACTATGGGTCGACATCCACGTGCTGCATTCGGCCAGTGGAATCCCCGCCATGTTCACATTCAAGAGCAATGCTGATTTCAAGATTAGACAACACGTTACCTTCATGACGAATTCACTGGTGAATCCTGGGCCATGTCTACTATTCAATGATTCATTTCAAATCAATTTACTTTATGCAGAATTTCTGCCATCGATCAAATACATGCACATGCATACGTGTGACGTATACTAATAATAATCATTCAACCAATATATATATATACATATATATATTTCACAATTAACATTCATAACCGATCATAACTGATATTTAATTTAATATCACTTTCAGATATCTTTTCAAAGATATACGAGAATCTATGTACACATTTCATATGCTCATTTACATATTCATTCACGTATACTCATTCTACGATACTTATCCATAAATTACTCATTCACATATTCAATCACGTATACTCATTCATATACCCATTTACGTATACTCGCTTCATTTGTTATCATTTTCAAGAGGCGCATAATAATCATTTGTCACTTAACTACATTATGTGTTCATGACATATTGCCTCGCATGTTCAAGCAATCATGTTTCACCTCGTTTCATTTTCATTCCATAATCATTTTCATGTTTCATGAACACATCTTTACATTTTTCTATTACTCTTTCATTTTTCCTTTTCATGCTCACAGTATATGGCACTTCATATTCTTGTGAAGTATAGATGTCTATGAGATCACACCTCATATTCATATATTCTCATTCGTTTATGAATCTAGTTTACTTAGAATTGGAATCAATCCAATCGGATCATCCAAATTAAAGTTATGGCATTTTCATGCCACCTAGTCATTTTACCGATTTTTTCTAGTGACAGTTTGTGGCCATCATTTTTCCAAGGTCTTAACTTCATTTTGACACTAAGGTCCTTATACTCATTTAAATCTAAGGTGCTATGGTCGATTCCAACTGAATACCCGATTCGGAGCACCGAAACTCAAGTTACGTCCGAAACAACCCGGACTACTCTATGTCCAAAGCTGATGCAGAAATTTTTCTTGCACATGGCTCCACTTTGAGTGAATTTTTAGATCACTTAGGATCAGAATTTGACGATTCCTTCTCTTTAAGTTTGGTTCTCCTTGAAGTTTATTTTACTTAGCCACTTGAATCACTCAAATCGGATAAGAAATGAGGAAGTTATGGCCAAAATACGAAAACTGGCCTCGAACAGGAAATTAGAATGAAGTCCTACCGGTAGGAACTTAACTCCTACCGGCAGACTTGGCCAAAATGACCAGAATCGAAGTTCTACCGGTAGAACTTAACTTCTACCCCAGAGGACTCTCCGAAAAGTGCCTGTAATGTGTGTTTTCTCACATTTTTCCATATGTTTCACTCCAATCAACTCTATAATTCATAAATACTTCAAGACCACTTCAAATTCCTTCTTATGACTTCTTTTCTACCAATTTATCATTCAATCCTTCTTATTTCTAAAGACCTATTATGAATTTCTTCTAAAACCATTCTAATATGGGTCTTAACCCATACACATACCAAATACACAAATTTATTAGGGTTTGTTCTAACCCAACTCTTTTACTTTGCAATTAAACCATGAATCCAACCTCAAAGGGAGGATTCCATGTTTTTCTTGTGCCATTTAGAGTTTTGTTAACCCTAATTCCAATGAGGACACATCTTCGTTAGGAGGAAATCCTAACAAACCCTAGGTCTGGGTACAACAAATAAATCCATTAACCAAAACAAAACCAAGGATCCATACTCAAGGTTAGTAGTTCCATACCTTTGTCAGTTTGATCTCCTTCCTTCTTCCTCTTCCTCTTCTTCTTCTTCTTCTCTTCTTTTTTGCTCTTCTCTCTCTCACTCGCTTTTGGTCCCCAAAATGGCACTCAAATTTGGGTCTTTAAATCCCATATCATAAGTGCCACAAGCCAAGCAAGAAAATCCATTTTCGCTTTAAGTTTCTATAATCATCTGTCCCCAAATTCTTCCCTTTTGAAAATCAACTTATGCATATTCTAGTTTAACCCCTCATCTTTCCTCTTTATGACTTTCATATCCTTTTAATAAAATCACAAGATCGCTCTCAGGATCTTGTAAACTTTCTCCGGTCCCCCATTTTATTTTCTCCGAAAAATTCATATTTAACTTTTAAAATACTTAAACAAGTCCAAACTGCTGTATATTTCTTGATGTTATATGTTTAGTGGAGAATTTTAATGATAGATGGATCATTGATTCAGAGCCACTAATCATGTTTGTCACTTTTGCAAAGTGGGTTCTAAACACAGCACGCCCATTGAAGAATGACAAAGATACTTGAAACTCGGGAACTGGAGCTAATCTCGTAAAGGCCATAGACCTATTGTTTTATTTTTGAGAAATACAGACTTATGTTTAGGAAGATTGTTTATTCGCTTCCTGGATTTCAAGAGGAATTCCGTTTATGTCATTGCTTAGTTTATTACTCGCTTGATAAAGATAGCTTTAATTCCTCGCTCAATAAGAAGTAAATCTTCTTTTATTTGTTCCTGATCTTATGAATAATCTTTATTTTTAAGTCCCTTGTCCTATGATATAAATGCCATTGAAATTGTTGAAATGAACATAATCACCTTACAAGAAAGGAAAGTATCAAATGAAACTTACCTTTGGCATTTGCGATTAGGGTCATATTAATCCTAATAGGATACATGGTTTGGTGAAAAGTGGGATTTTAAATTCCCTAGCATTTGAAGCTATACCAATGTGTGAATTCTGTTTGGAAGGTAAAATGACCAAGAGGCCCTTCAAAGCCAAAGGATATCGCGCAACCAAACTGTTGGAATTGGTGCATACTGATGTATGAGGACCAATGCGTGTTCAAGCCAAAGGTGGGTATGAGTATTTTGTCACTTTTGGCTGCATGACTACTCAAGATATGGCTTGCGCATCTAATGCACCAAAAGTCTGAAACTTTTGATAAATTTAGAGAATATAAGGCTGAGGTAGAAAAGCAATTAGGTGTCCATATCAAACAACTTCGATATGACCGAGGCGGTGAATACCTATCTTGAGAGTTTAAGTTTTACTTAACTCAAGAGGGGATAGTCTCACAACTGTCGCCCTCGAACACCTCAAAGAAATGGAGTCATAAAGGAGAAATAGAACTCTCCTAGACATGGTAAGATCGAGCGCTTAGTTATTCATCTCTACCTATTTCCGCTTTCGGGGGATATGCCTTGGGAGATCGCTACATACTTATTGAACTCGATCTTCAAGTCGTTTCTAAGACACCCACCGACTGTGGAATGAAGGCAGTTTCATTTTAAACCACATATTCGATTCGGGGTGTCCCACAAGATGTCTTGAGAAAGGAACCACATAAGTCAGAATCTCATCAAGTATGTTTGTTTACTGATACCCTAAAGGAAACGAGAGGTGGACTTTTTATAGTTCCTCGAAAAGAAAGTTATAGTGAAAGACTAATGCAAATTCTCCTGTGAGGAAGAATATGTAAACAATTTCAAGCCTAAGAGTAAGGTATCTCGAGTGAGCTCGACTCACTTCAAGAATCTAAACTAATTCGAATTGGACTATTATGCCATTGTTTCCATGTGTTCAACAGAGAAACAAAGAGTTTGGCGCGAACAAGCACGGCGGGAACCAATAGTAACAACAAAGTAAGATATATAAGGGAATGTAATAAACTTAAAATGAAATTCAAAATGATAAAGAGGATCTTCGTAACTAATAACAACCAAATGAGCTCTGGGTAAAGGGGGAGAACGACACGCGCAAAGCCATCAAGATATCTCTTGTCGGGCGACCGCATCAAGCTATAAAACCACTGATACAAGAGGGATCCCGTAAATTATGTTAGCACCGAGGATGTCGATGCAATGCGGAGTGGCTCAAAGCCATGGTAATGGTATGGAGTCTATGTATTCTAACTGTACCGGTCTTCGTAGAGGCACCCAGCGTAAAACCTATAGGTGTAAGTGGATCTACAGAAAAGATGACCAGACAAGGTAGAAACCTTCAAAGCTAGATTGGTGGCAAAGGTTATACCCAAAAGAGTGATAGATTATGAAGAAACCTTTTCTACCAATAGGCCATGCTTAAATCCATCCAGATTCTTTAGTCGTAGTTAGTCTGGGATTACGAGATTCGCGATGGATGTCAAAACAACAATTTTAAAATGGCAATTTAGAAGAGGACATCTACATGCAAGAAATCCGTATGGGTCTATAGCCAGAGGCAAGAACACATGGCATGGGTTGAAAAGGTCCATTTATGGACTAAAGCAAGCATCCAAAATAGAACATTAGGGCTCGATCAAGCCATAACTTTATACGATTTTGAGAAAGTCCCATGAACTCTCGTGGTTTAAGTGGTGCTGATCCAAGGTATAAAAGTAGTTTTAATCCTTGATGATATGACATTTTACCACCTGGAATGACATAGAGGTGCTACTCAAGTGTAAATGACGTCGTGAAAAAAGCAATTTGATATGAAAGATTTAGAGAAGCCAAATCTATATTCTCTGAATCAAACTTCTACGAGACCAAAATAAGGGGCTGCATTATCTCAGCCTTTATATATATATAAAATTCTAACTAGTTCAAGATGTGGAAAATTCCAAGAAGTGGAACTTTACCCTTCAGCATGGAGTTCATCTTTCTAAGGAGCAATCACCAAAACTCGAGCGTAAAGAACGATTTATGATACCTTTCTCTCTAAGCAAGAGGTGTTCTCCCACGATGCTAAGTGTTACGCACTGTGCCACATCCGCTAGGCAGCTGGGAATAGTTAGTCTGCATCAATCCGATCCAGAAGAACATTGTATTCCGTGAAGGCCATTCTCAAATATCTAAGGAGAACAAGAGATTATATGCTGCATATTCTAATGTGAGTCCGAAATTATTTGTTATACACCGATTTCCATGTATATTGATTCAAGAAAATCCACTTCTGGATATGTGTTTACACTAAATGGTGGAGCCATATACAGTGGTTACTAAAATAACATTAGAGGAAAATTTAGCAGACCCATTTACAAAGACACTACCTGTTCGAGTTTTCGAGAAACATGTAGATTATACGGTTGTTAAGAGTCTACCAGACTTGTTTTAAGGCAAGTGGGAGTTTATTCGTTTTTTTAGAATAAGACAGATGTGTTACTTATATTTTCTTCGAAGTTCTGACTTAATACAATATGAGGTATTCTTCATATTATCAGGCACACCGATATTTTGCGTATAAGATCCTGGATTAATTGTAGAGTATATGATCATATGAATACGCTCATAGAAGATATGATCATAGGTTCTCATAATTAATGAATAAGATCACAAAGCCATTAAACAAAGTCATGCTTTTATTTAGACCGCACATTTTATGAAATAACTGCCTTGGTTATTATAAATTATTGGTGCAAATTACGCTGTATTGATAGGATCAGCCGATTTATTTAAAGTTAAATTTCGTAAAAGGAAATAAATCTCAAGCTATATTTCGTTATTATTCTTCTCTCTAACTCGAGTTTATTATGATAAGATTTAAACGATTATCGTTCTTCTTTGGAAATATTAATAAGGAGGTCTATTCTGAATCCACCAATATCTCATGACTGGGGATAAAGATTATTTAATCAAGCCGTATTTATGAAATAAACAATATGAAATTTGTATGAAATATCCTCTTAATATGTTTCCTCAAGATTTGATGTTATGAAGTCACCGACTATCAGATTTTATCTATTGCAGAAACTCGATAACTAAGAGAATAACACCGACATTGATAGAAAATCTTATCAATTAATTATTGATATTTTACAAAGGAGAAAATAATATTAATATTTAATATTATTAATCCTTAGTTCAATTCGGGCTTTTAGTGGAATAGCACTGCATTAGATAATCACAAGTAAATTATCGGCTTCCTGATTAATAATAACCGTAGGATCCCCAAACTAGCTCAGCAGATAGACAAGCGAGCATTGATATCACAAACATAAGAAAGAACTGGACTTGTTTTTATAAAGCAGTTTTGAGATCATTTGGATTTTTGCTATACAAGCAAGTCCAAAGAGCTTAAAAACACAAATGGGTTCATTATACGGACTCAGCCCTATGAGGCCCAAATGGTTATTATATTATAGGTTTGTACTCTATAACAGAAAGATAATACAACCCTATATATGAATCTGAATTAGTTTTAGAGAATAGCCATAGAAAAAGAAATCATTTCTTAGTGATTCAAGCGCCCACACGCTGCTCCATCACCTCGAGCATACCAAGACTGCTTCAGACGCATGTTTCGCTAAATTCATAAGGTACGATCTCGACCGGTTATATTAGCTTGGGGTTGATTAAATTGAATATTCTAAATCATATGATGATTCTTTCTTCCGTCGATTATTCCTGCATAAACACTCCGTGAATAATTTTTCAATCACGCTTCTAGAATATATCATGAAAATATGTAACATTATTCAATTCCTTCAAAAAATTGTATAAAGAACATCACTTAGATAAAAGCAGTATACCTAATATCGTTTTTTACACCGGGCCTTGTTCATAATGAAGCTAGCCAGAGTTGGCCAAACTTTAGCCGAGGTGTAGAATAGCATCTAGATAGAATACTAGCCATGGATGCATTCGCAAATAGCCGTGAATCGTCGCCATACGCTGGTCTTCCATCGTGAATTGTTCGACTTCGAGGCCTTCCATTCAACAAGAAGCCATAAATTGAGCTTCAAAACCTGTAGAACAATATCAGAGAACCAACTAAATGAGAATTCCATTCAATAACATCAATCCAAAGCTTGATGGCCTTACCATATTTTTTATACTGAAAAGAGATCGTACTTGATTTGCTAAGTACTATGGTTTTGAATCCGCCGACTGGCAGCCCAGTGGCTCTACCGTTTGGCCCCAAGTCTACTGTGCTCGAGGATATGAAGCGAATGGCCTACATTCTATATTAGAACTCAGAGCACCACCTAGACTCGAAATTTGGGCCTCGTCTTTATGAGCCTGGTATCCTCCTAAGTGGCCAAATCTTCGTGGCAAACTGCCTAGAGTTCCAAGTCCCCCAAATTGACCATCTTTTCATGGCGGTAAGTCTTCACATGAATGAATGGATAAAGTGAAATACGAAATGTATTTATCCACGAATTTTCTAGTTTCCAAATCCCTTACTTCTCGAAAGATTAATCCCTGATAAGGAAGAATTAGTTTTGATAAAGAAAGAGAGATTTTGTCCCTAAGAAAAATAGATTATTTCAAAAGAACAAGGGGGAGGAATTCGTGAACCACTCTCTATAAATCAAGAGGATCCCCACTATGAGAAGGTATGCAATCCCAACTGTGCTAACTTCCTTCTTCTTCCTCTCCGTATTTTTGTTGACTTAATCATCGGAGAGGCAGCCGACATACCACGATCGCTCTTTACAGTTTACATTACACCACCGACGCCTGCAGGTCGACAATCCAGTAACAACAATTGGCTCCGTCTGTGGGAACCAAACAGAAAGTCTCGCTTACAGGCTGCAAGAGCTTGGCTTCAACAGCTTTCAAGTAGCCCTTCACCACTCCTGAGCTATTGATCCCCATCAGACGCCTAATTACCGAGGCGCCGTGAATGACGAAAGCATTTCAATGTGAACCAATCGCCAAAGATCAATTCCTCCAATGCGCCAGACATGGAGAAAGCAAGAAGAAAAAGCATAAATAAAGAGTCAGTAAGGTCGTGCCGAGTGCTTACGACGAGAATGACCACGGTCGGGCCTAAATTGAAAAAAAGTCGGATCTCAAAACACGCGAGATGACGGCCGTGATGCACAATCGATCGCCTACGATAAAGGGAAGGGGCCCATTGCTCCTGATAACGATGATACCTCAAAATGATCGGTACGATGTCCTCAGCAACTCCCTATCCTCGAATCTTGAGCCGAAAAGAATACTCGTGAGCACAAGGACTGTATCATGTAAGAGGCCTTTCGCCTCCCGTCTTCAAAGGACACTCATTAGTGGTGCATCTCACAGGCAAGGAGAGAGGCAAGAAGACAAGACTAAGCCAGTCGTTCCTGAACCCACCCCGGTACTGGCTCCCGTGCAAGTCGCACTCGTTACCCGCGCATCCCTTTTGAAGACAACACCAATGTTTTATGTCACTTAACGATCTCTAATTCGAGACCCGATGACATGCTCTCTTCACCCCTAAGACAACACATCCTTGACTACGAGCCACCCTGTGGGTTTATCATTCTAGCTTTCATCATGTTCGATGGCTCGGCTAACCCCTACGACCTATGCTCCATTATAATCAGGCGATGACACTAAACACTGGTAATGATCGGGTCGTTATAAAGTATTCGACCGCCATGAGGGCCTGGGCTACCGCTTGGCTCTCACAAGCTCCCAAGCATTTAATAAATCTGCCTGAAACGAACTATGTGCAGTGTTCATATCACAATATCTCTGCTCGATACTACAGAAGAGAAACATCAGCTCCTTACAAACCATTCTCAAATAGGAGGAAAAGTCAATTTGAGACTTCATAAGGAGGTTCGGGCAACCATCCAACATATAGAGTCCTATAGCATGGACGTAATCCCCCAAAACATTAGGAGAAGCTTTGGGTCATCTACTCCTTTATTACAATCACATCTCAGACTCACCAAATGTATAATGGACGAACTATATGTACTTTAATTAACAGATACTCACGTCTGAGGACAATATCCCGCACAAATGACCCGTGATAGTCATGATTAAAAGCCAGTCGGACAGAGGAAATAAGCCGCATGGGAAACAGACCTCCAAATCCAAGGAAGGTTAGAACAGAGATTGGAAGCGATCCCATGATCAGTCACAAAAGAAAAGAGAGCCCCCGCAGTTTACCCCCTTGAACGTCTCGTATGCGAGGCTATTTCCCATCATTCGTGACTTGCTAAAGTTTAAATGGCTTACTCCGATACAAACGAATCCCTCCTAAATGAACAAATCCTTGCAGTCCGATTATCATAGGGACAATGGGCATGAGACCGATAGGTGCCGAAGCCTAAAATGTTTTATGGAAAAGCTGGTCAAGGAGGGAACCTCAGGAGATGTGTCAGGGAACCTAACCACGGGGTGGAATTAGGGTAAGTCGAGATGAATCACAACCGCATGATAACCCCGATGATCTAGACCTTCCAGCAAACTATATCGGGCATTCCATCCGACGCACTGCAGACGTTTAAGCGCCAATGTAATAGCTCTTAAGAGCTGCACTACCAAAGCTAAGGAATGCTATCCATAAAGGAAGACAACAAGAAACTCGGGGTTACTAGATGGTCCCATATCCTTTCCTCCTATAAACCCGAGAAGGATAGTTATGACTCACTATGATGCTTTGGTACTCACCCTCAGATGAACGGCTATGTGCACTGGTAATCGGAGCAGATCCCCGGTGCTGCGATGATTTGTTGCAATTAATGGCATTCAAAGCAAAGATGAAATCCTTCAGAATGTCGACTCACTAAGCTTATCCTCTCCAGCTTCAACAAAGGCGATCACTTCACAACACTAGGAGATGCTACTTCCCCGTGAAGAACGGCTGAAGGACTGTTTTGCTTCCTATTATCAATCGTCACACTGGGACCTTGCAATGCCATAATGGGGCGTCCGTCGCACTGGATGAAATCTGATCCCTTTAAACCTACCACCAAACTACGCTTATTCGACTAACATTAAGCAGGTTAATTTTTTAGTAATAAATGGTCACTGGCAGTTGGTTATCAACTATCTACATAGGAGCAGACATGGGAGAAGAACCCTAAAGATCCTCTTGAAGATCGCACTCCCGCGTAGCACCGCGCCTCATCGCCTAGACTGTATAAGAAAAGGATCCAATCGTCGTGGACCTCAGGAGAAAGCAATGCCTGAAGGCCTATAGCCCGCCACTTATGCTAGTTCTCGTATGTCTAGTGACGAAAAAAATAGTTACGACTCATGCTATTAAATAATGTAGATGTGTTCACTTAGAACCACTCAGATATGCGAGGGATAAGCCCGATGGTGGCCTCTTATAAGCTAAATATCATCCCCATGGCTAAGCCAATTAGACAGAAGGTGAGGCGCTTTCATCCAGATTGCATCTAGACGAAGGTGGACAACTTATTAAAAGTAGGCTTCATCAAGGAAGTGAAGTACCTCGAGTGGTTAGCCAATGTGGTGGTAGTTCCAAAGAAATGAGGAAAGTGGCGAGTATGCATAGATTACACTAACCTCAACGAAGCATGCCTAAAGGATAGCTTCCCCTTGTCGTGTATAGATCAGATTGTTGATGCCATAGCCGGGCACAAAATATTGTCATTTTTGGGCACCTTCTCTGGATATCATCATATTCCCATACACCCGCCTAATTCAGAGAAAATGACCTTCATTACCTCGCACGGGTTATATTGCTATAATGTGATGTCCTGTGGCTTGAAGAATGTCGGGGCAACTTACCAAAGGTTGGTGACTAAGATATTCCAACCGCTGTTGGGAAACACTATGGAAGCCTATATTGATGACATGCTAGTAAAATCCAAAGAAGGCTTCGACCACACCAAACATCTACAAGAAGTCTTTGAGTTACAATGAAGGAATGGCATGAAGCTCAACCCTCTTAAATGTGCGTTCGGAGTCAATGCAGGCAAGTTATTAGGATTTATGGTGACCTAAAGACGGATTGAGGCCAATCCCATTCAACTCAAAGCAATAATGGACTCTTGGACTCCTAGACTCCTCCCTCCAAAAAGGGGGTTCAGAAACTGACCGATCGGCTAGCAGCTCTCGAACGATTTATTCCCCGCTTCACCAATCAATTAAAACCATTTTTCACCACCTTAAAGAGAGCCAAAGGGTCCGGCTAGAATGAGGAGTGTGATCAAGCCCTCATGGCCATCAAACAATATCTTACCGAATTACCAATCCTGACTAGCCCAAGGGTAAGGGATACACTCTATTTTTACCTAGCAGTATTAGAAGTTTCAATAAGTGCAGCTTTGTTCAAAGAAGACGAAAACCGAAAACAGAGACCAATATTCTTCATAAGCAAATTCCTGGCATAAGTATAAACTCGATATACCCATCTAGAACAAGCAACACTAGCCCCACATGTGTAGCTAAGAAGATTTGCCCTTACTTTCAGGCACACCCTGTCATCATGCTGACCAATCTCCCTCTGCAAAACACTATACACAACCCTGGCCTATCAGGGAGGATGGGTCTGGCGGGCTACGAGCTAAGGTTCTAGATTCAAGATAAAACCTCGCTCGTATTGAAAGGGCAAGTATTAGTATATTTTCTAGCATAATTACCCCAGCCGGATGTGGTCCAAGAAATCAATGGTTGGTGGATCCTTAATGTGGACGGAGCCTCTCGCTAATCGGAGTTGGGGTCGGCTTGCAGCTAAAAGCCCAAACTGGGGAAAGGGTAGAGCAGGCCATACGATTAGACTTCCCCGTATCCAATAATGAGACTGAGTATGAAGCAATCCTAGCCAGGATCGATCTCACTCAATCATTATCATCAGAGAAACCCCTCATATTCAGCAACTCTCAATTGGTTAGTAGGATAGGTAAACGGAGAATACGAAACGCGAGACCAGCGTATGGCCAGATGATGAGTGCCTAAAACACTCATATTATACCCGCGTCCGCTTTATGTTTTTAGTTGATTTTACATTTGAATAAGCGTATTATAGCCTAATATCTGATTTTTGGATTCTTTGTGAATTGCAGGTGAAGAGGGTGGTTTTTGACAATTTGGAGTTGAAAAGAAGAAGAAGGAGAAAACTGGCACAACGTCAGTGATTCTCTTAACGCCGCGACGCCGCACGTCGCTGATGCCCGGGTCAACAGAAAAGTCAACAAGCGACCTAACGCCGCGACGCCATCATTTTGCCTCAAAATGATAAAAAGCCACTGGAGACCCACTTCGAGGCACTCAATGAACGCATGACCAGAGCAACAAGAAGAAGAGTACATCAATGAAGACATACTTGGCTTCTATAACATTATAGATTGATGTTTACATTCCGGTCCAACATGTTCTAGATTTCTATCTAGGGTTTTTGTTGAACCCTATCACAATTGAATGGATTAAGGTTTAAACATATATTATTCAGTTTATTTATGATTCGCATTGATCTTCTCTATATCTATGATTTAAATACATGGTAATGTCTCCGCCAACATCGTAGCTGATCCGGGTCAAGTATCCGAGATCGAGAGAGATAAGGACTCCTGTGGATCTCGAATAGATGATTCTTCGTTAAATCCCAGAACAGAGATATCCCGATTCCGAGGGCGAGCTAGGTTTGAACATTTAAGCTGCTTGTAGCATTGGTTAGTAGAGATGCACCAATTCCGATTGGATGCAGACAGCTTTGACATACCTCAGGCATCTCTGCAGGGTACCCATCACCTCATCATCGAAAATCATTAATAGACTGAGTAGTAATTCCAATAGGTAATAATCCATCAAAAGTGGCAAAGGGAGACAAATCCCTAGTCTTTACACGCAGAGTAATTCTACAAGTTGATTTAGCTTTATTTTTAATCACAGACGTTAGTTAGATAGAAATTCAGAGTTTAAGTCCAGATAATATTATAAGAACAATTTCAGTAGTCAACACACTTCTCCCCATGGATTAATATCTGTACTCAGGTACATTATATAATTTGATACGACGCGCACTTACAAGACATAGGCTGCATACATTTTACACATCACGCTACTTATCAAGTTTTTTGGCGCGTACGGGAGTAAGGTGTTAGTGTTGATATTGAAAAAAAGTGCAATTATATATTACTCTGGAATTTTTCCTTTTTATTTTATTTTGCTTATACAAGTGCTTGTAATTGGTCTTTGGCGTTTGTGTGTGATTGCATTAAGGTCGGGTGGGAGTGTATATGGCCGTGGTCTAGTTGAACTACATCCGTTTGATCCTGAATCGGAAAGAACCTTACACCATTTACGCAGAGAACAAAGAGAAGCACAACATAGAAATCTAGCAATCATGTAGAACAATGTAGAGCAAGATCATGGCCAAGAGCAAAACGAGCCACAAGGGGGTCACAATGGGAATAATGGTAGGAATTAGGCGCCCAGGTCGTTTATACAGCCAGATGATCCATTCATGTTGCTAGAAGAGTTTGCCTTACCACCTAGTTAGTTCAGAAGGTCCGGGTTATCCACCCTTATCTGGTGCAAACAATCCTCGAGCTGGAAGCCGTTGACCTACAAATGCCTCGTAACATCCCGTCTCTACTGATTGCCAAATGAGAATCAATATGCCTGACCAACTTCATCGGGCGCATGTGACACGGCCAAGTATAATGGTGTAACCGAAGAGGCACTCAGATCGAGATTGTTCCCACTCACCAGTGATGAGCTAAGCACCGCCGACAAGTCACCAATCGATTCTATTACTTCATGGAATGACCTAGTGCAGAAGTTTCTGACAAAGTTCTTCCCACCTGGGAAAATTGCACAATTGGTGCAAGAGATAAATACATTCGGACAACTAGAGGGAGAGAGTTTCAAGGTATAAATGGATAGATTTCAAGGAATTTGTTAAGGAAGTGCCTAAACCACAAAGTGACTCAGATGGATGCAAGTCCATACTTTCTATAATGTCCGAGAATGTTAATAGAACAAAGGATTGATTCCTCGGTAGGAGGTGCGCTAATGAAGAAGACTACTTACCCAAGTGCATAAGGAATCAGAGGATGCCGGCTACTAATACCAACCGGCCCAGAGATGACTACACTTAATAAATGGACTACAGACGTATAACGAGGTTCGTAATCCGGTAACTCATATCACGTAGCTAATAAATAGCTACTAGGCAAAGAAGGTACTCACGAATGCTATTCACTCAAAATTTGCTGAGCAGGAATTATGAGTGACAACACAACAAAGATGTAATGTCAGCCAAGACAACAAACAAGAGAGTACGCCCAAAGATGTGTCAGGTTCAATCGGCTCGCCACAACAAATAGTGGCCGATAGCAAACAACTATCAACCGTAATCGCGCCAAGGGTGGAGTAGAAGCAGAACAATTAGGTTATGGATGGAGGAAACAATCGTAACAACATGCCACAACCCCGAGTGAGCGAACCACCTCCCGAAAAAGGTGGACTGAATGAAATTACAATGCTTCACCTCGCATACCTTTATGAATGAGATGGAAGAATAAAAACACCAGCCACCTAATTGAAAATCACATATAAATTAAGGAATTTAGAGGTGCAAATGGGTCAAATGGCCAATCTATTGACAAAAAGGTAGTGGTGTGGTTCATCAAGCAACCTATGAACCTAGACGAGAAGGAATGAACAGCAAAGCAAATATAAGCCGAGAAGTGGTAGAGAACAGCAATATAAAAGGAAACTCAGAGCAGGATAGGGAGTAGAATCGAGGAAGTCATCCGCACTAAATAATGATAAGTACTGAAAGGGATAAACCCCAAGAGAGAAAAAGTTTAGGGAGAACAAAACTAGCAAAGGATCATCCATCACTGATTGAACTGAGAGTCCCCAATTCCTTGTCCCAACCAAAGAAGAATAAATCCAAATCAAAGGTAATAGCTTCACCAACTTTATGGAAGGGAAACAAAGAAACTCACATCAATATCTGGCTTATATACAAGCTTTGGAACAAATGTCAGTTATGTCAAATTATGAAGGACATCTATCAAAGAAGAGAAGACCATTTAATTTCTGCACAGCTTAATCTCATCAAGAATGTAGCCATCCCTTCAGCTGGAAGCCGTCAGAAGCTAAAAGACCTAAGGCTTAACATCCCCGTGACCATCTGGGAACGCCATCTGAGAGAGCTGCGTGACTGGGAGCTGTTTATTAATCTCATGCCCTTATCAATATTTAGATGCCTGGGATTAGGTGAAGCTCGCCCAACCACAGTCACACTCTAGTTAGCTGACAAGTCCTTAAAGCATCCAAGAGGGGTGATAGAAGACGTTCTAGTAAAGGTCGATAAATTCATCTTCCCAGCAGATTTCATTGTATTAGATATGGAAGAAGATAAAGAAATACCTATAATATCGTAGACCATTTCGCAACTGAAGGCAATGATCGACGTGATGCAGGGGGAGAGCAAACTTAGGAGCAGAGGAAGATGAAGAGTTTCTAATGTGTCTTAAGTCGTGAGACACCCTGCAGAGAGTGATACGTGCTTCATAGTAGAGACCGTGGAGGCTATAGTGTCTAGCCAAAGTGGTCTCACTGATCCTTTGGAGGCTAGCCTAGTATAGAGTGATTCAAAAAAATTGGGAGAAGAGGCCGAGGAGTATGTAAAATGGATGGATTCATTTGAACCCTACTAGAAGTACATTATGAACCCCAGCGAAAAATACTCAAACGTCAGTGCCATCTGTTGAACAACCACCCAAGATGGAGCAAAAGCCACTACCTAGCCATTTGAGGTATGCTTATCTAGGGAATGCATCCACCTTACCAGTGATTATTTCAACGTCCCTAACAGCGATAGAGGAAGATAAGCTATTGAGGGTACTCAGAGATCACAAGGACAGCTTTTATCGGTCCAGGCTGATTTAAAAGGATTCACCCTCTATGTGCATGCATCAATTTTGCTAGAAGATTTGGTCATAAGCCTTCGGAAGCACAGAGGAGACCGAACTAACTATGAAAGAGGTAACCGTAAGGAGGCAATTAAAGGGCTAGATGTCTGGAGTATTTATCCTATTTTTAATAAAGGCATGGGTAAACCGGGTCCAAGTTGTGCCTAAAATGGAGGAACAATGCGGATAAGAATAGAATAATACATTAATGCCTTCAGAACAAGCCACAGTTAGAGGATTTGTATTGACTATTGAAAACTGAATAAAGCTACTCGAAAAGACCATTTTCCATTGTCGTTTCTGGATCAGATGTTGGATAGACTCAGCAGGACACAGATACTTTGTTTTTTGGATGGGTATTCCGGCTACAATCAGATTGCTATAGCCCCTGAAGATCAAGAGAAGACGACATTCACATGCCCCGGCGGGCATTCGCATTCAAAGTGACGCCTCTTCGGGGCCGTGCAATGCACTCCGTGCACATTCCAATGTTGTATGATGGTCATATTCTCAAATATGGTTGAAAAGACAATTGAGGTGTTCATGGATGATTTTTTTGTATTAGGGGACTCCTTTGACAATTGCCTGGAAAACTTGAGAATGGTGTTGATTAGATGCGAGGAAACCAATCTTGTGCTTAATTGGGAGAAGTGTCATTTTATGGTACAAGAAGGCATAGTACTGCAAGAGGAATAGAGGTAGACAAAGCAAAAATTGAAGCAATAGAGAAACGACCTCCACCCTCATCAATAAAAGGCATAAGAAGCTTTTTGGGCCACGTATGGTTCTATAGATGTTTCATAAAAGACTTTTCCTGACATAAAGTCGCTTGTTTGAATTTATCAGTCCACGGACACCATTCGAGTTCATGAGCGCAGGCATAGCATTTTCGCCTTGAAAGATAAATTGGTATCGGCTCCTATTGTAGTAGTACCAGATTGGGACCTCCCATTTGAGCTAATGTGCGATGCAAGTGACTATGTGGACGGAAAGCAAAGGCGGCGTAAAGAGAAAGAACACGTGTTATCTAATACTACACCGAACTCGAATCGATGCCCATTGAACTTATGCCACCACTGAAAAGGAACTGTTGGCCATTGTCTTTGCCTTTGACAAATTTAGGCCCTATTTGATTGGCAATAAGGTAATAGTGCACACTAACCACTCATCCATAAAGTACCTAATGACTAAAAAGGACGCAAAACCGACTAATAAAGTGGGTACTTTTGTTGCAAGAATTTGACTTAGAGATTAAAGACAAGAAGGGAACAGAGAACCTAGTCACAGACCATCTGTCACGGTTAGAAGGGACAAGAGATGAGGTCCATGTGAATGATGATTTCCCATATGAGCATCTCTTAGCTATCGAAGACAAAAAGTCGGTTCCATGGTTTGCCGACTATGTGAATTATTTAGTGGCCAAGGTGATCCCTCCAGATTTTAGCTACCAATAGAAGAAGAGGCCTTCTGGTTGAAAACACTACTATAGGAGGAACCCATTCTATACAAGTAATCAGGTTTGCACAAGGATAAGGCGTATGTGTACTTAAGATGAAATGGCCGCATTCTCAACCACGCCACACTTTGGCTCATAGGCATTTCGAGGCCGTAACAAACTTGTGCTGTACTTCAACTGCTCTCTATCGTCTAGCTTATTCAAGGATACCACCAGTCAGATCCACTTACTTAAAAATACTAAAGAAGGAGCATTTCTAAAAATGATGAACCACCCATGAGCATAATTCAAAGCTGAAGCTATTTGATTTGTGGGGATGGATTTCAGGGCCCATTTCCTCATTTAGTAACTCAGACATTTCAGAGTAGATTACGTCTCTAAATGGGTAGAAGCAATACCGACATGCACTAATGACGCTAGTGTGGTAGCCAAGTTTCTTCGCAGCCACATATTTACACGGTTTGGCACTCCACGAGCACTGATCACAGATGGAGGTACTCATTTCTGCAATAAGATGGTTGACAAGGTCTTGCAAAAGTATGGAGTGCGGCACCGCACATCACCGTGATACCATCCACAGAGCCGGGCAAGCAAAGGTGTCGAATCAAGAGATCAAGTCCATTTTGGAGAAAACAGTCAACACTCAAGGAAGGATTGGTCGAAGAAGATTGAGGATGCACTTTGGGCATACAAGACATCATTTAAAACACCATTGGGTATGTCACCATTCCGAATAGTTAATGGGAAAGCATGCCACCTGCCGGTGGAATTGGTCCATAGAGCCTACTGAGCAACTCCTGGAGCGTCGAATTACGGATGTGAAGTGGCCGAAGAGAAGTGGATACAACTTAGTGAATCGATGAATTCCGCACGAGGCGCATTTAGAATGCTCGAATATATAAGGAAAATACGAAAGCCTAGCATGACAAACATATCATGCGGAAAGAGTTCGAGGCGGGTTAGAGGGTCCTCTTATTCAATTCCCGACTCAAACTTTTTCTTGGGAAATTAAAGTCACGGTGGTCGGGACCATTTACGGTGACCTAGGTCTTTCCACATGGAGGAGCGTAGATTATGTACCCTGAGAAAGGAACATTCAAAGTTGACACACAATGGTTAAAGCCATACTGGGGCGGATCCATGCGACAAGCAAACCATTCCGCTTAAGCTGCATTCAAAAGTATTGTCGTAGGGAGTTTGGTAGTCCCAAAACTTCGGGAACATTGAGATCCAAGGAAGTAGAGCTAACGACATTAAACAAAGAGCTACTAGGGAGGCAACCCAAGCTTTTTGAAATCTTTTTTTCCGTAATCTAACTTTGCTTGTTTTTAGTTTTTAGCGTATTTTGCCAGTCTATTTCCGTAATCGGGCGTTTATTTTGATTGTCTGTTTTCAGGACCCGATAGAGCAATGGAAGAGGGGAGATAGCTCGAGAAGCTCATTTCGTGGCGCGAAGGGGTCGACCATTTAGTTTTTCAACCTTAGTAAATTTTTGAAATTTTTTCAATTTGACCTTCTTTGTCACGTTGCGACGTTGGGTCTCAACATCGCGACGTTGATCGAATTCAGAAAAATCAAGCCTCTGTCACATCGCGACGTTGGATCTCAACGTCGCGACGTTGGCTATCCCTATTTTGACCACCCCCTGGAACGTTGCGACGTTGGCCCCAACGTCACGACTTCAGTTGGCACCTCTTTCTGGCACATCGCGACGTTAGATTTATAGACTCCCTGGCACGTCGCGACATTGCGCTCTCCCCCTTTCGGAACGTCGCGACGTTGGTCTCAACGTCGCAATGTTAGCTCATAAACCCACTAGAACGTCGCGACGTTGAGCCCGAACGTCACGACATTGTATCTGTTTTATGCACAGCAGCCTTCAGCCTTCTTCCTCACGCAAAAACCTAAGTTTGAGCTCCCACATCCCTTCGCCCCTGTAGTACCCAGCACACCCATCTCCATTTGTCCTAACCAGCCTAGGACCCTCCCAAGGCCCTGCGCCCTTCTATAGAGCCTCTGTCTCCCAGTTAATAGCCTGGTTTGGTGCCCTAATCTAGGTCATTCACGGGTCCACACAGGTTCAGATTCCGTCCGTTGGAGCCGATCTGTCCTGCGCTTTGGGTCTTGTTAGGGTTAGGCAGGGCCCTTAGGCGTGCTTAGGGTCATTGACAGTCTGTTGGTAGACTCACGAAGCCCTTTGCCCCACTGTGCACTAGGTGTTCTTCACTTAAGCCGTTCGGTCCCACTGTCTCCACTGGTGGTTAAGGGGCCTAAAGACCACATCTAGTTCAGTCACCCTTAGCCGCCATTTTAGCCCAGCCATACTCACCAATGTCGAGTAAGCGCCAAAAGATGACCGCCAAGCGAGGGCGAGCTAGTAAAGAGCCTGCTCGTACCTATGACCATGACAAGTTTGTCAATGAAAGTCCAACCGAGAAGTACAACCTCATTTCCAAAAATCGGTCATTCATTAAGGAAAAGGGGTTTCACCACCCCGAGGACTTCTTCCACAAAACAATTGTGGATAAGGGACGACGGGCACTATGTCAACCTCCTCACCCCCCTGCCACGAGTGTGGTGCGAGAATTTTACGCCAATCTCGCCTCCCATGTTTTGAAAAGGTTCGGCAGCGCTGGAAGCCAGACTTCAAATACGGGTTCATCAAACTAATATTACAACCTTGACCCCGTTCCCTCTGAGCCCTTTGATAGGCTCCATGCACAGCCCGATTGCTCTGAGGTCATTAGGGTATTGACCAACGAGCAGGGTCAACGGAAGCTTAATAGTGAAGGGCATGCGGTGCACTTCCAGGCCAAACATTTGGCCTACATCCCTAAGGTCTGGCATCACTTCATCACATCGTGTCTCATTCCGACGACGAATGTGTGTGAAGTGACGCCAAACGTGCCCTACTTAATTATGCCATCCTCCAGGACATCCCTTTGATGTCGGGTAGGTTATAGAGGATGCCATCCTCCATAACCATGATGCGAAGATGAACCTAAGGCACCCCTTTCTCATTTAAGACCTATGCAAGCAAGCCGAGGTGCCCTTAGAAGACAATGAGGCGTGGATACACCCGATTAAGGCCATTATGGTCAAGCGCGACAAGCCAGGTGTACCACGCCTCGAAGCGATGTATGACTCGAGAAATGAACCCTCGGATGAGGATGGAAGTTCCCACACCTTAGGGCCCTTAGGTTTAGTTGAGTGTTCAGGGTGAAGTTCGAGGAATCAATGCCCTATGTCTCTTAACCAACTAGTAAAGGGAGCCACCACGAATCCCCCGCTACAGAACACTCTATTACAAACTTTCTAGCATTAGTTTTTCTTTCATAAGTAGGTATGTTAAGTGAATAAAAAAGGTGTGTTCTCATCCTTCTATGTTAGACGCCCAACAGTGGGTCAATTCAAGTTTGGGGGTATCGGAACCGAGTTATACGCTAGGGATCATGTATCAAATGCACATAGGCTCCTTGGGAATGGCTATTGAAAACTTAGGAGGTTGAGTCACTTATCAACTGAATCATGTTCAGCTGAATTCCTTCGAAAGTCGAACATCCTTATGGATCCTCTGAAATTCGAGTAAAAAGGCAAGACTTGTAAGACGGTCCAATTTGATCCTTCTTCTAGCAGCATGGGCATCACAATCAGGGTGTCGAGTTTAGTATGTTAGGTTCTTATGTATCAAGTTTGAAGTCGGTCTCTTTCTTGGGGACAAGAAAGAGGCTAAGTTTGGGGGTGTGATGAGTGCCTAAAACACTCATATTATACCCGCGTCCGCTTTATGTTTTTAGTTGATTTTACATTTGAATAAGCGCATTATAGCCCAATATCTAATTTCTGGATTCTTTGTGAATTGCAGGTGAAGAGGGTGGTTTTTAGCAATTTGGAGCTGAAAAGAAGAAACAGGAGAACAAGTCGCGACGTTCCAACGTCGTGACGTCGCAATGTTCCAACGTCGTGATGTTGCAACGTCATGACATCTGGTCAACAAAGAAAAGTAAACAAGTGACCCAATGTCGCTACACTAACGCCGCTACGCCATCGCTATTTCCGCCGCACGATAAAAGCAATGGAGACCTAATTTCGAGGCATCGAAGAACATGCAGACTAGAGCGTGGAAAGCAAAGCAATAGCGACTCGGATCATTGGAAAAGACACTGCTTTTGTATTTCTTCTTTTCTAATAAACTTCTGATGATATATAGATTGATGTTTACATTCCGGTCCAACATGTTCTAGATTTCTATCTAGGGTTTTTGTTAAACCCTGTCACAATTGAATGGATTAAGGTTTAAACATATATTATTCAGTTTATTTATGATTCGCATTCATCTACTCTATATCTGTGATTTAAATACATGGTAATGTCTGGCCAACATTGGCATGATCCGGCTAGGTATCCGAGATCGAGAGATAATGACTCCCAAGGATTTGAATAGGGCGACCCTCGGTTCAATTGGTAAATAAAGATATCCTAATTCCGAGTGTGGAGATTAGGGTTTGAACATTTAAGCGTTTCGGAGTATCGTCGAGGCAAGCACACCCAATCCCATCAAGTAGATAGCGGATATACTCGAGAGAGGGTATTCTAGGTACGATCACCCCGCCATCGAGAAGTTATTAATGTGATCGAGTAGTAACTTTTATAGGTAATAATCCATCAAAAGTGGCAAGGGGAGATAAATCCCTAGTATTTACACGTTGCACTAATTCTAAGGTTAATTTAGCTTTATTTTTAATCACACACGTTAGTTAAATAGAAATTTAGAGTTTAAGTCCAGATAATATTATAAGAACAATTTCAGTAGTCAACGCACTTATCCTCGTGGATCGATATTCGTACTTAGGTACACTATATTACTTTATACAACATGTGCACTTGCGCACATAGGCGTACACATTTTACACGTCACGCTTTCGGCCTATCAAGTTTTTGGGCTTGGTCAAGCAATGACTAGGGAGTTTTGTGGCTTAGAAGCTTGAGCGTATCCCAAGGGACTCCAATGAAAAGGCAAATGCATTGGCAGCAATAGCTGCGTCCATCCTAATAAAAGAAACTGCATTCCTCCTAATCTACTACCATCTGGCATCGTCTATTGCAACGGATCGAGTAAGTCAAATAGATGAAACAGGCCTTTCTTGGCTAACTCCTATATTATATTATTTGAGCTCGGGAGAACTGCCGAATAATAGAACCGAAGCCCACAAGGTTCACGTCCAGGCAGTAAGATTTTCCTTGGTAAACGGGCAGTTGTATAAACGGTCTCTGGAAGGGTTGTATCTTAAGTGTCTCACAACTCAACAAGGACAATATATAATAGCAGAACTTCATGAGAGGGTATGCGAAAACCAACCGGGCGGCAGGACTTTAGCTCATAAGGCCCATACACAAGGGTATTATTGGTCAACCATGAGAGCAGACACAGCTGCCTATGTCAAGAAGTGCAACCGCTGCCAACAACTCCCATATCGAGGATGCTAGCTCAAGACCTAGCCACCATTACAAGCCCCTGGCCCTTTTCTCAATGGGGAATCGATATAGTTGGACCACTACCTACAGCCCCCTCTTAGAAAAAGTTGTTGTTGGTTGCCATCGATTACTTTAGCAAATGGATAGAAGCTGAAGCCTTCACCTCCATCGAATCTGAGGACGTCTGATTTATTGTGGAAGAATGATCTCTTTGGTTCGAATATACGTCAGTCATAGCGATAATGGACCTCGGTTTGGCGAAGTATACGAAACACGCCGCGGGCTGAAAATCATAAACTTGTACTCAACCTCGCGGTACCCCAAATGCAATGGCCAGGTGAAAGAATCTAACAAAACTCTCTTGATAGCTTTGAAATAGCGTCTGCATTCGGCTAAGGGAAAATGGGTGGATGAGCTACCGAGAGTCCTTTGGGCTTATAGAACAACTAGTAGAATGCGATTAGATATCACCATTTTTCGCCTGGTATGGAAGCCATTATTCCTGCAATCGGATGCCTGATTCGAACTAAGGTTCTGGGCGGCTAATGATGAAGGCATCTACAGGACTGGAGAATGGCAAAGGCTCGAATGACCGTTATACGTATAGCCCCGATTAGTGCCCCGAATAGTGCTATTTTGAGCCTGTTTATTGCGGGGTTTGAGCACTTTTGTGTATAATCAGCAAATAACCCGATTGATACACTAAGGTCCGGCTATACTATTGATCATATTTTGTGGATATTTTTGTAGTTTTGCACTTTTGATAACGCATATTCTTGAGTAGTTCAATCGATGGACCAGAAGTGGAAGCTCATTTTGCATGTGCAAATCAAAGGCAATTAGACGCTAAAATGCGAGAAGGAGAGAAGACGACGAGGCCCTGGGTGTTGCGAAAATTTCGCAGCTTTCTTGTGTGAGGTCCATGAGGAGCTACCCGTAGTGGAAGCCATGCGATCTGCCTCAGGTCATGGTGGTTCTCCTCACTCACTTGGATATCCCCCACGCTCCCACTGGGGTTCCTTTCGCCTCGCAAAGGATTCGAGGCCGTCACCCAGAGCTTAAGGTCCTTAGGAAGCATCCTTGCTACCAGGCGAGCTAAAGCTCTTGGTAGCGGGTTAGTCCTTCTTTGGCGAAAGGCCACAGCGAATGGGGATATCAGTGAGTGAGGAGAACTCATCTGGGATTTCGGAAGGGGCTGACGATGAACTCCACGCCGAGTAGGCGATGAGACCTCCTATTTTATTGTGAGGTCCCGGCCGGGAGCTGCAGGTGGAGCCAGTCGTCACCCAGGGTGTAGATGGGTTCTCCTCGCTCACTGGGATGTCCCCCCTGCTCACAAGGTTTCTTTCGCCTCAGGCGGGATTCGAGACCGGAGTCTGCAGGCTTGGGTCCTTAGGGGCTTGTCTTGCTGCCAGCGGGCTAGTAGCTCGGTTGGTAGCAGGGCTCCTTCTGAGACACTCAAGCTGCAGTGGTGGCCTCCTTGTGACGGCGGATAGTGAGGAGAACCATCTAGGGCGGTAACATGAGCTCCACCATGAGTAGGCTCAGGGTGAGACCCTCCACATCTTGAGCCGCGGTTGTGAAATTTCGCGACCTGCCACATCTTGTGTTGGCCGGCTTTTTGATTGTATTTTGTGGCTTTGTACCAAAATGCCATTAATGTAATTTTTGTTGTTTCATACTTTTATGTAATTTCCTTGACTCTGAACACTATATAAGCTCAGTCAAGCTCATGTAACAGAGTGGGGGGAGTCTATCAATAAAAATTGGCGCCAAAGCTGACTTTCACACTTTGTCACGATTTTCTTTCACTTCTGCTCCCTTTCTAGCATTTTCTCACTGCGAGCACCCTTTGAGGATGGCCGACTCAAGGGATGTTTGGCCTAAACCTCCCTCATGCGAAGATGAGGGGCCATTGGAATTAAGGTTTGAGGTAATACAACGTCTATTACCTTGAGCCTTTATTATCATTTATGTTTTACGCATCTCACCAGGTTGGGTTTGAATCCGTGATGTACTTTTTGAGTGGCTAGTACTTGGCAAGATTTCAGGCTCGAGTGGATACTTATTGCTAGATCGCGATGCTCAATTGGTTGCCATTTGTTATCTCCTGCGGGTTAGATCTAGCGGATGGTTCTTGCTGAAACATTAATGGGTAATAAATCTTTGTATACTAGAAGGAAACTTTAGGGTTCAGTTTTATGGCAAACCTAGATCCGGCTCGGAAATGACTATCAAGTCATCCTCCCCAGCCTTGAGGAAAGGACCCAGGGACATTACGATTACCTTAGAACCCTAAGCCCAGTGGCCGAAACTTGAGTTCTTTACGCTTTATTTCTCTCGTTACAGTTTTACAAGCCATCAACCTCACTGTTTTTACCAAAACCCCAAATCCAAAGTGGAAACACCATTTTCAATCAACTGTGACTCATTTAGCATGAAGAAAACCCATCCCTGAATTCGAACCTAGACTACTATACTGCAGTAACTTTGCTACGGCAGTAGGAACCCTAGGATATAAATTTTGTTGATTCTGGAACACCTACTGTGGCATGAATCAATAACATCTTACCAAGAAAGGATGGCAAACTTATTCAATAGGCATAAAAAGCCGCGTGCATTCCGAGCCGAAGACCTAGTCCTGAGAAGGGTCTTTGAAAACACGGTTGACCCGATGGCTGGAAAATTCCAACCAAATTGGGAGAGGCCATACGTGATCATAAGAGTGGGGCCAGCCAAGTCGTAAGCATTAAATAAACTAGATGGGGCACCAGTACCCAGAATGTGGAATGTTATGCATCTTAAAAGGTATTATCAATAGAGTTTTCTTTAAGGGGGTTATCAATAAAATTTCCTTTAAAGTATTTTCTTTCAATCTTTGGACTATTACCAATCAAGTGTTCTTTAAAGGCATTATTTCCTTTAATTTTTTGAATAACCTCCATTTCAAAAGGCCAAACTTTTGGCTCTAAGCCTGTTGGCACTTTCAAAAGACCAGACTTATGACTCTAAGCCTGTTGGCACTCTCAAAAGACCAGACTTGTGGCTCTAAGTCTGCTGGCACTTTCAAAATACCAAACTTATGGCTATAAGCTTGTTTGCACTTTCAAATAGTCGGCCTCGTGGCTCTTTGAAAGAATTAACTATCCTAGCTGATGTTCATAAAAAGGATGAGAAATAATAAAGGTTAAGTGCATAAGAGTACCAGAAGTCATATTTCATTAAAATGTGCCAATTGGCGTCTGTGATGACAAAAATATGTCATGGTGGCCAGACGGGGCCCCTTATAGAAATTTCAAAAAGAAAGAGAAAAGGAAAAATGAGAGATTGGAATCATCTATGGTCCCCAACGGAAGCATTCTCCTCAAGTTCCTTGGCTACCTCGCTCGGGTGCTCCTCGACTATTGTGTCTTCAGTAGCCCAGCAGGATCGGGGCACACAGGGGCTCTAAAGAACTCGGGAGGCGAGTGGATCGGAGTCGGGCATACCATGGAACCTCTAGGCGGGTCTCCATAAATGTTGTGTTTAGTAAAACACATCAGCCGTAGGAAAAAATGACCTCGAGGCTTTAATTAATCCATCTCTCCATGGCCTCCTTATCTTTGCGGCTTAGGAGTGGAAAGAGAGTACCTCGTCATGGCTACCTTAATCTCGATTATAAGAGACTTCGCTCCAATCTCGGAGCGACCTGAGTATAGCCTTACTGGCCTCTCCGCTACCGCATGGCTTCCTCTTATATTTGCTAAAGCATCCACATACCTAGCCCGAGTCACCCTCCGCCTTTACCAGCACAGCCGCTGGCTGCGGCGGCAAGTGTTGAGCGACGGGCTTCCTCCTTAGCCTCGTCTCTCTTTTTCTCTGCACCCGCGGTCTTCTCCGTGCCCTCCTTGGCTTCCATTCCCAATGTCTAGACCAGGACTTGGCCTTGCTCAGGGATTCTTCTAGGGTCCGAAGCTTGGAAGTGGCAGACCTAGCATAGAGGCTCAGCTTCTCGGCGTCCTCTAGCCTAACCTAAAGCTCCCTATGCTGGTGAGCCATGTTTCGAATGGTAGTGACTGTTACAAAAGAGGCGTTAGGAGGAAATAGCAATACAAAACCCATGCTCAAACATTAGAAGTCAGGCCATACCAGCTCGGCAGTCTCATCAAAGTTATGATTGTGGATATACATCCCGTGTTTCGCAACACGCTAATAGGACCCCTTATCCATGTAGTTAGGGAAGGGGATGGAGTACTCCTCATAACGAACGAGCCACCATCGGGACGAGGCTATGGGGGTAGAGGTTGCACATGTGCGCGACCAGAGAATCCCTCTTATCGAAAAGGTTGCATTCCCTGATGAGCAACCGTGCAACTTCCTGTTTATGTGTCGGCGCGTCCGTCATCGAACGACTATACTCCAGCGGATTGACATATGAGTCGAGTATCAGCTTGTTGGGTGGCCTTGTCCTCCGGGCTCTAGAAAGTGCGAGACTATGCCATCGGCTCGGTGAGTGGGCCGCCTTCTTGCAAGAAGAGCCTCGTTTGCGACCTTCTTTGTCAAGGGAGGCTCTCTGCTGGAGCCACCACATCGGCCGACACACAAGCCTCTAGGGAGACACCGGGCATCACCCTGGCCGGCGAGGCACGAGCTCGTTGCAGATCCACGAAATTCAGCTGTCGGTGATCGTGTCTCATCAGGACCAGATTGTTTAAAGCGTTTGCCATATGAACCCTCGGAGCAGGGGGTAGTCTCCCCTTGAGCGTTGGCGGCTCGTTTAAGCATCAGCACGGCCAAATCGGCGGCGGGCTGGTATCTTAGCCTCTTTTTTCTTGATTGACTTGCTAAGCTGTCGGATCAGATCCTAGTCCGCTAAACCTCTCAATCCCGCGCCCGGTATATATCTGTCCAGTCTTCTTTCTTCTTCTTCTTGCTGGGAGTAGGATGTGAATCTCGCTCGACTAAAGGTAGTTAGGCAGGCTTGGGATTTGGAGCGACTTTCTCTTGTGAAGAGCTCCCTTATATTAGCTTTAGAAGATCTACTAGGACGAAGTGTTCTCCCCTTACAAGCTTGGCGGGCAGTGGATGGGGAAGAACATGCACTATGTATGGGAAAGGATTGGAGCCCAGCTCCCGCAGATTCATCACAGATAGAAGGAGCTCATGGTTACACTCCCTCTCTATGATCTCAAGCAATCGGTTGATGGGGTCCAATCTTGCCTTCTCCACCCAATTGACTAGTAGGCCTCACACACGTACTGCTAAGATAGTAAGAAAAGCGTGGGCATGTCAAATCAAAGAAGACCGCCCTAGACGAGATATGAGCTACATCAAAACTAAAATAGACCTCGGTACAAGAGAGGCTGATTCATATCAAGGGAAGCCTTGGAGAGCCGGGCCTCACGTGCCGTAAGCCCCAACGAGGCTTAACCCTTCCCGCCTGTTTGGGGGATTTAGGAGCCGGTTACAAATTACGGTAGGAATTTGTGGGGCGGAACGCAGACGGACGGACCCCGATCCCAAGGTTTAAAGTGTGAAACAAATCTCCACCAGCGAGATGTCCAGCTAGTAGAGAGATTTTAGCACACTATGGCCTGTTAGAATCCGAAAAACATTAGTTATGCAGTGAAGAAGGTGATGGTAAAAGTCTGCTTGCTTCACTGACGATGGGACGGGAAGCCCGAAGCCCTTCTGACTGCTCTTGAGTGAAGTAGATAGTGTTATCTGCCTCCCCTACAGTTGAGGTAGCCACGTCGTACGACACCTCGGTGATTTCGTTAGAACACAGTTTGGCTGGCCTCAATTCCTCTTTGTAGACATAGCGGGAACTAGACTACTTGCGGTAGGCTTTTCCCTGAGTCCCGCTTCCCGACGCCAGAGCTATTTACATTTGAAACCTCTTCTTAACCTTTTTCCATTCTACAAGCAAATAAAAAAAATGACAAGAGGGGGTTAGCTTGAGGCCCATTAAACGAAGATGGAAACGAAACCCTTAGAAGATAAAAGAAATACCCCCTTGAGGTTTTACATCCCACCAGTGACAAAACCTAAGAAACGCGAACCAAAAACCTTTGCTGAACCTAATAGGACACCCCCAAAAAAACCTAAACCAATCAACTATAAAAAGAAGGTTTGAGGCAGACACTCATTGGAAAACCAAAAGTCATCGAAGAGTCAAGAGTCTTCTATGGCTCCTTTGAAAGGAAAGTTCATAGAAGCATAGAAAAGGCAAAATTGCAGGAGTCAACAAAAAGTTTGAGAAAACATAAAAGAAACTACATTGAAACCCCTACCCTTATTTGTAGGGGTAAGGCGTCAATAGGCGCATTAAATGCGCCATCAGAGCAAAATGCGCCGTATATATATTAGGGAGCGTGCGTTTCCACATGCTTTAAACCCATGAGAGCATTGCCTCGGCGCATTCAAATCTCCACATTTTACATTTAACACCACAATATTTTCCCTAATTGGAAAAGCACAAAATTCCAGCAGGGGAAAGGGGGGCATTGTAAGTACCATGGTTCTTGAACCCGCTACTCGATGGGCCTAAGGCTTGCTTGGCCCTAGGTCCACCTGGCCCGCGATATGAAGCGACCCAAGCCCACCTTCCATATTAAAACTAGTAGGCACTACCTAGACGGGAAATCACGGAGGCAGTCTGAAAATTTGGGAGTATCCTCCCGGAGGCCCGATCCCGAGGGTAGCCTATCTAGAGTTCAAAGTCGAGCCATCATGCAACTTATGGAAAGTTCGCTATGGATGAATGGATAAAGGAGGGAAATACGTAAAAGGTATTTATCCACGAATTTCCTAGTTTCCAAATCCCTTACTTCTTGGAAGATTAATCCTTGATAAGGAAGAATTAGTCTTTGATAAGAAAATATAGATTTTGTTCCTAAGAAAAGGAGATTCTCTCCGGAGAAAAAGGGGGAGGGATTCGTGAACCACTCTTTATAAATCAAGAGGATCCCCATGATGAGAAGTTATGCAATCCCAACTGTGCTAACTTCCTTCTTCTTCCTCTCCGTATTTTTACTGACTTAATCATTGGAGAGGAGGCTGGCCCACCGTCGTCGGATCGCCCTTTTTGCAGGTTTACATTGCGTCGTTGATGCCCTGGAGGTCAAACGAACTAGGTAACAACATATTGCATGTTACTCACACAATGGTTGCATCTATATACATTGATCTCATTTCTTCACGGATGACATGTAGTCTCTTTATTAGACTTTCGTAACTTTGTTATGGAGTTTAAGGCACCTGAATCCCATTAAAGTCATTGTTATTATGGGGATGCATGGTGTTATGGTATTCATGTGGAGTTAGGAAACTTCGTATCCTTTCCTATTTGATTTGAGATTGTCTTGTATATAAATAGGTTATTTGTGATCAATGAAATACATTTTTTCCTTCAATTATCTCTGATTACATGGTATCAGAGCTTGGGGCTTAATTTGTTTAGAAAAAGGAAAAGTTTTTGGGAAAATTCTCAAGAAGAACCTATCACCGCCAGCTACAAACTCCAATGAACTTTCCGATGACTTAAATTCGGCTTGCGACCACCCACTCGGATTTCCGTCACTTGATATATCCATTAGAGGCAGGAGCTCCGGTAATAGGTCCCCCACGCGCCACCACACGCAGCTTCTCTATTGTTGCGTTGTTCCTCATGCGTCGGTGTGTGAGGGCGCATGGCATACTTTCTAAGGACACACCTCCTTCTCTAGCATTTCCAGCTACCGACAGTCCTTCCTTGTGACACCGCAACCTGGCACCTTTGTGTTAGGAAAGGGTGTCACGAAACTATAGACTTTAAACCTAATTAATTGAGCAGTTCTAAAACATTTCTTAAAATATAATCATAATATTTAATATATATTACAAAACCTTACTATCATACCCCACTATTTAAGGCGTTCAAAATATCACTTACATATTATTTACAAATCTTTTTCGTTATACCTAAAAGTGTATATACAACATATTGCTCAGAGTAACACGTTAAATAGAAACACTACAGGTGAGCACCTATCGTTAAGATGGCCCTTGATGTTGATGTGGAATGTCCTGTTCTCTAGCCACCTCCTCGGTACCTACATGGATAAACACCCATGCTAAGCATAAAGCTTAGTGAGGGTCCTTACGCATTGATGACCACTAACCATGATCATCACATTCTAATACTCATGCAACTTGCTATGCATATATATATATATATAATCATATAAACTTGTAAGTTACAATAATTCATGAACTTACCACAATTATATAATTTAATTCATTATGATGCTATGCTAGCTCCTATGCTTTATGTATCGAATTCATATCATTTGGTCATAGTATTAATGACTATTCGAATTTATTTATATTTCCATTATATTTTACAAATTACTTCCTATGTTTATGATTCATGTTTCATTTATCAATATCGTTTTATCTCTTTTTACATGTTTCATGCCTGCAAATTCCAAAGAAAATGGATATAGGAAAGAACTATATGTACCCGAGGGTACTATCACTGTACGAGACAGTGATCTCTATCTGTGTTTTACTATATGACCCAAACGGGGTCCATGTCATCAACCCAAACAGGGCCAACTATATCTGTATGTTGCAGCAATTGTATCCCTAATAGACATGTCCATCTATCCATCTACCTAGTCATAAGCAGGCAATAAATTTTATTACATTTTCAGTACATATCCCATATACATGAATAACTATTATTATCATGTATGTATATGAGATATTCACTATTCATTATTCTCATCTTCATAAAGAGTACTTTCACATATCTCTTGTCATCATATGAATATATTCTATGCTTCTTTATATAGCAACTATACATATATTATCTTTTTTTCACATGGCTAGAATTCATGTCCTTTATTATTCCATTCTATTTAGCATTAAATCATATAACTTTTAGGTCAATTTCTTTATCTCACTTAGCTAAGTTATACTGACTTATTTTCATACAAAACCATATTCATTAATACTTTGGGAGTATATAAGAGACATTTGGACGTCTCAAAATCCTCTAGGAAAGGACATAAAAATCATTTCCCAAAATAGAGTCTGACTTCACTTATTTTCTAGGTACAATGAGTTCGAAATTGCAACATTTTTCCTTCATGTACATTGTTCCTCTATGAATCTATTTTACTCAAAAATTGTAATCACTCCAATTAGATCATCCAGACTCAAGTTATGGCATTTTAATGCCAAACTAGTATGTTTGCCTAATTTACATTAGTAACCGACTGTGAAACCCGATTTCAAGGGTCTTAACTCCATAATTTGACACTAGTTCCTTCTACTCATTTGAAGCTATGGTGCTAGGGATTCTTCTCAAATTAGAATCATCTAATTTGGAGAACCAAAACTTAAGATATTTCCTAAACAACCGAGACTGGTCTATTTTCAAAATAGAACTAGTAACTGGTCTTTAGACCCAAATTCAAGGGTCCTTAAGTCATATTAATACTTTAGGATCTTCTTGGAAAATGTGATCACAGGTCTTAGGTTTCCTTTCCAACTGGAATTTCCTAAATCGGAGTACTCTAGGCCAAGTTATGACCAAATAATTCACTTAGGGTTTTAGGGAAATTTTGACAGCATCTCCCCTAAACCTCAACATTTCCTTTATACTAAAACTCCTCAATTAAGGACCACAAACCAAATAACAATTACTAACAACACAAAGCACGATGAATTGATCTTTAAGGGAGTCACGTACGTATTCCTTGGTCACCCCAAGCTCTAACTCTCCTTTCCTTCTTCACTTCTCCCTTTCTTATCCTTTCTCTTCTTCCTTCTTCTTTCTTCTTACTTGGACAAGGCTAGATCAAGGAAATGAGAGAAATCAAACTAGAAGAGTTATGAGCTTTATGTAACAACTCTTTCTTCAGCTCACTGTCAGTTGGCACACATAATCTATCTCTAAAATACAAGCTCCCATCATCTTTTACCGAAAACTCACTCTCGACTCCATCTTTGATCAGCTAAATCTTTTCTTACAACTCTTTATCATTCTTTTAAGCATCTATAATCATCTGCTTAAGAGCAAGCTGAGCTCTTAATTGAGCTAGTAAAGCTCCATCGGTTGTTATTCTCCAATCACTATGTTGAAGTGACAAAGCTGCCACTGTCTTTCTGCTTAAGGCATCAGCCACCACATTGGTTTTCTCAAGATGGTAATCAACTATGTAGTCATAGTCTTTAAACAACTCTAACCACCTCCGTTGCCTCAAATTCGACTCTTTCTGAGTCAATAGGTACTTGAGACTCTTGTGGTCTGTGTAAACTCTACACTTTTCCCCATATAAGTAGTGTCACCATTTTTTCAAAGCAAACACTACCACAACCAACTCTAGGTCATGACTAGGATAATTCTGCTCATGTGGCTTCAACTGCCTAGATGCATGGGACACAACTTTACCATCTTGCATTAGCATACATCCCATACCCATCCTTGAAGCATCACTGTACAGGGTATACTCTTTACCCGGGGTCGGCTGCATCAACAATGGAGCTTCAATCAGCAATTGCTTTAATTGCTCAAAGCTAGCTTGGCACTTGTCATTCCACTCAAACTTCACATCTTTTGCAGTTTGGTGAGTGGAGATGCTATGACAGAAAAGTCGTTCACAAATCTTCTATAATATCCGGCTAACCCCATAAAACTCCTCACTTCTGTCACATTTCGGGGTGGCTTCCAGTTCAAATAAGCTTCAATCTTATTTGGATCAACTTTAATTCAACCCATTGAAACGATGTAGCTGAGAAAACTTCCTTTAGCTAAAAGTACATTTACCTAGAGCATATCTCTTTGCTTTTCTCTCAAAGTTTGCAGAACTATCAAATGTTGTTCATGCTCTTCCTCATTCTTGGAATACACCAATATGTCATCAATAAACACCACCACAAACTGATCTAAGTAGGGTCGAAACACCCTATTCATCAAATCCATAAATTCGTTTAGTGCGTTAAATCGACCAAAGGCGTACTAAAAACTTCATGTGACCATATCGGTCACGAATGTTGTCTTGACGCATCAACATCTTTTACTCTCAGCTTGGTAGTACCTAGATCGAGATCTATCTTAGAAAAATATACCTACTCCGCTTCAAGCTGATCAAATAAATCTTCTATTCTAAATGGCGATGTACTTGTTCTTCAACATTTACTTTATTGGTCACATCTGCAATCAATAGTCGCAATGTGTAACCTTTTCTTCACGATAAAACAGGTGCACCCCAAGGAGAAACATTGGGTCTAATAAACCCTTTATCCAACAACTCCACCTTAGCGCAACCTCAACTCTTTTAAGGTCGAAGGAGCCGTCTTGTAAGATTATCGTCGGGGATGTTCTGATACGATCTCTATGGACAAGTCCACCTCCTTCTCAAGTGGAATATCAGGTAACTCTTCAGGGAATACATCTAGAAATTCCCTTACTGCTGGAATCTTTTCCACATCTACTTGATCTCTCCTAGAGTCAAGTATCAAGGCAAAAAATGTCTCACATCCTTTCCTTATAAATCTCCTAGCCTGCATAGTTAAGATCACGTTGGGCATTGCGCTAGATCTAATGCCCTGTACCATCACCTCAAATTGGTCAGAGCATCTCAACACTACTGTCTTCTTTCCATAATCTAGTATAGCTTTATTCTTAGACAGCTAGTCCATACCCAGAATCAAATCAAATTCTCGAAAAGGCAGAGCAATCAAGTCAGCTAAAAATTCTCTATCCTGGATAACTATGGGGCAATTTACGCGCACCCCTATTCACGGTGACATTGTGCTGGGGATTAGTTTACATACATATCATATATTCATTTGCTCCACTATTGTCACCTTATCAGACACATGCCAAATACATCATTATGAATGAGTAGATCCGAGATGCATTAATGTTAGACAATACCATAAAGAAAATATACCGTGATATACGGTGCCTCCTGGTCCCCAGGCCTTCATGTATATGCCAGTGCTAGCCTGAGAATCATGGGACGATCTACGGTCTCGACCTTTGTGCCTCCTCGTCCTTTATGTTGGCTCTGGCCCCCTCGACCTCTACCTCTATCTCGAGTCGACGGTGGTGCCACGGATCTCCCTCTGCTATTACTTTGAGGATTCCTATTGTCCCCTAACTCTTTGGGACAATTTTCCATAAAATGTTCAGTGCTTCCACATCTAAAACACCCTCTTGTTAACAATCTGCAAACTCTAAATGTCGTCGATGGCAATGAGGCTCAAATGATTTCTCACGGGTCGATGAAGAACCTCTACCCGATTATTAGGTGCTATACTAGGCCCTTGCCCTTCTTCGCTAGTAGTAGAGTTGTAAAACTAATTGCCTTTGTGATTCTGCAACTCTGCTTATAGGAGAAGAAGGTCCTGGAAAACCTTTTCTTCTGGAATCTTTCTCTACTGCTTGCCTCAAATCTCTCCACTTTCATTGCAGCTTGCACCAACTAATAGAAATTCACATGTTGAAGAGATGTCACAGGTACTAAGTACCCCTTTATGGACTCATTCAATCCATCTTCGTACTACCACGAAAATACTTGATTAGGGTGGCTTCAGTGCGTATTTGTTGAGATGAAATTTGAACTCCTTCTCATACTCGATACCGTGGGTTTCCTTTTGCTTCAAAGTTAGAAATTGCCCCGCTTGGAGTGCCACTGTATATCTCACATGCGTCCTTGCCTTAGACTCTTGGGCCGAAAAGAACTCTCGAGCATAGGATCTGGAAATTATCGGTTTTGGCCTGATTCCACCATTCCTATGCCTCCTTTCGGCAATAGTGGTACACATGATACTCGATAAGAGCGTCTAAAGCTCATAAATCTGGCACTAGCTTTTCAGTGATATTCCTCGATGCTTGT
The DNA here is from genome assembly GCA_016808115.1 of Tetrastigma voinierianum. Classification (NCBI taxonomy): domain Eukaryota; kingdom Viridiplantae; phylum Streptophyta; class Magnoliopsida; order Vitales; family Vitaceae; genus Tetrastigma; species Tetrastigma voinierianum. The sequence continues at coordinate 166,231 of JAEQBH010001094.1, read as the reverse complement.
ACCATGGAATTCCTCTATTCCATTTGTTCTTACCATGTCTATCGGAGCCTTAAGAGCAGTTAGTATGTCCAATACCCTAGCCATGTCTTGAGATATCCTCAGCAAGGCTTCCGTTGGCTTGGCTAGAGCATTGCTTTCACTTTGTGATTGAGGATGACGGATAACCACTTGTCTCTTGAGATTTAACACTCTTAGCGGCTTACACTAGATTGAGGTGATCCATCCTATTCGAAAAACAAAGACATCCACATCAAACCAACACATTTGCTTTACATATGCATTTCTATCTTATATCTATCTAGAGTCACACAAACCTAGGCTCACGATGCCATCGCTGTGACACGGCTGGCACCTCTATGTAAGGAAAGGGTGTCACGAAGCGTAGACTTTAAGCACGATTAACGAGCAATTCTAAAACATTCCTTAAAAATATAATCATATAATTTAATATAAAGTACAAACCATACTATCAACTACCCCACTATTTGGGACGTTCAAATATCACTTTACATATTATTTACAAATCTTTTCGTTTGTACCCAAAAGTTTATATACAACATATTGCTTAGAGTAACACGTTAAATAGAAACACTGTAGGTGAGCACCTATCGCTAAGATGGCCCTTGATGTTGATGTGGAATGTCTTGTTCTCTAACCACCTCCTCGGTACCTACCACAGGATAAACTTACGTGCTAGCATAAAGCAGTGAGGATCCTTAACATTGATGACCACTAGCCACCCAGTCATCATTCTAATACTCATGCACTTGCTATGCATACCTATAAATATAACTTATAAGTTACAATAATTCCTTAGACTTACCATAATTAAATAAATTTAATTCATTATGTTAATCTTATATGCTATACTAACTTCACATGTTTTATCTATAGAATTCCATATCATTTAGTGTAGTATTATGACTATTCGAATTTATTTTATATATCCATTATATTTACAAATTACTTCCTATGTTTATGATTCATGTTTCATTTATCAATATCGCTTTATCTTTTTGCATGTTTCATGCATATTCAAAGAAAATTGATCACGGAAAGGCGTATGTACAGGAGTCTTATCCTTTGTACCAGGGCAGTGATCTACATATGTGCTACTATATGACCAAGCGGGGTCCATGTCATCAACCCAAACGGGGCCAAACTATATCGTATGTTGCTTAAGTTGTATCCCTAATAGGCATGCCCATCTATCCATCTACTTGGTCATAAGCAGGCAATCAGTTTTATTACGTTTTCAGTACATATCCCATACACATGAATAACTATTGTTATCATATATGCATATGATATATTCACTATCCATTATTCTCATCTTTATAAAGAGTACTTTCACATATCTCTTGTCATCATATGAATATATTCTATGCTTTTTTATATAGCAACTATACATGTATTATCTTTTCTTCACATGGCTAGAATTCATGTCCTTTATTATTCCATTCTATTTAGCATTAAATCATATAAATTTTAGGTCAATTTCTTTATCTCACTTAGCTAAGTTATATTGACTTATTTTCACACAAAACCATCTCCACTAATATTTTGGGAGTATATAAGATACATTTTGATGCCTCAAAATCCTCTAAGAAAGGACATGAAAATCATTTTCCATAACAGGGTCCAACTTCACTTATTTTCTAAGTACAATGAGTTCAAAATATCAACATGATTCCTTAATACACATTATTCCTCTATGAATCTATTTTACTCAAAAATTGGAATCACTCCAATTGGATCTTCCAAACTCAAGTTATGGCATTTTAATGTCAAATTGGTCTGTTTGCCTAGTTTACACTGGTAACCGACTGTGAGACCCGATTTCAGGGGTCTTAACTTCATAATTGGACACTCATTCCTTCTAATCATTTGAAGCTACGGTGCTAAGGGTTCTTCTCAAATTGGAATCATTCAATTTGGAGAACCAAAACTCAAGATATGTCCTAAACAATTGAGACTACTCTTTTTTCAAAACAAAGGGAAAACCAATAGCCCGAATTACTTTGGAGCCCAAACTCAAGGAGTCTTTAAGTCATATTAATACTTTAAGCTCTTCTTTTGAAAAGGTAATTACCATGAGTCTTAGGTTTCCTCTCAGTGGAATTTCAAATTGGGAGTACTCTAGGCAGATTATGATCAAATAATTCACTTAGGGTTTGGGGAAAATGACCAACTTTATCGCCTAGCCCCCAATACATTATTGTACTAAAACATATGATTGAGAGATTTGATCATTACTTAATTACCTTCTTTCAGCCACATGGATGATCACAAAGACCATTTTCTTTGTGATCTTGAAATACCAACTCTCTTTACCACTTCTCTTTCTTTCATACATTTATTACTTGTTTGCTTTCTCTTCCTTACTTGGACAAGGCTAGATCAAGGAAATGAGAGAAATCAAACCATAATTTTGGCTCTTCTCCTCCACACCCGTAAATGCCCTAGCCCCAAATAAGAAAATATCCAATCTCTTGGAACATGTTTGATCTTATCCTAATTTTGGCCTAAATTTCCATTTTTGCTATTTGGTCCTTCCTTTTCAATCTATTTGTACTTCAAATTATCATAATTCCTACACTAGCATATCCTTTTCTTGTTTTATGACCTTTGAGTCCTTAATCCGAAAAATTATCATTTTACCCTTGACTCTTGGATTAATTCCGGCTTTATCCTTTTTCACTCTTAGCACTTAAATTCCCAAAAATACAAATTTTACTTTTCTTATACTACAAAACTGTAATAAAACTACTAGGGTCTAATTCAGGGTGTTACATTCCCAGCCACTTGCCTCCCTTGTTTGATGCCTGCTATAGTGTTTTTCAAAGTTTTGTGTTCATGACCATGTTTTTAGGGTTTTGCACCTATTTTCATATTCCTTGAGAGATCCAGTCACATTAAGAGGTGATTTGTGGTTTTTAGTACCAAAATACATTCAGGTGTGGTGTTTTTCATGGAAAGGTGGTCATTTTCCTTGCAAAATCCTTTTCTTTTTTTCTTTTTTTGGTATTTTTTAGATTTTAAGAGACTTGTTTAGGTTATATCTGCTTCTATGACTAACAAGAAACCCTCAGGAGAAGTTGTGTGTCATTATTGCCATAATCCAAGAAATGTATGCCAGAATTGTAGGAAGTTGTAGAATAAAAATCGAAGATTATAGTCTGTTCCTTATCAGAAATCACTTAAGTCTGCATCTAATTATATCACTACATTGGTCGATTCAGGTAAAACCAACACATGTTTTATTTCCTCTTCCTTCACATGGGTCATTGACTTTGGAGCCATTGACCACATGACAGGTCATTCGAGTTTATTTACCAGGCTTCAATCCCACCCTTCTACCTCTATTGTTAACATCTTATGTCCTTAGGTTAGGAACAATTCATTTGACTCCTCTAATTACTTTAACCTATGTTTTAAGTTTACTACAATTCTCTTTTAATTTAATTTTTGTGAGTAAACTCATTCGTACACTTAATTGCAATATTTCATTCTTTCTTGATTATTATTTTATTCATGATCTTTAGACAAAGCGAATCATTGGTAAAGGACGTGAGTCTGGGGGTCTCTACATCCTTGAAATAGAGGTGCCAAAGTATGGTGTTTTTCCTAGAGTTGTTACCTCATTCGAATTACATCGTCTCCTAGGTTACCATTCTCTCTCTCTATTAAAGAAGCTATATCCTCAGTTTTCTTGTCTATCCTTATTGAACTGTGAGTCGTGTCTATATGTTAAGCTTCATCGTGTGCATTTGAGTCCTAGAGTCAATAAATGAGCTTATTTTCCTTTTGAGTTAGTTCATTCCAATGTTTATGGTCCTTGTCCAATTATGTCTCCCACTAGGTTTAAGTATTTCGTTACTTTTGTTGATGATTTCTCTTGCATCACTTGGCTTTATCTAATGAAAAGTTGTTCTGAGCTTTTGTTTTTTTTTCTCATTTTAGTTTCTTTTGTGCTGAAATTCAAACTCAACTTCATGTCTCTATTCAAACATGAGGAGTGATAACATCAAGGAATATTTGTCGGAACATTTTCAGTCTTTCATGTGACAATATGGAATTTTCCATCAAACCTCTTATGTTGATACACCTCTCAGAATGAGATAGGTGAGAGAAAGAATAGACATCTTCTTAAAACTGCTCGGACTCTTTTGTTTCAGATGCATGTTCCTAAACACTTTTGGGCTTATGTAGTCTCTACTGCCTGTTTCTTGATTAATAGGATGTCATCATCAGTTCTAAATTGGGCTACTCCTTACCACCGGTTGTTTCCAAATAATTCATTGTTCTCGATTGATCCTAAGGTATTTAGATACACATGCTTTGTTCGAGATGTCTGTCCTCAAGTCTCTAAACTTGATCCGAAGTCCTTAAAGTGTATCTTTGTGGGATATTCTCGTGTTCAAAAAAAATATAAGTGTTATTGTCCCACTCTTCGACGTTACTTTGTGTGTACTAATGTTGCATTCTTTGAGACTACCCCGTTTTCTTTTCCATCTACTATTACTAGTCAGGAGGAGGATGATGATGATTTATTGGTGTATACGGTTGCCTTACCAGACCCTACTTCAGCTCCTGCTCCTATCTTCACTACTCCAGCTCCTATTCCTATTAAACCTCCCATTACTCAAGTATACTCTCGATGCCAAAACCCTTCAGTCTTAAGTCCAACTCTAGTTGCTTCATCATCAGATCCATTCCAAAATGATGATCTTTTGATTACTCTCCGTAAAGGTAAACGATAGTGTGCTCACCCAATATCTTTGTTTGTTTCCTATAACCATTTGTTGTCTTCCTCTTGTTCCTTTATTGCATCCTTGGATTCTATCTCTCTTCCTAACACTGTCCATGAGGCTTTATCTCACTCTGATTTGTGTAGTGTCATGGTGGAAGAATGAGGGCTTTAGATGACAATGGTACGTGAGGCTTGGTGCCTTTACCTAGTGGAAAAATTGATATTGGTTGTCATTGAGTGTTTGCAGTAAAGTTTAATCATGATGGGTCTATTGCTAGATTGAAGGCACATCTTATTGTTAAGGGTTATGCTCAAACTTATAGAGTTGATTCTTCTGAGACATTTTCTCTTGTAGAAAAGCTGACATCTTTCCGTTTGTTTATCTCTCTTGCTGCTTTTTATGATTGGGACTTGCATCAACTTGATATCAGGAATGTCTTTCTATATGGAGATCTTCAGGAAGAAGTTTACATAGAGCAACCTCCAAGGTTTATTGCTTAAGGGGAGATATGGAAGGTATGGCATCTTCAAAAATCTCTATATGGTTTGAAACAGAGTCTCCGTGCTTGGTTTGGCAAATCCAGTCAGACAATTGAGGCATTTGGCATGCAAAAAAGTAAATCTAACCACTCTATCTTCTATAAAGGTAGAATGCAGTATTGATACACTAGTAGTGTATGTAGGGTGATATTGTTGTTAGCAATTATGTGCTCTTGGGTCCCATAGTATTCTCAAATATATGTATAAATTATAAATTTATAATAAATATAATTTATTATATGAGCAGTTTTTATAATAAATATAATTTATTATATGAGCAGTTATTATAATAAATATAATTTATTATATGAGCGATTATTCCTTGATGTAATGGGTTTTAGGTTTTCTCTTTGAGTTTTACACACATTTTTGAGAATCTGAGCAAGAGAAAGAAGAATTTTCTATTCTTTGGTTTTTATCTAAGTGTTCTAGATTCGAGTTCTACGTCGATTCATTGTGCCCACACACATCCATCCACCACCCCTGAGGATAGATGCGGAAGATCGGACGGTCTCAATTCTTGATGTAGATTGGGCCGGTGTAGATACGTTAGTTTAAATCTTTATTCGCGTGGTCGGCCCAGTGTAGATTCTTGGTTGGTGGCTGATCTAGAAGTCTAGTTGGCGGATGCAAATCTACATGGGTAATTTTATTTAATATTGAATTTTAGATACGGAGTTGCATGTTTTAATCATATTGCTAGATCCATGCTTCCGGCTGTGTGTTTCCTTGATTGGTATCGAGCAAGCTATGATTAGATATGTGTATCCTAGGTATTTAATAATGCATGTAATTTTGATGTTGATTTAGTATATGGCACCTAGGTTCTATTTGTTGTTAGATCGCATGATTAGATACATTAATTTATGATTTTTGTTCATGAATGGATGTATTATTTTAATGGTTTGCCCTAGATCCATGGTAGATTTTGATTGTATTAATTTTTGGGTTTATATGAGGTGGTCCTTAAGATCCCGGGTTTCATATGGTTTTATTTATTATTTATTTTTTTAATTAAAAATAGTTGTATTTAAATTTGAATCATATCATCTGTCTGGCGCCGTTATTTGGAAAGCCGGAGAAGATCTGGACACCATCTCAGAGCGTGACCACCGTGAAGCGTTAGAGGGAGGAGGAGACGCGTCGGACCCGGGATCGGCGGTGCCAGAAGCGTCGTCACGCTACACGCCGATTGGAAGTTTGCTGGCGTGGTCCTCCTTTCGATAGTCTTTGGGCGCGTAGGGGCGCGTGCGGAGTCGTTTTGGCAGCTACTTCCGGCGACTGGCTCGTCGTGCGGTGAGTGGTTCTTCCCTGGGCCGGTTTTGATTTGGTGGATGCGGGACCTGCCCTTCAAATTAGAACATGTTAGGGTTTTAGGGTTTTAATTTATTTTAGTTTTGGGCCTTTATGCCTTTGTAAACTAAAATAATTGGGCCCAAGAACCTTAGGATATTTTGTAATAGGCCCAATTTTAATTTTTTAGGAAAACCATGGATTAAGGTTATTTAATTAATGCTTTTATTAGATGGTTAAATTATATGCTTATAACATGTTTTATGTGATAACATGCCATATAGAATAGGTGGTGCCATATAGAATTTGCATCAATGATAATTACATGTGCATAATAATTATTATGATTCTATTATCTAGTTTAATAATTATTATGGAAAATTATTATTTTTGAAATAATTTTAGAAAATCCCTATTATTTAAAATATTGAATGGTAGAAGGTTTTAATTAATTTAATTAATTTTAAACCTAGGAGACTCCATTAATGGAGTCTAATAATAAAATGATCATGTGATGCCCCAGCGGATAAACATGGTTGGATTTTATTGGATTAGACCTCAATTAAGTTTCAAAATTTTAATAAGATTGATCGGCAGCGTCGGCAATCTTGGATATTAAGACAATTTTTGAAATTAAAGCGATGGTTAAAAACATTCAAGCTTAATTTAATTATTACCCTCCCCAACGAGGCTATGATATTTTTATTAAGTGCCCAAAGTTTTGAAACAATTAGAGTGAAATGATTATGTATTATCTAGAAAGGATGCATGCAGAAGGTGGGATTTAAGTAGTCGCTTGTGACTCCCATCTTTCTGAGGAACCAACTTAGTAGAGGATACTAATCATTTCATGATTAAGACTAGTTGTTATAAATATCTTGCCGACGTAAGTGTTTATAATGGAAACCAAATAATTGTTTACATAGCGAAATAGTTTTAGGATTAACTAAATTTTAAGATTATGTTTATTGGCAAGATATTACGTTTTAATACTAGTGTGTATTTTTTTCGAGAAAATGGCATCATTGCCCACTTGTGATTTTTGAGTCAAAGCCTATGGATGGAAATAATTATAGTGAATGGAAAACCAACACATGCATTGTTGGATTTGAAAGCGAAGTTTGTCTAACCACACTGGCTGTCGGAGAGCCGCGGCAAATGCATCGGCCAAGTCGGAAAAGCCCTATGAAGCTGGGACAAGGCAATATATCGATTCGCACTTACTATATTCTTACCCCGGTGTTGCTAGTCATTTGAAAGGACGGATATCTCATCTCGAGTGGGCGAAGTAGTCAGGACTGCCGATAAGATGTTCTTGCTGTCAGCGAGTTCTTTAAGGCGAGGTACGCAGTTAGAGTACATAATGAACACTAGAATGGCCCGGGGGAAGTGTGAGGGGATCATTGTGCGAAAATGATGTCACATCTCAATCAAGGCGAAGTGTTGGGGATGAAGATGAACAAGGTCCCAAATTGATTTCATATTTGAATCCCTACGATCGTTTTACTCAGTTTAAAGTTAATTATAATATAGAGCAAAGATGGATCTAGCTCCTCTGAGTTGATGCATGAACTTGAAAGTGTAGAAAGGGCTTTCGGAGAGAAGTCGGCGGTGTTCATGTGGTAGAGTTCTACTTTCAAGCCCAAAGGGAGAGCCTAGGGTGGGAAAGGGGAATAAGAAGAACAAAGCGAAGGGTCGAAAGGTCTGGGTTACGAGCCACGTATGGAAGGCTAGAAGGCAAGTGCTTCAGGAGACGGACGGAAGGGTCAGCAGACCCGAGTGCCCTCAGTTGCCAAAAAGCAAGGTATGCGGGTAATTTAAATGTGGTTGAAGCTTGTTTAGTGGAGAATTATAATGATAAATGGATCATTGATTCGGGAGCCACCCCTAACCGTATACATTTATACTGCGATGGATTCGAATGAAACTAAGCAGTTGGGCGAGCAGAGGTTTTGAGGCTTGGAAATGGAGAACATGTCTCGTTAAAGCATTAGGACAAGTAGAATTATTTTTTCAATAATGATAGGACTTTATGTTTAGTAGGTTGTTTATGTACCGGATTTTAAAAGGAATTTAATTTACATTAGTTGTTTATTTGAACAAGTTTAGGTGGAATTTAATTCCTTTATTACAATAAAGTTGACTTGATTATTTGTAGGTGATTTGATAGATGGTCTTTATTATTTAAGTCCTATGTCCTATGATGTTTTAATTACTGAAATTGTTGATATAAGCATGATCACCTAGCCGAAAGGAAAGTTTCTAAATGAAAACGTGCCTTTGGCATTTGCGATGGAAGTCATATTAATCCTAATAAGTTCATGGTTTGGTAAAAAGTGGGATCTTAACTTCCCTAGACTTTGAACCTATACCGGTATGAATCTTGTTTGGAAGGTAAAATGTGGCCAGGCTGCCTACACAAATGAAAGGATGTAGCAACCAAACCGGCAGGATTGGTGCATGCGATGTGTGCGGACGATAAATGTATCGAGCAGGAGGGTATGAGTATTTTGTCACCTTCTGAGATGACTACTCAAGATATGGATATATTTACCTAATCGCCAAAAGTCGATACTTTCACTAAATTTGAGTATAAAGGCAGAGCGGGAAAAGCAATTAGGACTCCATATCGAGAGCTTGATTGGCCAGAGTGGTGAATGCCTATCTGGAGAGTTTAAGTCTTACTTGACTCAGAGGGGATAGTTTCACAACTATCGGCTTTGGAACACCCCGGCAAATGGGTTGCGGAAAGTAGAACTCTTCGGGATATGGTGAGATCAGTAGCCAGTTATTCAGCTCTCTACCTATCGTTTTGGGGATGCCATAGAGGCTGCAATTCATGTCTTGCAGATTTTGGTTCATGCAAGCGGGTTCACAAAGGCCTTTGCGAAATTGTGGAAGAGCGCAACTGGTTAAAACCATATCGAATATGGGGTGCTCACACTTTGTATGTCTTAAGAAAGGATCAAATAGGAGGTGGAATCGCGTCTGAGAGGTTTGCATGTTTGTTGGCTACCTAAGGAAACGAGAGGCGGACTATTTTATAGTCCTTCGGATAAAAGAGTTATTGTGGTATCTCTTGGCACTTTGGAGGAAGACTATATAAGCAATTTCAAACCCCGAGTAAAAATGAATTCTTGAGGAGCTTGACTCGGCTCAGAACAAAGCTGAACCACCGGTGTCTTGGCCTCACAATACCCTTGATTCTGTGCATGTTCAAGAGGGGAAAATGTACCGAAGGTGAACAAGCACGGAGTGGAACAGTGGAGCGAGATCGATACATGTGGAACTGAAGGCAGAAGAGGCGGTGAGAGGAACTGCGTGCTGAACAGGCAATGAACCACAGCCGGTGGGCGTCGTAGATAGAGTAAAGGCGGAAGCTGCGAGATATGTCTTGCTAAATGAGTCTTGCAAGTTATTGCTATTGACGGTGAAGATGATCCCATCGATTCTGAAGAAGCCTTTGGAAGATGTGGATGTACGGTGGCAAAAATAGCATGGACGTGAAATGGAATCTATGTATTCGGTCGATGCAGGGTCTCTTGTAGAGGCACCCCGAGGAGTAAAACCGATAGGGTGTAAATTGGATTTACAAGAAAAGAGGATCGGATGGGAAGGTGGAAACCTTGAAGCTAGATTAATTGGCGAAAAGGCTATACCACGAAAAGAGGATAAATTTATGAAGAAACCTTTTCGCGGTAGCCATGCTTAAATCTATCGGATTCTTTTAGGCTTGTAGTACTTCTAGTCTCGATTCTGAGATTTGGCGAGATGGATGTCCAGCAAGCCTTTTTAAGTAGCATTAAATGAGGACATCTACATGCGACAACGAAGGTTCAAAGCTAAAAGCGAAGAACCACATGGTAATACAGGGTGCAAAAAGGTCCATTTATGGACTTAAGCAAACATCGGATCATGGAACATCGGGTTTAGTCAGGCCATTACTTCTTTTGGTTTTGAGAAAAGCCACTGATGAACCTTTGTGTTTTGAAAATCAAAGCATAGAAGGTAGTTTTCTAGTCCTTTACGTAGATGACATATTGTTAATCGGAAGCGACAAGCAGTGTTGTCGGGTGTAAAAGATTGGTTGCATATAGCAGTTTTGATATGAAAGACTTGGGAGAAGCCAACTATATTCTTGGAATCTGTTTATCAGATCGAAGAATAAGTTATTGCTTTTATCTCAAGCCTCTTATATTATTAAATTCTTGTCGGGTTTAACATGGAAAATTCCAAAGGGATCCTTACCCTTTGGGCCGCTGGAATTCATCTTTCTAAGGAAGCGATCACCAAAACTCCACGAGGCGGGAAAGGCATTATGAGTAGGATACCTTATGCCTCGGTACAGGTAGTCTCATGTATGCCATGTTATGTACGGGCCAGATATATGATATGCGTGGGGTATGGCCGGTATCAATCGATCCGGTGAAGAACTCTTTAGTTGCGATAAAGCCTTATACTTAAGTATCTAAGGAGAACAAGAGATTATATGCTAGTATATTCAGTGGGAGTTTAGAAACCATTGGTTTCGCAGACTGAACTTCAGGGGATATTGACTCACAGAAATCTACCTCACAGTTATGTGTTTACCTTTATATGGTGGAGAGTTTGTGCATTGGAGGAGTATTAAACGGACGTGTGTGGCAGTTCACCACGAAGAAATTTGAATATGTTCTTTGCTTGAGGCGTTTGGGAAAGGCTGTGTGTGGTGAAGAAGTTCATTATGGATCTTCGGGGTGGTACCCGGTCTTGAGTGTTTGTGCACGCTTTGCTGGCGTACTTGATGGGACGTGCACTGATCGAGAACAGGTATCACAAGAAACAAAAACACACATTGAGAGGAAATTACTAACCAGTCCAGAGACATCATTGAGCGAGGGAACCTGATGGATTGCAAAATAAGCGTCGAGGAGGAAAAGCCTAAGCGGACCCATTCACAAAGGCTCTACTTGTTCAAGTTTTGAAAAGACATGTAGATTCTATCGGGTGTTAGGAGATTACGGAACTATTTTAGGACTAGTGAAGTTTTTTATTTGAGCTTTTGTATAAGACAAACCAAATTATGTATTACACTGTAATAAAATTTCAATGAGGTATTAATTTCACATATTTTTAATGGCTTTTAAGTGTTAAGGATTGAGATTAATTATACGTATATGGTCATATGGATACGTCGTAGGAAGACATGATCATAAGTTCTCATAATTAATGAATAAGATATGATTATTAGACTAAAGTTTGGGCTTTATTCGAATTTGCAATATTTATGAAATAATGCATCTTAGTTGTGCAAAATATTGGTGCGGATTATATTTACATTGATAGGATCAAAGAAAGATTTAAAATTCATGATTAAATTTATAGCAGAAAGGAATTCCAATCTCAAGTGATATTTAAGTTATTATTTTCTCTCAATCCTGAGTTTATTTTAAATAGGTAGTGAATAATTATCGATCTTTGAATTGTCAATATGTGAGGCCTATTTTGTGGCCAATGCCTAAATGATTTAGGAACGTGATTGTTTAATTACCGGTATTTATAGAAATAAACAAAAAATGGAAATTATGTGAAATATCACTCTTGATATGTTCGGTACTTGGATGTAATGAAATTAGCGCGGTGCATTTGATCCATTAGAGAAGCTATTAAATCAAGATTAAAATAATTAATTGATGACAGAAAATATAATCAATTAATTATCGATATTACAATGGAGAAATTAATATATATATCTAATCATTATTAATTTTGGAGTTCAACTCGGGCCTTTTAGTGGAGTGGCACCTGATTAGATAATTGCTTTTCAATTATAAGGAGCCTTAATTAATAATAGCCGTTGATCCTCGTGCTAGCTTCAGTGGAAAGTGATGGAGCTCATATCGCAATGAACCAGAACACAAAAAGTTGAGTTACATTTTGCGCCATGTCAAGTTTGTACTCAAGAGCAAGCAGATTGTTACAATTATGTGCTCTCGTCCCACTTCCTTAGTATTCTCAAATATATGTATAATTATAAATTTATAATAAATATAATTTATTATATGAACGGTTTTATAATAAATATAATTTATTATATTTAACGGTTATTTATACAAATATAATTTATTATATGAATGCTATTCCTGATGTAACGGGTTTTACGCTTTTGAGTTTTTTTACACACATTTGGTATTTAATGCTATAAAAGAAAGAATTTTTCGCTCCTTGGCTTTTTTTCTGGGTTGCTCTAAGATTCCGCTTCTACGTCTGATTCATTGTGCCCACACACATCCATACCACCCTCGAGGATAGATCCGAAGATCTGACGCAAGTGCATTGCCGACCGTAGATCGACTCGCGTAGATCGCTAGTCGCGTACGTCACAGATCCGACGGCAGACGGTTGGTGGCTGATCTAGAAGTCTAGCGGATTCGACCGGAGAAATCTACATAGGTAATTTTATTTAATATTGAATTTTAGATACGCTTGAAGCTTCGACGTCACACGCCGCCTACACGCACGGCGTGGAAGCTTCGTGCGTGGTCCTCACTGATAGTCTTGGGCGCGTAGGGGCGTAAGTGAGTCGCTTGGCGCCATCTCGGCCGCCGCCTGCTGCAAGGCCGGGTGGTTCTTCCCGTCTGCTTTTTGATTTGGGCGGATTCAAGGACCTACTACCCTTCAAATTGTAAATACGCAGTGCTTTTTTGCGCTTTAATTTATTTTGCAGCCTTTATGCCTTTGTAAACTAAAATAATCAGCCTGGGAGAACCTAGGGATATTTGTAATAGGCCCAATTTTAATTTTTTTAGGAAACCATGGATTAGGTTATTTAATTAATGCTTTTGTGAATGGTTTAAATTATATGCTTATAACATGTTTTATGTGATAACATGCCATATAGAATGTGTGGTGCCATATAAATTTGCATCAATGATAATTACATGTGCATAATAATTATTATGATTCTATTATCTAGTTTAATAATTATTATGGGAAAATTATTTCTATTTTTTTTTTGAAATAATTTTAGAAAATCCCTATTATTTAAATATTGAATGGTGAAGGTTTTAATTAATTTAATTAATTTTAAACCTAAGGGTTCCATTGTGGGTCTAATAATAAAATGATCATGATGCCCCCAACGGATAAACATGGTTGGATTTTATTGATTAGACCTCAATTAGTTTCAAAATTTTAATAAGATTGATCGCCCAACGCTTCGCAATTCGATATTAAAGAGATAATTTTGAAATTAAAACAATGGTTAAAAACATTCAAACTTAATTTAATTATTACCCTAACGAGGCTATGATATTTTATTATGCCTAAAGTTTTGAATGAATTAGAGGAAATGATTATGTATTATCTAGGAAAGTTATGTCTAAGAAGGTGGGATTTAAGTAGTCCGCTCATGTGACTCCCCATCTTTCCTGGGAACCAACTTAGTAGGATACTAATCATTTCATGATCAAATTTAGTTTGTTATAAATATCTTGCCCAACGTAGTTGTTTACACTAAAACCAAATAATTGTTTACACAAACGTAAAATAGTTTTTGGGATTAACTAAATTTTTAAGATTATGTTTATTGTAAGATATTACGTTTTTAATACTAGTGTGTATTTTTTCTAAAATGGCATCATTTAACCCACTTGCAATGATTTTGAGTCAAAAGCCTATGGATGAAATAATTATAGTGAATGGAAACCAACCTCGTACATTGTTCTCGATTTTGAAAATCAAGTTTGTCCTAACTAATACCAGCTTCCCAATGAGCTCAAGAAGAATGGACTCACCGGGTCGAAAAGACTATGAGAATCGACGCTAAATATATCGCTTCACGCTATATTCTTGCCGTTGTTAAGGTCATTTGAAAGGACAGATATCTCATCTCGAGAGTGCGGAGCGTAATGATCCAGACTTCCTCGATAAGATGTTTGCACACCAACAAGTTCTTGGCCAAGAAGTCAGCAGCTTAGGGCTAATGAACACTGTAATGACTCAGGGAAGGTGAGGGATCATTGTCTCGAAAATGATGTCACATCTCACCGTTTCAAGTGTTGGGATGAAGATGGAGCAAAGGTCCCAAATTGATTTCATATTTGAATCCCTACCCGATCGCTTTACTCGCCTTTGCACTATAATATGAACAAGATGGATCTAACTCCTACGTAGCTTGATGCATGAACTTGAAAAAGCCGAAAGGGCTTTCTGGAAGTCAGGCGGTGTTCATGCAGACCGAGGGTTCTACTTTCAAGCCCAAAGGGAAACCTAAGGGTGGGAAAAGAATAAGAACAAGGTATGGTCAGTACCACAATAAACCACCGCTTGGCGAAGTTGTCGTAAAGCGCAAGTGCTTCGCGCGACATGTCACCGGAAGCGTATCTGCCTCGCATTGCCAAAAGCAAGGTACGGGTAATTTAAATGTGGTCAAGCTTGTTTAGTGGAGAATTATAATGATAAATGGATCATTGATTCAGATACTAACCATGTCTCATATTTTGGCAAAGGGTTCGATAAACTAGCTTGGTCGACAGAACGAGGTTTCGGAGGCTCGAAATGGAGAACATGTTCAAGTAAAGCATTAGGGACAAGTAGAATTATTTTTCAATAATGATAGGGATCTTATGTTTAGTAGACTGTCGAGAGAAAATCGGATTTTAAAAGAATTTAATTTCTGCTAGTTGTTTATCTGAACAAGTGTTTAACAAAGGGAATTTAATTCTTTATTACAATAAGAAGTTCAACTTCGCTATTTGAAATTCTGATTTGATAGATGGTCTTTATTATTTAAGTCCTAGTCCTATGATGTTTTAATTACTGAAATTGTTGATAAGCATGATCACTTCCAGCCAAGAAAAGGAAAGTTTTTAAATGAACGCACTTTGGCATTCAAGGACAGTCATATTAATCCTATCAGATTCATGGTTTGCAAAAGTGGGATCTAACTTCCCTAGACTTGAACCTATACCAAGATGTGAATTTGTTTGAAGGTGTAAAATGACCAAAAGGCTCTTTTGTGCCAAAGGATATCGCAAGAACCAAAACCTGAATTGGTGTATACTCGATGTGCGACCAATAAATGTTCAAGCTGTGAGGAGGTATGAGATTATTACCTTTTACAGATGACTACTCAAGATATGGATATTTACCTAATGCGCCAAAAGTCTGATACTTTCACTAAATTTCGAGAGTATAAGGCTGAGGCAGTAGTGCCAATTAGGGATCTATATCAAAGAGCTTCCTATTCGACCGAGGTAGAATACCTATCCGAGAGTTTAAGTCTTACTTGACTCAAGAGGGGATAGTTTCACAACTATCAGCACTTGGAACACCCCAGCAAAATGGAGTTGCAGAAAGAAGAAATAGAACTCTTCAGGATATGGTGAGGTCAATGCTTAGTTATTCATCTCTACCTATATCGTTTTGGGGATATGCCATTAGAACTGCAATGTATCTTCTGAATTTAGTTCCTTCTAAAACGGTTCCTAAGACACCCACAGAATTGTGGAAAGGGCGCAAGCCTAGTTTAAGCCATATCCGAATACAAGGCTCCCCAAGACATGTCTTAAGAAAGGATCCAAATAAGTTGGAATCAAGCAGACAGAGGTTTGCATGTTTGTCACACCCTAAAGGAACGTAGAGGTGGACTATTTTATGTCCTTCTGATAAAAAGGTTATCAGGAGTACCACGCAACTTTTCGTGAGGAAGACTATATAAGCAATTTCAACCCAAGAGTAAAATAATTTTGAGGAGCTTGACTCGCTCAAGAACAAACAACCACTAAAGGTTCGTTCTAATACCAATCGATTCTCCCATGCATGTTCAAAGAGGGAAAATGTACCGGCGTGAACAAGCACGTGGAACCAAAGGAACAAGATCCAATACATGGGAACTGGTAACCGTAAGAGCTGCGATAAAGAGGAACTAGTACCTTTACAGCTCGTAACAATGAACCACAAATCCGGGAGTCATTGCAGCGAGATAGAGTAAGTATGGTTCGCGAGATATGTCTTCACAAGAAGTAGTCTTACCAAGTTATCGTTATCGGGATGAAGAAGATGATCCCATCAATTACAAAGAAGCACTGAAGATGTGGATGTACGTGGAGTGGCAAAGCCATGGACCGTGTGAATGAATCTATGTATTCCAATCTTTCAGCCTGGTCTTTGCAGGCACCCAAAGGGGTAAAACCAACAGGTGTAAGTGGATTTACAAGAGAAAAAGAGGATCAGATGGGAAGGTGGAAACCTTCAAAGCTAGATTGGTGGCAAAAGGCTATACCCAAAAAGAGGGGATATTTATTGTGAGAGCCCCACCCCGGGTCCCACCCACACCGGGTCCCACCCACATGTGGTCTCCACTCACAGGAGTATAAGGGCTATCCTCGCTCCTTTTCTTCGCCCCTCCGTGAGAGCTCAACTCAAGACCACAGGGACATATTGAAATGGGGAGCACCTCACTACCAACCGAAAGCTAGTAGGCTCAGGCTGCAGCTGGAAGAGCCGCGCCTCATTGTTGAGGCCAGTGGTCTGCTCGAGCCTGCCTGAGGCTTTTAAAGAAAAGGGCGGGGGACCAGCCCGGAGACCATGTGGTGACCACTGCGCTCACAGCCAGCGCGCCTTTTTGCCAGAGGGCTCACTGCTCATTTCCGACGGAGAGGTTACCATTCACTCACGTGCTAAAACCCCGTGAGCTGTAAACAGGAGCGCCTATGAAGACTCCTCCGTCTCTGAAGGCTGCAGGCCCTCACAATAAAAGGCGCTTTATCAGGAGAGCCCCACCCCGGGTCCCACCCACACCGGGTCCCACCCACATGTGGTCTCCACTAAGAGTAAGGGCTAGTCCCCATTCTTTCTTTCGCTCCGCAGAGCTCGAACCCAAGACCACAGGACATATTGAAATGGGAAAGCACTCACTCAACAACTATGATCTCGCAAATCTACATGTAATTTTATTTAATATTGAATTTTAGATACAGCTTGCATGTTTAACTTCATCCAGATCCATCCATTGTTTTTCCTTCAATTGTCATCACTAGGAATTACTTCAAAGGTATATTATCTCTTAAATTCTTTCTTCATAGTCAATTTCACAAAGGTTTTAGGAATGTTGAAATATTTTTTGGGTGTTAAAGTCATGAAAAGTAAGTATGGAATTTTGCTATCTCAACGGAAATATGTACTTGATATGTTATTTGAGACAGGGAAATTGAATGTCAAACCTTGTAGTGCCCATATGGCTCCCAATGTACAACTCACTAAGGACAAAGAATTATTCGAAGATCCTGAGAGATACAGAAGACTGATTGGGAAATTGAATTATCTTATAAGAATCGCCGGTCATTGCTTATTCCGGCAGTTGGCTTAGCCAATATATGTCATCTCCTACGCTAGGTCATCCCAAGAATCAGAGCATATCCTACGCTACTCGGTAGGTTCTAAACATGGAATATCGTATAAGCAGCATAGGCATACCAGAATTAAGTGTTTTTCATATGCAGACCGAGTCGGATCTAAGGAAGATAGGAGATCCACATCAGGATATTGTGTCTATGTTGGAGGGCATCTGATCTCATGGAAGAGTAAGAAGCAAAATGTTGTCATTGTCTAGTGCGAAGTTAGAGTATAGAGCCATAGCAAGTCTAAATGCGAGATCATATGGATACATTAGTTATTGATGGAAGTGGGCATCAAAACTTCAGTACCAGTGAAGCTTTGGTGTGATAACCAAGCTACCATGCATATGTAAAGACTGGAGAATAGCTAGGAAATATGTTCACAAAATCTTTAAGTGGGAATCGAGTTAGTTATCTTTGTAACAAGTTGGACATGATTAACATCTATGCTTCAACTTGAGGAGAAGTGTTATAGTATTGTAGAATTATAAACTAGTTGGGAAAATGAAATATGTATTCATGTAGAGTTAGGAAACTTTATATTCTGTCCTATTTGATTTAGGATTTTCTTGTATATAAATAAGTTGTTTGTGATTAATGAAATACAATTTTTTCCTTCAATTATCATTGATTACTGGGGCAAGTTCTTTAATCTTTAGGGGCACAACCCAATGTTTCAGTGCCATGCATCCAGAATTTTGTTGCCCCTTACTGATACAGATTACATAAGATCAAGAGTTTGATATGATTACACAAAGTAGAAAGGGCTGCTAATGCATTTATAACTGCCCCATATCCAACTCATTTTGATTAGCTAATTTGACTTCTCCCAGAAAATATTGGATTTTCTCCAGCACTGGAGGATAAGTAAAATTTGATGCATATAGTTGTCCAATGTCAATCATTTAAATGGCATTTTTGGAACCCTTTTTCAGCGATCAAATTTCTGAACCAGCGTATCAGCTTTGTGCTATTTAACATAATTGCATCTATGACTCTATAGATTTATGATATGACTACAATGTAGATATTGGTTGATGGCATGAAGTTATTGTGAATGTACCCCTTGTGATATGAGTTCCAGGGAGCGATTTTCAGAAGCAGATAAATTGAGAAATCTAGTCCGAGTGTGTCTAAATATGGGCCCAATATAACTTAAGTTCAGGTGTTCACCTACCAGAAGAATTAAGCACAAGATTCAATTCTGTTCTTCTACACATCGAAGAAATAAGTATTGACCTCAAGGAATCTGCATCGCTAACACAGTACAGTACAGTACAGTATGAACTAAGTTTATGCTAAAGTTGTTGACAGATCCTGACTTACAGAATAAGTCAATTATAAGGCGGCCATCCCCTAATCTTCCCGCGCCTCTGTGGAAAAAGATGATGCCATGGAGCCTGGAGGAGACCAATGGGTAGGTAGCCATTAACAGCTAGCACACATCTGAATTCGAATCACTAAAGTTCACAAGAATTGGCCTCTTTTCAGCACATGTTGAGAGTGTAGACAACTAGACATACCAAAGAATGATTAAGTCAAATTGCTGTCTTATGTTCTTTGTCTGGTTTGGTAGTTTGGTAGAACTCTATAGAAAATAAACCCCCATTTCCATATCTAAGAGGCCATTGACGACGGCTCATCCTCAGATACATGTGAAATCATGAACAAAGAAAGGGCACTTCAAAGTTCAAAGTCATCCCCACATGACAATCTTATTTCAAATTGCAAATCAAAATGTCTACATAATAAATTCAGATCAATCAAGGGTTACAAAAGAAATCAAACTTGAGGGGAGGAGTAGAGTAATCTGTAGAGAGTATTCTTGAAGCCACAAAAGCATTGGCAGCTTCAGTATAGTGAACTCCATCCCAGCTTATATACTTTGATCCATCTTCACAAACACTGGATCCAGGAGCAGTGCATTGAAATTTTGGATCAAAATTGTATGGTGGCCCTCCATACCCACAACATGCCATCAATGGATTCTCAAAACCTGTCCACGCTATCCTCCATTAATGCCTGGTTATTGATTAAGGCTTATGGTTTGGAAATCATAAAGTACTAAGAAAATAAAATAAAGAAGAAAAAAATAGAGTTAAGGAAATAAAATAAAGAAGAAAAAATAGAGTGAAAGTGGAAGGAAAAATTCAAAGGAAAAATAAAAATATGTTTAAATTTAAAAAATTAATTATTTGTTTATCTTTCTCATTATATAAGAAATGAGAAATTTAAAATTTGTAAAATTTTGAGGAATTTTAATATATTTAATTTTCGTTTATATTTTCAATGGTAAAACCAAATATGAGAAAATTATGGCTCTTTGGTTCCTTGTTTTAAAATCGTTGGTTTTAAAAATAAGGAGACAAAAATAAGGATAATACGTTTTTGTATTTCAATTTTTTATTATTTTATTGTTAAACACAGTTAATACATAAAATACTAAATTAAGATAACACAAATTTCATGTTTCTCTTGCTTAAAAACTATTTTTAATAACAATTTTCAAAAACAAGAACTAAACAGACCCTTATTTTTCTTAGCATTTTTTTTCTTTCAAGATTCCTGGTGCCCAAACTGGGCCTAATGTGCATATATTTTGCTCTTATTTTTAAAAACTATCTTCTGAGAATAGCTTCAAAACACATCATTCGTTTCTTAAAAACACACAAAATTGTTTCTCACTTTACGAATTTGAGCCTTCAGATTCTTGATGATTAAAACAGACAAAAAAATGCGAACCAAACATCTTCTTTCATGTTTTTCTTTATTTTTCTTGTTTTTCAAAAAACAAAAAAATAGTTTTAAAATCCGTAAACAAATTGGCTCTAAACTTCTCAGTCAATTGACAGAAGCTCAAACTGAAAAACTCACCATACAGTGTGGAATTAGCAATGAGATCATACTTGATGGAGAAAATATCAACATATACGATGGTGACATCCTTGATTTCATCTCTCAGTTCTTCACACAAAGCTTTTAATTGCTTATTAAACTCCCTTGCACCATCATTTCTAGATTGAAGGCACCCATACTGGTCAATATCACTGCCATTTTTGGTGGTTGTAGCAACCTGTTGAGGCAAACAACCCAAGGGCCCTGTACTATGTACCCAGAATTTCTTCCCACCATGTTGGTATATGCTCTTTGGGTGTTTGGTTCAAGAGAAACCACAAGGAAAAATCAGTAACATGTGCAAGAAAAAGAATATATTACAAGTATTTCACAGATACTGGCCATGCCAGTTTTTGTATTAAATAAAGATTAGGAAAATATTTAAGGTGCAACAAAAAATCTAAACATTTGAATTGTTTTTTTTTTTTTTTAAGGATACAAACATATAAAGCTAAAATCCAAAAATACAGATAGAATTACAGTAAGTATAGTGTTTTTTTTTTTTTTTTAAATACGGTAAGTATAGTTTTATACTGTAACTTATGTTTGTTTTTTATTTAAGTTTATATTAAACTAAAAACCAAACAATATTTGATAGTGCTACGTATTGAATTGTTTGCTTTACATTTAAAAATAAACAAAATCTATGTATTATTTTATAATATTTATTTTTTTTAGTTAAATGGCTTATAATAAAACATAAAAATAAAATAACAAATAACCAAAACTTTTGAAACAAATCAGTTTTTAATAAAAAATGTATGTTCATAATATATCAAGTATCATATTTATAAAAATATGCGCCAAGATGACATTTATATTTGAATCCTAAATTCTTAAACTCAAAATTTTAGAAAAAGTTTGGTCATAATATTAAAACTTGGTCCACAAAAAGGTCAGTTGAGACCTCTCTCCAAATATGATCCAGTATATAAGTAGCAAAAGACTCACCAAAAATAGCAAACTGATTTCGGCAATAAAAGCTGGTATTTTTCAATAGCTTGTGGATATGGAAGGTAACTGAACGGTCCAACAAGATCATTTTGTCCAATGTCTATCATAAAAGCGCATTTTTAAAGTCCTCCTCCCCAACCAAACCTTTGAATCCTGTATTAAAAAAAAATGTACCACATAAATAAAAATTATGACAAAATACATTAAAATTTAATTAAATTTTAACCCTTTCAAAGAAAAATTAAGTATAATTCAAGAACATACTCTGATGTAAGCTCAATGCATCGAGTTTGAAATCTAAAGAATTGGCGGCTTTCAACGCCTGCTTTCAACGGTTCATATCTGGGCAAGGTTTTTGACCCGCTTATTGCAAAATTGGCTCCATTTGTGAAATTTGGCCCCAAGGATTCTAGGTATGGCGTCAAATAATTCATACTCAAATTTTCGCCTGTCATTATTGGAGCGAAAATGAATTAATACTATTTTCTTTTAAAGCTAATATTATTAATACAATATAATAAGTTATTTCTATTGTGACTCGAACTCTTCTCCTCTTCATGTCTTATTTTTAAACGTTCAATGCTTTAACCAATTGAGTTATACATGTGAATATAGATATGAAAAGTGTATGTATGACTATAAAAGAAGAATAAGGGCTTTTCGAATTTAGACATAGAAGGTGACTAAAAAATAATTATATATTGTTATAATAAGAAGATCAATATATCTAGTTCTATAGTTTATTAACAAATGATATTTGTCCATAAGTCTAGCTCAATTGGTTAAAACGTCAACGTTAAAAATGTCGCATACTGTATTTTTTATATGCTCAGCTTCAATAAAGACAGATCTAAATATTTATGAGTATCCGACATGTCTATAAAGAAGCAAATAAAATTACGGATTCTTTAACAAAAATGGATATTGATATTATAGATTCAAGTATTTTGTGATTAAATTTCCCTAGATATGGTATAAACTTTGAAAAATTATAAATATATTCTATGAAGGACTTCAAAGAAGGGAAAATATATAATTTTTTGAAACTATTAAAACATGTGATGACTTGAACAAATTAATTAAAACATATTGTGTAATAGTAACTCTTCTTATTAAGGTAAAAATCTATTATATTAGGCAAAAATGTGTTACATTAAACAAAAATATGTTATATTAACATAGTGAAAATGTTATATTATTATTATTGTAATATGTAAGCTTAACACATGAAAATCATTTTTATCTTAATAAAAAAGTTATTATTCTACTACGTATTTTTAATCAATTTGGTAGATTCATCACATATTTTAATGATTTCAAAAGGTTGCCTTTTATTTCCCTTTTTTGGTCCTTCATAGCATGTGTATATAATTCCCCCTAAAAATGAATTATAATTATTATCGTGTTATCTTTCTAATCTATGTAAGAATTCTTTTCGTAGTCTCCTCTTTCATTAAAAAAAATGAAAAAGCTGAAGTGGGCTAACTAATATTGGGGAAGTGCTATTGGGTTAGGGTTCATGGAGTGGTTTCAAAGAGCCTACCAGGCCCAACTAATTGAAACGGCCCATGGACCCATGTCGGTTGGGAAACACAGAAAGGTGGGGCTCACACGCAATTCGTTGATCTGTCAAAATCAGTGAATATTCTTCACGGGATAAAAAAGAACATTAAACAATAATTAAAAAACAAGGATGGACGACAATTACAAATATTATATAATATACGGATATACCCTTGTCGCCCAATAATTTATCATTATTTTTGCTTGTAGCCTTGAGGAGGCCCGTCCAAGTAGGGCCACGTGATTGGATTGGGCTCCCACTTGTGTGGGCCCAATCCATTCAAGTCACGTGAACCATTGACATTAACATCACGAATCTTTCCCTATGGAACATAAAAACAATTCAGGAAGGCATGCTTCAGCTTCACCATCTCATCCTAAGTTCAGGAACAAGTCTATTTACACATCTATAATCCCTAATTTAATAATGAAAATAAAATCAGTTTTTTTAAGAATATTTAACTCAAATCTTAAAATAACATCATATCTATATATTGAACCCAATCTAAAAGCTTCAAGCCTTTTCAAGAGTAGCTTCATCGTCTGATAATTTACATAACGTTCACTTTTCAATTGAAAACCTATTTTAAGATTCATCATTAAAATAAATTCTTCATTCTAATAAAAAATATATCAAACATGAAATCAATGTTTATTTGTTTGATCAATGTTTTAAAAATAAGAAAAACAAAGAAACAATACTTTAATTCTCTTCTTCTTTGGCTCTAAAAAGTAAGAAAAACCCAAAGAACATCAATCTGACACAACATGAGCAGATTTGAGCTGTACGTTTCAATGATCATCACTTCAAATAGAACTCAAACGCCGAACTCCGACTCAATCTTTACTGTTATTTATGATAAAAATCAACTCATTATTCTGCAATATCAACCACTCTTTAATAAGACACAAAACACCAATAGAAACGAATAATGATTTATTTGATAACGAGTTATTTTCTCAAGAAAAACGAAAAATAAATAGATCGCAAAACTTACTATACTGAATAATTTAACAAACACTTCTTGAAAGCAACCACAGAAAAATCAGGGCGATGAGCTCTAACGCACAGTCCGGTCGGCAAAACGCGTGAAAGAAGGCACCTTCAGGGTTGTATGATCATTCCAAGGCTGAATAGATGCCGCCGGTATCGGAGTTGGAGCTCTGCCCATGTTGAATATAACTGTTTCGGCGCACCCCTCCCTCAACTAATTTGAAGCAAAAAACACACTCCCATTATTACAGAAACGGAGAGGAAACATTGTAGAAGAGAGAAAGGAAACATATTATTGTTTTAAACTTGAGTGAGTGGGAGTGAGAGAAATGGGAACTGGGGAATGCCCTTGTTGTGTATATATATATATAGTGTCAATTGTCATGCATTTACTTTTACCAGATTCTTCTGGTTATGAGCTACAGCCAGTTTCCATTTGAGTAGGTTTCTTCCACGGTGGATCACTAGATTGGATTTAAAGGGATATGAGAAAGTCCTTAGATTTGTACTTAGGCGGGTAAGTTTGTGACATGTATAGTTAGTTTGTACATGATAGGATATGGATGTGATCAACTTGCACTAAATTTTCTACTTTATGGGATATGACATGGACACCAAAAGTGGGATTTATCGCCCAATCTTTTTAATAATGCAAGAAGGCTACATAATAAAAAAAAAATTTCATTACTTATTTTGTAAAACAAATAATTTTGGTTAAAAAATATATTTTTAAAATAGGAATAAAGTACATATGTCTTTTTAGATATTGTGCATATACTACTCATGTACTTACTATTTGAGCTTTAGGCGGCTTTTTTAATCCAAATTAATAAATATTTTAAAATAATGTCTAAATTAGTGCTTCCATCAATTTAAAATCATAGTTGATAATTACGGTTCTAAATTTTTTAAAATAGTTAAAATCGCAATCACCAACTACGGGTTTTGAAGAAGTTAAACCGTAGTCGAGACTACTGTTTCAATTTTTTTAAATGATTAGAATCGTATCACCAACTATAGTTTTAACTTTAAAAGGATGCTCTACTGTTGAAAATATTCTTGTTGCCTTTGAATTGATTCATCGTATGAAGACAAAATATAATGGAAAATTTGGTGATGTTGCATTGAAAATTGTTATATTTAAGGCCTACGATAAGATTGACTGGGGTTATTTGGAAGCTATTATGTTAAAACTCGGTTTTCATAGACAATGGGTGGAGTTGATGATGCAGTGTGTTACTTCAGCCTCATGTATGGTGCTATTCCAATGATTCTTACATTGACCTGGCTATTCCTGGTCGTGGCTCTAAGACAAGGACATCCATTATCACCCTATCTTTTTATCCTCTCTATGTTGAGGGATATCATATTTGGATCTGAAGTGATATTAATTTAGTGTTTTGCATGGGGTGAAGATCGAAATGCTCCAATTATCTCCCCATATGCTTTTTGCCGATTATTATAGTTTTTTCTTCTTTCGGTTAATATTCAAGAAGCGAGAGCTGGGTATATCTTTTTCAACCAATGATGCCACCTCTAGTCAATCTGTTAATGTTGCATAATCAGGTATCTTTTTTAGTAAAATATGAATTCTTATTACAGGAGGTTGTTAGTTAGTGCTATCCTGGTGTTTTAAATCCATTAGACACTGGGAAGTACTTGGGGATGCCTTCCTTGATTGGCCGTAGTAAAAAAGATGTGTTTAATTTCTTGAACCAGCTGGTAAAGGATTCAAATTCGCATGGGAGGCCAATTTCTAAAGGAGGGAGGGAGATCTAATTAAAGCTATTGCTCAAGCTATCCCTGTTTATTGCATGAATGCATTTTTACTTCCTGTCTCAATTGCTGATGAGATTCATCGAATGATAAATTGCTTGGTGGGGTAAGAAGAATGGCAAAGTGGTATATTCAAGTTGAGTTAGGATCGCTTTATCCGGTCTATAAAGAATTTGATGGAATGGGTTTCCATAACCTTAAGATTTTAATTTACTCCATGTTGAGAGACAGAAATTCTTTCCAGTTCGTGATGCTCGCGGTGTCTCGTATTTTCAAAGTCAAATATTTTCCACTATGGAATTTTCTTAATGCTCAACTTGGTACTAACCCAAGTTTTGCTTGGAGGAGTATTCGAGTTTCTCAAGCATTAATAAATTGTGGTTATCGATGGAGGCGGGTGATGGCTTCTTTGAATGTTTGTCGGAACCATGGTTGAAAGATGATACTAATTTCCGGCTTGAAACTCCTTTAGATGTTGAGCCTAGTTCAATGAATATGCAAGATTTGATGATCCTTGGGTGTAGGCAATGGGATGTTGAATGCATTGAGGAGCTTTTCTCTACAAGGGTTTGTGTTGTTATACTAAGTATTCCTTTATGTTATGGTATAGTGGGTGATAAGTGTATTTGGCACGTTAGTAAGGATGGTCTGTTTACTGTCTGTTTGACTTATCGTCTTCTCATGGAATAGATGTTGTCTGACGATTATCTCCATGTACTTGGAAATTTGTGTGGCTTATGGTAGCTAAATATTCCCCTTAAGGCTAAAAATTTTGTTTGGAGAGTTGCCTGGGAGGTTCTTCCTAATAGGAATACCTTGCGATCTTGTGATGGTTTCTTTGCCTGTGTCTTTTGTGCTTCAGCTTTTGAAAATTCTTAGCACCTTTTTCTGGGTTGTGGTTTTGTTACGAATTGCTAGCAAGCTGCAGGCTTTGCTAGCATAATTGATAATCTATCCTCCTCTATTGATGGTTTCACTCAATGGTTGCTTGCTGTTATTAACTTAATGAAAGAGCCTATGTTGAGTAAAATTATGATGATCTTATGCAGTATGTGGTGAAAAAGGAATGAGAGATTATGGAATAATGTGCAACGACCTCCTAGCTTGGTTACTCTACATGGTATGGCTTATTTATATGAATGGGTCCGGGTTAAGGAAAAAAATTATGGTTCATGAACTCCATGTCTCATTAATGTGTGTCCTAAGTGGCATCCTCCTCCCCATTCTTGTTGAAATGCAATTGCGATGCTTCTGTTCTTTATGATAATAGTGAATTCGGTTTGGGGGCTATATTAAGAGATGATATGGATGCACTTATTGCTTACAAGGGGTTGCGATTTCTTAGGTTGCCAACAGTTAAAGAAGGTCAAGCCTTAGCTCTCCTTGAAGCTATGACATGGGTTCACTCAATGGGTTACTCCAAGGTGATTGTTGAAATAGATTGCGAGGTAGTGGATGCCTTGAAACACGACGTGCTAAATGATACTGAGTTTGGGCTCATCTTGAGAAGGTGTCATCTTTTACTTCGTTCTGAACCATCTTTTAAGGTTGTTCATGTATGAGAAATGCAACAAGGCTACCATGCAATGGGCCTAGGTGGTCATGTCCCGGCAAACTCCTACAATAGAGCTTGTTTGGTTATTGTTTATTTATGATCTATTTTAATTTGGATTGATCATTAACTAAGCTTTATTTCAAAAAAGAAAAGTCAGGACATTAATGGAGGGATCCCAGGTTCGAATACATTGTAACAAAGTGTTTGGTTTTTAAAAAAAAAAAAAAAACCTTATTTTTATATTATTAATAAAAAATCACTTAGACTAGAACATTTCAAATAATATATAGCATCTTCTAGGTTTTAAATTTTCTAATAGTAATTATTGAGATATTTCATTATTGTAGTAATATATTCTAATCATTTTTATATTTTCTTTTAAAATAAAATATTGGGTAGCCAATAATATTAATATTATAGATTTACATGTTTCTTCATTAATTTTAATTAGAATTTTAAAATTAAATAATAAATATTAGATTGTTTGTTTTTTCTTTTTGTAATATTTTAGATTATGTATTACAAGTAAAGAAAACTTTACATGTTACTTTTTTATTTAAAAAAAAAAGTAATTTGTTTCCCATAAAAACCTAAAAAAAATAATAATTAATTCAAATTGTTTACACTAAAAATGAATTTTTGGGCTCAAAATGGTATTCAATAATTACTTACTAACTGCAGAATAGAATAAATAAATAGATATATCGTTCCAAACCGAGCCCAAACCAAGCCCAACCCAGTCCGAGAAACCAATCCATAGTAATCATCCCATTTAAAGCGGTCCAATGGCATTTTTTGAAATTCTTCAACTTGTCAAACACAATTTATACTTGGTCAAACTTTGTCTCAAAAGTTGTTTAAGAACTTTTTCCAAGCATTTAAATGGTACGTGAGTAGTTATTACTTGATAAATGACTGGAGAACAAGATGTTAGTAGATAAACGCACTTAAAGAACAAAACTCTGAGCACGTGACCGCTATCGGAGAATGCATTTGAAAGGCTATCAGAAGTTCTTATAGCGAAGACTAACTTCAAAGAGCTGACCAAGAAATCCATCATCAACCAAGACTCAAAATATAGCATTTCAGCATTTTCTTAGTTTGTCTACAAGTTCATCAACCGTCTTTTCAGATTCCTAGCTTAGTTTTAGATATTCTTTTCAAGCATTTTATTAATTTAAAGCTTCGGTGTTTCAACATTTCATTTTCAATCTATTCTACAATAAAATTTGTTACCTTTCAAGCTAGTTCGTATAGTTTTTTTTCTCTCAGCTTCAATACACCCACTTTTCAGCATTTTCACTTGCATTCCCAGGTAATCACGCTTAACTAGCAATCCATTTTTCACTGAAGTAAGCTTAGCTTTTAAGACAATTCTATGCTCGAAATACTATACCTTCTTAGCACACTTGCACATTCACCAATTCCCATGCTTTTGTATGTTCTGGACCAAAATCGAGAAGAAACATATTTTTGGCATGCCCGATGAGACATGTCTTTGTGGAACATCGATACATCTTTTTGTTTTGTATGTCTAGTTGTGTATATTCCATGGTTTTGTTGCTAAAGAATGCCACCAAAATGCAAGAGTAAGCATAACCGTAGTCTCCTGACCAGATCTGATGTCAGAAGCAACACAGATCGGAAGAGTTCCGTTCTCGTGGAATGTATAGAGAACCAGATGAATTCTTTAGTGCAACAACAGGGGAATCCATCAAACAACCCAATTGAACAAGTGGAAAGAAGAGGTGCAGGTAATGTGGACGTGCCTATTCTTTTCTCTAATAATTCTAATGAATTTCAAGCTTTCATGCAAGAAATGAAGAGCAAACGAGTGGTCATGACTGCCATTATGGAAGAAATGAAGTACTTTAGAGAAATTGAGCAAACAAGGCAAGAAGTTGCTTCTAAGCTTGGAAGACAATTTTCTAATGAACCTGGGGCAAAGATTCGAGATCCTGAGGGGGCTTCGACACTTTCACCGCCACCTATGCAGTAAAGTGCCAGACGATACTCCCACATAAGAAAGGGAGGCACTGAGAACGAAAGGAGCATAATGTAGCCGTAATCCATAGCCCTCGTAGGATTTTTGCTCGCATCAATCCAATTACACAACCTCGAGTTTATGAAAGCAGGCTTTCTTCAATGGAGGCTTCGTGGCATCATGCAACCAATTGCAGGCAATGGAAACTAGTGATAACAAGTTCCACAGGTTCTTCAGCAGGTTCAACAAGTTCCTC
The DNA here is from genome assembly GCA_016808115.1 of Tetrastigma voinierianum. Taxonomy (NCBI): domain Eukaryota; kingdom Viridiplantae; phylum Streptophyta; class Magnoliopsida; order Vitales; family Vitaceae; genus Tetrastigma; species Tetrastigma voinierianum. The sequence goes on along the minus strand of JAEQBH010001094.1, from coordinate 136,290 downwards.
AAGAACTCAGGCAACCAACAAGTAAAAAAAGACTAGATTTAGTGCACCGTAGAGGTGGTATAAGAGTTATATGGGTCGTGCCTTAGGAACCGGCCACTCGAAGCTGTGGCCAAACTTTATCCAGAGATGATAGATAAGGAAAAACCCTACCCAATGGGGTACAGGATCCCTGATTTCTCCTTATTCTCTAGAGAAGATGGTCAATACACCTTAGAGCATGTCAAGTGACGATCAGGCAATGTGGGAGGTCACAACTATGAGAATTTCTATTATTTCAAGCTTAGATTGTTCCTAACTCTTTGATAGGGGTAGCTTTCACTTGGTATACAACATTACCAAGGAACTCCATACAAAGTTGGCAGGAAATGGAAAGGCAGTTCCATACTTAGTTCTTCAAGGTTGAACTTAAAGTGTGCATCGCAAAATTGTCTAGAGTAACTCAAAGAAATGGGGAGACCGTTGATTTATTCATCTCCGGGTTCAAGAAAATGAGAAACATTTGCAAGATCCATTTTCTAGAGACAGAGTACATGAAAATGGTATAAAGAGGTTTGGACATTGAGTTAAGGAAGATATTCCAAGGTATGGAATTTAGATATTTTTATGAACTTACAGCTAAGGTGACAAAATATGAAGAGTTGCTCAAGGAAGAATGTTACCGGAGGAAGAAGTCCATGGGAACCTATTGTCAAGAGGTGAACCAAGAAGTAGCAGTGGCAGATCTATCTACCACAAGGACATTCACTTGTCTGCTTTTGGTATAAAAGGCACCTAATGTGTGGAAGAAGGCATAGATTGTTGATAATAAGTCCAAGATAATTTTTGAGGTAGTGAAGACAAAGGAAATATTTGATTTCCTAGTGAAATAAAAATTCATTACCTTCCTTAAAGACCACCGGACCCCCAACAAGAACGAACTAAGGGGAAAGGCTTACTATAAGTACCACAATTCATGGAACCATACTACTAATGCATGTTGGGGTTTCAGAAATGTCATACAGGATAGGATCAACAAAGGGATACTCAAGTTCCCTGACATAAAAGAGGTTATGGCAATCGATGGGGATTCTTTCCCACCAATGGCCTTAATCAACACTACAACTTCTATCTAAGAGCATTTATAGAATCCAAGAAGGTGGGAAAACTCTCTCCAGGAAAGGTATAGGTCCCTAAATATTGTCTCGTTCGTGTTGATAGGTTGAAAAAGGAATGGGTCATAGCTTGTGCATGCATCTTCCTTAAGAAGAAATCAAGTGGGGATACAACAAGGAATAGAGTAGCATAACTGATTCTCCAAGGAAAGGAAATTTTCACCAAAGGGTAAGGCGAATTCCCCAGAAGATGAAGTCATTTCTCCAAGGGAGAATGATGTAGGCATGTTCATAGAATGTTCCTCAAGAAAGAGAGCATTTTCCCAAGGTAAGTCTACCTCAAATGACAAAGCTGCAAGGAAAGTTATTGTTCTAAGGAAAGAGCAAAGTGGCGTATTTCAAGAGGTGGATTTGGGATGGAGTTGTTCCTTTTAAGCAAAAAGAAGGTTTCTTTGGCCAGAGGATAGAATCACTTCTCAAAGAGGTATATTCTTTTCCTCAAGAGAGAAGATTGCAGACAACTTCACTTCTCCAAGGGAAAAGGCAGGGGAAAGACATGTTTCTCCAACCAGACATATTTTTCCAAGAGATAGAGCCATTTCTCCAAGGGAGAAGGTTACAGAGAAGGAAAATCATGTGAGGTGTATCATTCCTCTTGTGGTTCCTCCTAGTCAAAGGTGGCATGTGGTACAGCACAAAAAATTTCCCCAAAGGCTGTCTAGGACCTAGAAGAGGAGGATGTAGAGGCAAAGAGCAGTTGATAGAAGGCAGCTCATTGATGTACCTGTGGAAATCCAAAAGGAAGATGCCATGGAATTAGAGAAAGTGAAGGAAGGGTTCCTAGCTTGTAAAAAACAAAGTTAAGGAGGAAAGTTACTGAGGATATGGAGTTAATGAGCAGTATAGATGAAATGATGGATTCGGAGGCCTTATTGATAGGTGAAATCCCTATTTCTTTAAATTGTTCTACTGTTCCTCTAACATTGCCAACTATCATCAAGTCAAAAAACACAAAGGAAGACCTAGTAGAGGTAGAAAGGAAGCATCCGACCACGAAGGAAGATGTGGGCCATGATGGAGTTACCATATAATCCTCTGGAGAATGTAGACCTCGGAAGGTGATACTTGAGAAACCCTCTATGGAAATGACGAGGCATATAAAGCCTTTGTACATAAGAGCCCATCTCTGTATGTGATCCAGATTCAAGGTACTCGATAGATAATGGATCAAGAGTAAATGTAATGTCATTACAATGTTAAGAGATTTATGAAGGAACATTAATGATATTATAGAAACAAAGGTGGTCTGTTTGGCCTTTACTAGAGAAGCATCCAAACCCTAGGGTTACTACTCATAACATCACACTACAAAGAAAAAGTGCACTATCTCATTTTTTGTGATAGACTCTACTGCAAATTACAACATTTTGCAGAAAAATTAGATTCATGCTAATTGGTGTGCCGGGGTCCTCCTTTCATTGGGTTCTTATTATTTTGGAAAGGTAACATATGCTACATACTTTTTTGCGAAGCCAGCATTATGATCAAGAATTTATCTATCAAGTTCACTAGCAAAAGGAAAGACGGGGGGTCCCAAGGAAAGCATACATGGACCTGCCAAAGGGTTCTGCTGGAAATCCAAAAGGGCAAGGGCCCAAACTCTTAAAGGTGACTACAATCGTGCCTTACATGCCAATGAGTTACCCAATCATCGAGAAGATCGATGATGACTGATTAATCTCAAGAAGAAAAGGTAGTAGCTGTAATTGCCATTTTCAAAATGAAAGTGCAGTAGAGTGTGGAAGAACACCTTTAGGATACCTATGGGGCTGAGATGATTTTTGAAAAGGATGCACATGAAGAAGATAAAGAAATACAGATGGAGGATTTGGAGCGAGCCCCTCCTAAGTTCGAAGACAAGTAGCCTCAAGTATACTAATGGAGGGAGTGAACCTCGACACTATGGAAGAGCCGAGGATTACTTATATTAGTTCCTTGCTACCTTCTGACTTCAAATAAAGGATTATTGCAACACTACAGGAATTCAAAGACTACTTTGCTTGGAATTACGAATTTCCAGATGCTAAGATCGACGATAAGTCAGAGAAGACGTCGTCTATCAAGCCGTAATTCTCACCCTTAGCAACCACCGAAAAGAATGTCCAAAGAGGAGATTGAGAAAATTTTGAAGGCTAAATTCACTCAGACTCACAAGGTATGTGCAAAGGGTTAGAAAATATTGTCCCTATGATGAAAAGTAAAGGGAAACTTAGAGTTTGTGCGTGATTTCTATGATTTAAATGATGTCACTCTTAAAGACATGTATGTATTGCCTATTGTCAAGATGTTAGTTGACCTACTCGCAAATAATGAATTATTGTCTTCATGGACGATTTAGGTATAACCAAATCCTAATAGTCATGATGATATATCTGGCATAAAACAATGTCCTGGTTCCTCGGGAACATTTGAATGGTTGGTCATGCATTTTGGTTTGAAGAATGCTAATGCAAATTACCAAAGAGTTATGAATGTCAACTTTCATGATATGTTAGGCACATGGAGATTTATATCGATGATATTGTGGTTAAATCTAAGAAGGTCATTAACATGTGAACGATTAAGAAAAGTTTGAAATGATGTGACTTCACTAACTCGAAACTCAACTAATTCTCCAAATGCCTTTGAGTCTGCCTAAATTTTCTAGTGGTTTCCGTTCACCAAAGAGGAGTGGGAAGTCGATCAAACAAGTCGGCTATCATTTCACCAAGGCTCCTCACAATGTTAACTTCATAAGTTACGTCAAGTGAACTATTAAAGGAGGTTCATTCCCTTAATCGCAGAAGACTAAGGTATTCTAACCTAATCAAGCCGAAATATGAAAGAGTTTAAATGGGAGAAACAACATTAGATACTTTTACGGAACTAAAGGTTACATTTCAACCCCGTTTTGTGCCACATCTGAAAGGTTGGTCACTCAAACTCTATCTATTAGATGCAAAAGAGTTTATAGGATGCCTTTTGACACAAAAAAATGCTGAAGGCCATGAGCAGGTTGTTTACTATTTGAGTAGAGTCCTAAATTTAGCAGAGACAAGGTATACACCTATTGAGAAGTTGTGTTTTGCCTTATACTTTGCTTGTACAAAATTGAGACATTACTTTATCAAGTCTCAAGTGTATGTAGTCTCTCAAACCGACTTGATGAAATATGTGCTAAGTTAGCCTTTAATCTCTGGACGAATCGAAAAATAGTCCCTTGCTTTGTCAGATTTCACCTTGGTCTATTTTCCATAGAAATCAATCAAAGGGCAAGCTTTAGCTAACTTTTTGGTTGATAATCCTTCATTAGAAATCCAACCAAAAATGATGTGGGAATTAGGGATATATGAAGTGTAGAGGCGGCAATGGATTCTTAAGTTTGATGGTTCTAGCACAGAAAAATCCATTGGAGTTGAGATAGTAATCATTTCACCAAAAGGGATAAAGACTACCCTATTCTTTCAACTCACTAAGTGCACCCAATAATCAAGCTGAATATAAGGCTTTAGTGATTGGTTTGGAGATTTTGATGAAACTTGAAGTATAAGAAGTACACATTATTGGGGACTCTCAATTAGTGCTTTGGCAACTAACATGGGAATATAAATGCAATAGCTTATTACTGGCTCCTTATTATACTACTTCCACTAAATTGTTAGATTATTTTCATTCTGTGAATTTTGAATATTTGCCTAGGGAATCTAATTGGGAGACATGAGCAGCACAAGTAGCCTCAAAGCGGCACGAGCTACACTGACTCATAAACTTATCAGGATAGAGTTAAGAATCACCCTCACTAATGAAAGGGTTATCGATTAAAAGTAGTCAAGCATGCATACAAATGTTAGAAGACTAGGTAATTAAGATCGAGAGATTTAGAAGATCCTAACAGTGTGTCCCTTAGGGTGAAAGTCAATCACAAAACTCATCCTAATGGAAGTGGAATTGTATAGAAAGGAACTTGATAGGTTACTACTCAAAATGTCTATCCTTCCCAAAACATCATGGAAGCATGACAAGTTCATGAAATGGTCTATGGAGCCCATCAAACCGGGATAAAAATGCGATGGCTGATTAGGAGACATGGCTATTTTTGGCCAACCATCCTAAGTGACTACATCAATTACTCCAAGGGTTGCCAACAATGTCAAAAACATGGCAGCATACAGAGGATACCTATTGTGAAACTCCATTCAATTGTGAAACCATGGCCTTTTAGAGGATGGGCCATGGACTTAATTAGGAAAATCTACCCAACATCATCAAAGGGACACAAACTTCATCTTCGTTGCTACAAACTACTTCACTAAATGGGTGGAGGCGCATTCTAAGAAAGCAGAGCTTTAAGGATGAGATCCAATTCATTAAGGAACATATCATTCATGTTTGAATTCTAATCTATTACAACCTAATTAAGGCATTAGTGTTCATCGGGAATGATGACTTATTTTTCTAAGGACTATGACATTCAACTCATCAGATCTACTCCCTTTTATGCCCAAGCAAATGGGTAGGCAGAAGGTTCTAATAAGGTATTGATAAACATCCCGAAGAAGATGCTGGGAGGATAACTTAGAGATTAGCATAGAATTTTATCCGATACCTTATGGGCTTATAGAACTTCTAAAAGAGATTCTACAAGGGTAAGTCCTTACTCTCTAACATATGGACAGGATGCAATGCTTCCAATGGAGGTGATAGTTCCTTCTCTAAGAGTATCCAGACATAATGGACTTAATCCTCAAGAATATAGTGAGACCATAATGATGGAACTCGAGGCATTGGATGGGAAAAGATTACAAGCGCTTGACCACATCATGATCTAGAAAAAAAAGGTGGCTAGGGCCTACAACTAGCGTGCCGAAGAAAGGAGCTCGTTGTGGGGGCTCGTCAGAAGGTGGTGTCACCATCGGGTGATAAAGACTGAGAATTGGGGAAATGGTCTCCTAATTGGGAAGGACCATTCAAGGTTTACCAAGTATTGCTCTGAAATGCCTATTAGCTATCAAGCCTTGAAGGAGAGCCACACAAAAGACTTGGCAATGGAAAATTAAGAAATACTCGCTCTGTCAACGTGGGAAATGGTCAGATAATCGTCAAGAAAATTAAGATAGGGAATAAGGGAGTAACAAGCAAAATAGGTCTCATTGACCATTTTGTATTGGGGAAACTATTCCTAGTAGTTACTTTGAGTGATAAAGTAAGCTATTTTGGCCACTCATCACTCAAACCTTTGTATTCCTTAAAGACATGCTTGTTATACCCTCAACTATTTTATGAATAAACAAAGTAGGTTCCATAACCACTTTAAGATTGGAGAAATATTATGGGTTGACTTAGTGATAAAGTGACTTCTTGGCCATTGCATTAATTTCTCCAATGGTGTCCTTGTTCACTTTCCGAATAGGTCCTAAGATTATTAAGGTCGTTGGAGAAATAGATATGAATTGTAGTTCTAACATAGGATTTGAGGTAGTAAAGTTAGCCTTTGGCCACTTCACCAAAAAAAAAAAAAAAAATGCAAACTTCTCCAAGATTCCCTACTGATTCCCCAAGGAAGACTTCTTGACTGTCTTAAGAATGGGGAAACAAGAGCAGAAATATTCAAGTGAATAAGGTAGGCCTCTAGGCCATTGGATACACATATTTCCCCAAACATAACACTTGGACAAGTTCATGACAAGGTATCATAATCACTCTAGGATTGAGGAAATAAGCCCTTATGATGAATTGGAGTAAAGGAAAGTGGGCATTATAGCCATTATACAAGATTTCTCTAAAGAATTGGACTTGTTGCATCATTACACCAAGTGACAGTTATTCCTCGGGTGTAAATGGAAAAAAATCAAGCTAAGTTCAAAGAGAATTCACAGATTTGCCAAGGCGAAGATGATGTTCGCCATGGTGAAGACGTTGGCCACAGCGAAGGTTATTGCTCGCCATGGTGAAAAGGAAGCTAATTGAAAGACCATTCACGGGTTCGCCACGGTGAAGATAATGTTTGCTGCGGTGAAGACATTCGCCAAGGCGAAGACGTTCGCCACGACAAAGGCTATGTCTCGCCACGACGAAGAGAAAGTTTTTTTGCTTGTGCTTTAGACCTTAAGCATGAAAACCTCACCATGTCGTATCAAAGAAGACAACTTGGCTTTTTCTAGCTCCATTTCTTCAACCAACAGTTTGATTTGCTCTTCTTGGGCATGATATTCAGTTTTTACTTCCTCCAATCTCTTAATCCTCTAGTTAGTGGATAACTTGGATTGCTCATACTCAGATTTTTTTTCCCTCTCAATTTCTCCAACTCAGATATCACTTGAACATTCTCCTTTACTACATGCTTAATGGAAGAAAATACCTTAGGAGCACAGTGTATAACTTCATAAAGGAAAGTCCCAACCTCAAGATCAAAAGAAGCGGATTGTACTACTGCCATAACCGCATTGAAAACATATTTTTGGATAGTGAATAGGGAAAGAAGGTCCAAGCTTAGCAGATGATTACTGCTGGAGGAGCACATCCGTCTCGATATGAGGCCTAGATGGTGGCTCAAATACGAGGAGGGTCGGTCTAAAAAGGAAGATCCAAGGAAGGAATTGCCCTCGCTTCAAGATGCAGCAGACTAAGGTGAGACTTGTGGAAAGACAAAGGTAAGGAAAATAAAATGGACAAATAGAAGGAACGAGGTAAAGTGTTCACCTGAGAAATTGAAAGTAAAGGAGTTGGAGGAGTTTTCCTAATGGAGCCCTAGCCAGCTGAAAAATGGACATCTTCCGATTCTGAATGATCATTGAAGGAAAGACTTCCCTTAAAGGTAGCTGAACTACCTTGCATTTTTGGATTCATCGATAAATACTATCTCTTCCTTATGCATCGATACTTCCTCTTCAGCTTCTTCAATCTCTATAATATTGTCTTCAAGGTGTTGCAGCACCAAGCCAAGCCATCCTATGAGATCTCCGCTGAGTTTGGAAGAGGTATTCTCACTATAGCGCTTAGAAGACGCAGGCTTAGATTGCCCAACCCCTTTCTTCGATTTTGCAATGGGCTTGTTGGAAGTGGAAGTAAAACCTATATAGCACAAGGCAAAGTTAGAGGTTGAGGTGAAAGTCAAAGAACTGTATGAAAGAAACAATGCATAAAATTTCATGTACCTGAGGAAGAAGGGCATGAGCTGATAAGATCATCAAATCTAACGAACCACCAAACAGAGAAGGATTCTACATCTGAAGCATAATGGTCTTCAGGCCATGGTAGGAGTCTGATTTTGCAACTGACCTGAGGTCCTGAGGTCCTGAGGGTAAGGAAGGGAATGAAGGGATAAACTAAGTAAATTTGAATTGGCGAGCCCATAAGCAAGGCAAGTAGGGTAAGAAAATTGCAGAAGAAGAAGACAACTAAGGGGAAAAAGCATAACAACCCTAGAGATCAAGACCCTAGAAACTGTGTTGAGGAATGCTGCTGAATATTTAAAATCTAGTGAGTAAAGGGTGAAAGAATTCAAGATCTACTACCAGGTTTGGTTGGAAATAGTGTCAAGCTTCAAGTACAATTGAGACAAAGAGATGCATAGTAAGAAAAAGAAAGAAAGGAGGTTGAAAATATAGTCCTATTAGTTGGGCAGGCGATAGGGTGCGGTGTATAGTAGAATCACTAAGTCTTGTAGTGCAGCGTAGCTGAAGTAATATAGTGTGCTTCACGTACGGATATCGATACGGGAAAGATAAGTTGACTACGGATGTTACGCCTCTCGAGACGATATCACAGATAAATGATTAAGATGGAATTTAGATACTAAGCGTAAGCTAAACTATTGGTTTTGGGTGAATTGATAATGCTGTAGAACTAGGGTTAAATCTCCCCACAATCATTCGATGGATATTCTCCTAAAGATGTTGTTATTGATTGTTTATAACATATCAATGTGAGGTGATCTTGCTACGAGATATCCTCTCTCGGGGTATATTCTTTATTTCGTGAATAGAATCGGGAGGAGTATATCTACATCTCGACTCGGTATTCGAAATGTAATATTCCCCGGCCCAAAAAAACCACCTTCGGGTTAGATATCTATTAGAATGGCTAAAGGCTACTCTACCCGGATCACTGAATACCCCCTCATCTCTCGAATCTCGGATCTTAGTGTAAGTATGTTAATATTGGCGGATATTATCATATAATTAACATGCAGTATAAGGATGATAAATTAACAACGATTGATTAACATGAGTTAACTCCCTAATCCATGAGTACGTGACCCGGGGTTAGTCACCAACCACAGAAAGAAGTTTAGAACATCATGAAGGAAAGAAATAATATATGTAATATGAAGGACATCCTCATACGATCCATCAAATAATCAAAGCGATAAGGAAAAACTATCTAGCAAAAATCGAAATGCGAAGTCACGTGATGCGGGTTCTCGATTAAGTCCCTGCAGCCGTCAGCCCGTGCCCTAGATTCCAGGAGCCCCCTGCATTTGTGATGAGATCCGAGGAATTTTTGAGGCGACGTCGCGGCGATGGGGACGGTCGCGGAGTGAAGTGGGTTGACTTACGTAATAAGTTGACCTGCCGTCGTGACTTGGTGGCGATCGCGGCGATGGAGGCAATCATGACGTGGCGGTCTTGTACTTTACTCCTTGGCCATCAGCTCAAAGATGTTAACAACCTCATCAAGCACATATTTCAAAATAAACATAATAAGAATCCCCAACACCCCGAAAACTATATAAATAATGCCAAAACAACATGAAAATGCGAGGGCCCGGCTGGCGAGTGTAATGCGGAATGTTTTAAGCACTCATCACACCCCACCGAGCTTAATTTCTTGCTTGTCCTCGAGAGCAGGCGCTCTAGACGAGGACACACACTCGACACCATGCGGCTAACCTTTAAGACGTGTGTGCTCATCTTTGAAAAATAATGGATCAGAGTGGACTAGTCGCATACTCGATGTTTGCTCGATGTTGTGAAGGCATGAGATGCCCAGCTTTGGTAACCGATTGGAAGTAGGTGAAGCCTGACTAGTGCATCAACTCCCATGGTATTCAATGGCCATTCCCAAAACCCTTTATGTGCTCATGGTGGATGGCCTCGAGAATATGCCTAAATTACGATGCCCCGAACTTAAGTTCGACTTACCTATTAGGAAGAAGCCGAACTAAACGAGATCTGAGCACTGTTATTCATGACAACAAAACTAGAAATTTCTATGTAACAAAAGCAAAAAGGAAAGCGAACTGAGTGCGGCGGTTTAGTTAAGTGTCCTGTAGCGGGGTTCCATTGGTGACTCCCCACCGGTTAGTTAGGGCACCAGGCGATTCGATTCCTTCAGGCTTCACAGAACCTTTCGGCAGGCTTCCCGGTATTTTTAGGTTGCGTGAACGATCCATCTTCTGTCCCATGTAACGGGCAGTGAAGTCAATGACTCCCGGCCAGTTGGCTCAGGGCATTAGGCTTTGATAGGCCCCTCGGGCGTACGGGATTGGGTTGGATGATCAGCTTATTCCTATACTTATACCTATTTTTTATCATTTTCTTTTTCTTTTCTTTTTCTCTTTTCTTTTCTATTGTTTTTGTATTTTCTCTTTTGGTTGGGGCTCGGTGGCAATCACTCTTTTCATTAGGTGTCTACATCACTTGGATGGTTGAATCTCACAGGTTGGTTGAACTTTAGTGGTTGTTAAGCCTCCATGCTACTCTGCAGTCCTTGTGTGTGTGTGCGATAGGGTCTTTGAGTGGTGTCTTGCCTACCGGAATTGGTTCAGCCCTTTTATAGTAAGCCTAATTCAGGAGTATCACGCGACTATATGCTCGAACACTTCTATGGTCAAATCAATCCAAAATGATCCTCAATTTTCAACACTGACCTTGTGTAATGCAAGCCCCATCACTATATCTAAAAAGCTGAACAAGACCAAACCAAACAACTAAACAAATGATTCTCCCGATCCATAAAGCAAAAATCGATGCCTGAAAAACTGAAACAAGACCAAAACTCAGACAATGCCTAAACAACACTTTACCAGGATGTGGTGCTAAGTAAAGCACAACTCATATACGAACAGCCCAAAAATCTTATAAACTACTAACACGAAACAATGGAAACAAAGCGACTAAGAAATAAAACGCAACAAAATACCCCTCCCCCGAACAAAAGATCCGGTGTCCCCAGCAGTAAAATCAAATATAAGAGGGCCAGGGACTCCCACAGCCAGATCGCTGCGCGGTGAGCGGTGGCGGTGGGTGGTGGAAAGCTAGGAGGCTGCGTGGCGGGCTGCATAGTCTCTTCTTTCTTTGTGTAGGATGATGCTGATTGGCGGAACGGTGTGTGCATGTCGGCCACGCGAGCGCCTCCATGTCTGAGTAACGAGGACTCGGGTGCTCCTGAGTCTCATCCCCAATGCGTCCCAGCCTTGGCTCGGTGGGGAGAGCAGGGTCCTCGAGATGCGGTGAAGAGTTTAGGAGACGGGCGCCGAGTTCTTGGGGTGGAGGTGGAGTGGCCGGGATCTTTGGTGGAGGGCGTGAGTGGTGAGATGAGGACTTCTTTATGTCCTCCTGGGTGTCGCCTAGAAAGCCAAACCGAGCCCGGTAATCGGGAAGCTCGTCCTCATCGGAGGGCTCGTGGCCTGAGTCGTAGGCCCCCTCAGGTTGCGGGACACCCGGGTGTGTCAGCTTGTGGAATGGCCTTGATAGGATGAAGCCGGGCCTCGTCGTACGTCGAGGGACTCAGGCTTTCTTGCCTGGCCAGAAGATCGAAAGGGTGCCCCCGAGGAGTTTATTTTCGCATCCGGTTATGGAGGATGGCATCCTCGATAACACCTTGACGTCGAATGGTATATCTGTAAGATAGCATAGTTGAAGCGGAGCGGCCCGGGCGGAGTCACCTCACACACGCCGTCGTCGGTATAAGGCGCGAGTGATAAAGTGCCACACCTTAGGAATGTAGGCCCAGTGTTTAGCCTTGAAATTTGCTAACGTGACCGCGGCCATTGTCCGCCACTCACCTTGACCTTTTGTCGACACCGGATGACCTCATGGTAGTCGGGGGGTGCTCGCGGGGTGGTCGAGGGGCCGTGGGGATCTTCGAGGAGCCCGCCGTAGCTATTGATCGACTCAGCGCTGTTCGACCAATACCCTCGCACCACGACCTTTTGAGGGACGTGGGCGGCGAGGTGGCGTAAATTCACAGAACTACGCTCATGGCGAATTTGGGCGGGGGTTGCCTGAAACCATGACCTTGGCCTCGATGGTTTCCTAAAAAAATCTTGAATTGGTGAAACCCCTTCTCCTTAATGAAGGATCGGTTTTTGCAAATTATCTTTAAAGCCGTCCCAAGTGGCGTCCGCGTTCTGGCCTTGAGAAGCGTGAAGGCGGGTCGGGCCTCAGCGGCTGGGCTCGCTGCGGTGGTTCTGCAGGCTTGCCGGACATCCCCAGTCTAGACAGGAAACTTGAGCACTGTGTGTGATACACACTAAGGGGACTCAAAGCTACTTAAGACTTAACCGACCCGAAATATGACTCAGTAACTACAAAGAACCTAGACAACAGAAATGAAGACCTCTGAAGGACTAGAAGTAAGTAAGCTCTTGAAATAAACCCTAGTCTAATGTACTATTTAGAATCGGATACAGTGGTGGGAAAGGCATTTTATGATCCAAAACTAGGCCTGTGGTGACTTACGGTGGAGTTCGAGAGCAAGATGGAGTCCCGGCCGATTTGAGAACACGAGCGAAGGTCCACAGGCGCCGGCGAGCAGAGGAGCTAGGGTTTCGGGGAGAGGTTTGTGCGAATGAAGGCCAAAAATGGCACATTCTGGTTGAAAACCAGTCTCACGTCGCTGACGTGAGAATCCCAGCGTCAGCGGCGTGACGATCTTAAAAATGACGTCGCGGCGTGAGAATCCGCGATCGTGACGTGACGGAGAAGTCTTTAAAAATGGCGTCGCGGCTGGTAGAACTGCGTCGCTGACGTGGCGGTGAAAGGTCTCTCATGAGATTTTGATATTGTTATGCAGCCCACTTTTTTGAGAACTCTCCACGTCGCGAACTTTATTCCGGTCATTGAACATTTATAAGACACGCGCCTTCTTAGGGTCCTGCCCGATTAAACGATAAGCGAAGCATTGAGCATGAACACCCTTTAGGGAAACCAAAATTCTTTGAAAATAACGTATAGAACTTAAAACTACGAATTTAGAACATAGTTGCCTCCCAGAAGCGTATGTTTAATGTCGTTAGCTTCGACAACCTGAATCTCAACGTGCAATATTCTTGGGGAAAGTGGGAAATTTTACTCGTCTCCCTTTTAGTATTGCACACCCCATGTTGAGGGATGAAATACTCTACGTACATGCCCTTGCCCTTCTCGGTGTCTTCTTTGTGCAATAAGCGGTTTTATCCTGAAATTTTTTCTCATCGCCTTGAAATCTCTGCATTATGCGAGGTTAGAGATATCTTCGGTTGGATGTCGTCAGGATGCTTCATGAAATTTTTGGAATACATGGAAAATGATCTCTTCTCCTTGGACTCTCAATTTGAGTTCACCTTCTTGCACATTGATTTGAGCTTTCTGTGTGGGAAAGGTCTGATATATTGGAGCTGATCGTCTTCCTCCATGTCCCAGAATGACGAAGTGTTGGAAGAAGCAATTTACCAGCACTAGGACATTCGATTATACTCCGAGGATGTTGGTATGACCTGTCTGCAAGTTGCAAGCTGATTGTGGTCGATTTTGGTTCTCTGACTTTAACCTTTTAAACATCGGCGTATCAAGTTGATCTTTGGCTCCCAGGGAATCACGCGGGCTTTTCGGATACGGAGTTCCCATGGGGAATGGTATGGCAAACTGCAGGGATCTTGAAGTTTTGGGGAAGCTTCTTTGCGGGATGTGCTAGTTTCCTCGATTAAGCTGATGGTCCATATTCCTCGACTTCTTCTTACTCGCGAAGATCTTTCATGAATTTCACGTAGCTTGGCATGTTCTCGGTGCCTCAAAAGGGTATATTAATGTAGCTTATTGAAGATGTCGAGAAACTTTGCAAATTGCTTAACGCCTTCTTCAACCTCTGAGGATCTGAGTGGTATGACCAGGAACATACTGTTTTTTGTGCATTTCGTGATTCCTTCCACGACTTTATTATCTTTAGCGCTGCTCGTATCTCGAGTTTGCTTTCGGTTTGCATCGGTCGCTAGGATGCTTTGGTCTTGTTCCTTGGTACTGTTCTCTTCTTCTTTAGTGGTGGCTTTGGGATTTCCAACTCTTTTCCACTCCTTAGAGTGATAGCCTTGCGGTACCTCTCTTTCATCGCCTCTGGGTTTACACCTCGAATTGCTTGGTAATGATCCGATTTGCACTACGTCAGCGGATTGGCCATTTTGCCCCGTTTGAACCTCGAACTCTTCGTCTTTGCCAGTTGTTCAATTGGGTTGCTTAACTTTACATGTTTGCTTTAGTCTCATTCATGAAGAGCGGAGATGGGAGTGCGTCATTGCGATGCGGGCTTGCTTTCTGAAGTCGTCTTTTTCTCGGAGGGTGGTTATTTATCCGGTTTGATGGCATATTGTTCTGATTATTCCGCCACCCATATCCTTGATTATTACGACCGTGCGAGTTACGATTATTCGCCATCCTTGGCTACGATTGAGATCATTGGTTGTTTCCCCATACGGTCGCTAGCTGCGTGGCTGATTACGTGAACTGGACGCATCTGGAAACTGCTCCGGTGTGGGTTTCACGTGACATTCCATGGCTACTATCTTTGTCCTCCCACGGAAATTCACATAGCCATGGAGTGAATGCGTATGGCATGTCTTGTTCCTGGCAATACATTCAAGCTGCTTAGTTAGGCGTGCATGATTTACCGGATTATTGAGGACTTCATTGTACTGTGCCACCGCAGATGTTCAACTGGTGTAGCCTTCTCTCTAGGCCACTGATTAGTGTTGGTTCTGCGATCTTCCGATATCTCGTACGCACAGTGCAGCGGTTTTCTTCATCGATGATCCTGGTTTTGGAAGCATCTATCATTGTTCGGGTTGTATTTTCTCGGACCATTGTGAAGGTGTGGACTTGCATCCATCCCGGTTGTCGGTGGTGAGGACACTTCATGAGTAATTCATGGAACACGTCGTGCCTTACCGCCCGGATTCTCCTTGAGTTGTCGAATGTATTGATTTCTTGCCTTCGGTTGTGCAATCTTAGTGGAAAGAATTTGGTGGCTTTTAGTACGACTTCGTTCCATGTGTGTAGATGCGGTGGGCGGCGGATTGGCCGATGCTTGGCCATCCCACGAGTGAGGAGTGGGAATAAGCAGCGATCTTAGGGCTTCTTGGTGAGCTTAGTTGTATTGCGATGGTATCATGACCGAGGAAGTTGGTGAATGCGTGTTCGGGTTCTCATGGGGTGAAATCCCATTAGACGATATGTTGAAACATTTGTCTTGTGGTGACACGATTGAGCCATTTGCTTGAATTGGCGGTCGTCGATTGGCTATGCGAGCAATGTTGGAGGTAGAACGAACTCATCCTAATAGCAATATCACGGATCGTCACAATTTGTATGAATGGCACAGGCGCTTGATTTCTAGTTCGAGCTTCTGTGGTGATTTGTTTTACGCGAAAATCTTGTGCTGATCTTTTCCATGACTATTGGAGTTACACTACGTGCATTCTCTCTGTTCGGCCTTGATAAATGTGAAGTCGCTACAGCTCGGATCACACAAGTGTTGATTAATTCATTTCTTGTGCATGTGTACTCACTAAAACACATCTTCTTGATAACACATAGCTAACTAAACCCGATTACCGGTGCGCCAAAATAATAAAATAGAAAAATTCGAGAATATTATCATGTGCTTCTTACTCTATATCCCGATTTAAGCCTTTCCCGGCGTGGCCTTGAACAGTAGTGATCACCTTGATTGTATAAAATGAATGCTAAAGTGCAGTCTGCAGCGTAGCCCCAGTAATATAGAAATTGTACTTCACGTGCGGATATCGATCACGGGGAAAGGTAGGATTGACTACGGTGTTAGCACTCTCAGACGATATCTGAATAAATGAGATTCTAAAGATGGAATTTAGATACCTAAGCGTAACTAAGCGCCAGTTTTGGTGAATTGAAGTAATGTAGAAGACCTAGAGTTAAATCTCCCCCTGTCACATTCGATGGATTATTCTCTAAAGATGTTGATATTGATTTGAACATAACATATCGATAGGCGGTGATCTTGCCTACGAGATATCCTCTCTCGAGGGTATATTCTTTATTTACGTGAATAAGATCCAGTATATCTCTGTCTCGGCTCGGTATTGAAATCTTGTGTTGACAAGAAAAACCACGCTTCGGGTTCGAATATCTCTGTGCAGAATCGGCTGAAATTACCTCTACGGATCCACTGAATACCTCATCTCTCGAATCGTCTTGATTGTAAGTATGTTAATATTGGCGAGATATTATCAACTATAATTAACATGCGGGTATAGACGGATCTTGATAAATTAACAACAATTGATTAACATGAAAGGATTTAACCCAATCCATGATGCATGGCGATTTGATGTAACCACAGAAAGAAGTTTAGAACATCATGAAGAAAAGAAATAATATATGTAATATGAAGGACATCATGCGATCCATGAATAATCAAAACAATAGGGAAAAACTATCCTGAAAATCGAGGAAATCTTTGAAGTGCATTGTTTGCGGGTTCTCGATTCAGTCCCTAAGCGCCGTCCTTGATGCCTAGATTCCGAACTGCGTTTAATGATGAGATCGAATTTTTGGTGGCGTCGCGACGTGGGGGCGTCAGCGACGATGGGGCGTCGCGGCGTGAAGGCGTCGCGACTGATGAGCGGAGACCGACCTGTAATGGTTGACCTCGGCGTCGTGACTTGGTGGCGATCGCGGCGTGGAGGCGTCGGCGTGGCGGTGCTTCCTTACTACTCCTTATTGCTCGAAAAAAGCTTCGAATGTTCTTCTTGCCTAATCAAGCACGTATTTTAAAATAACCTTAATAAGAGGAATCTAACACCAAACTATATAAATAATGCCAAAGCAAACATGAAAATGCGAGGCGGCGAGTGTAATCGAGTGTTTAAGCACTCATCAAGCAGCACTAAGACCCCGAAGACATAGAGGAAAAAGAGTCAGCACTGATACCTCGAGGAAATAGGCAAAGAGCGAATGCAGCCTGCAAACCCAGGGCTCTTCACCTCTATTGAATTATCTCGCTCCACATACTTGCCCATGGATTAGCCGCAAAGAAGGCCAGAGAATGGTACCCAAGCAATTAGGTAGATCCAGTGGCAAGGGCCCTAGCCAAAGGAAGATACTCCATGGAAGGCTTCCCTGAATAAGGAAAAAAGACAAAATGACAAAGAAGAACCCATAGGAACTCTATGTGCTTTGTGGTAGAAGGTACCCTAGTAGAAGTTCGCCACTTCCATATGGCAGATGAGTAAGAAAGTCTAGGAAGTATAAGAAACTTCAAGATGAGGAAGCAATGGGTCATGGACATCTATGAGACATACGGCCTTTGAACCCTCAACATGCAATCCAGTAAAGATAGAAATGTCCCTCAAGGTAATGGATCTTGGTAGAAAGGGAAAATGATGAATTGAATCCTTACACGAAAACCTCGAGGTAGTACTCATCAAATCGAATCAAGGGTTACTCTCACCTTGGTAAGCAATGAATTGACATTTGTAGGATTCTCGGTGTCCTGGAAATGAGGAGATGGTCGTTTACCCGTGTTGTCAATCCTCGTATTTCTGTGCGTGACTTGTTTGGTAGAATATAGTTGAAATTCTTTTCAGAAGTATCTTTGATAGCGACGTCGAGGAGGAAGGGAAAGTCAGACAAAGCCAACCATCTCCCGATACTTGTGAGCAATCCCAAATTCCAACAAGAGAGGAAGAGATGGTAATACATTGGAACAACGAAAAAATAATATGATGAACGAGTAAAAGAAGAATGAAGAAGGTTGGAGAAATTATAAGGAAATATCTTCACCTTGAGGAAGATTACCCAGCCATGTCAGGAAATGAAGTAAAATCTTCACAGGGAAAGCCAAGAAGAAATTTGGGGATGAAATGTTAAAAGAGATTAACAGGATGGGCTCTTTTTTATGTGAGTTTTCAAAATTTTCAAATGGCAACCATTGCCATGGTAGCCTTGAAGTCTTGCAGTCATTTGTTGGGAAGACATATGAGAAAATCTCTTAAATACAGGCATGTATTGACCTATGATACTCCAAGGCAATATCTTGAAATCCATCAAATAAAAGGTTGAGAAGTTACCTTTGCGATGCTTCTGTTGGTAGACGAGGCGAAAAGATTGAGTAGAGCGGGAGAGACTAAGATCTACATATAAAGAAAGAAAGCTTCGATAAAGTTTTGGTAAGAAACAGACTCAGTTTTAATTTTTTAAAGACCCTTTCTTTGAAGAACAAAGGGTTTTGAAGTTCTAAAAAAAGGAAAAAGGGTCTTTCTTCTATTTGGTAAAGACTTTTTCGTTGAAGAACAAAGGATTTGGAGTTCTAAAAAACGAAAAAGGGTATTTCTTGGATTTTTTAAAGACTTTTTCGTTGAAGAACAAATGATTTAGGAGTTCTAAAAAACGAAAAATGGTCTTTCTTGGATTTTTTTAAAGACTTTTTTGTTGGAGAGCAAGGGTTTTGGAGTCCTAAAAAATGAAATAGGATCATTCCTTTGATTATCAAAGACTTTTTGTTGAAGAACAAAGGATTTAAAGTTAAAAAAAAAAAACGAAAAAGACTTCCTAGTTTTTGAAAATCTGGGAAACCTATCTTGGATTATGGTCACTAGGACATTGATGCAAATCACTTCGATAAAGGGACGAGATCTACTTACAGTCTGAGAGGTAAGTTCGGGCTATGGAAGATGTTGGCATCAGGCTTTACTTTGACAAAGGGAGGATCGATGGAGCCACGGCGTGCGTGCATACGTCGACCCAGTATCGTGGATCCTCGATTTCAATTTGAGGAGCGTGATGTTGCTTTTGAAGCTCAGGTGGCGGCATCGGTTCCCGAGTAACGACGTCTTCACCAACAACACATAAGAATTTTCGACGAGAATGGGTTTAGGAAGAAAGAAAGAGAAGAAGAAAGTGGAGAGAATATGGAAAGGTTTGTATCTGTAAATCAAGAGATTTCTTCCTATGAACTTGCAAATCGAAAGGAGAGTGCGTGTAGAAAGATCGAAGGGGAAGATCAAAAGTCCTTGAGTTTGAAAGAAAAATTAGTGGAGTTTTTTACGAGGTATTCTTTAGGTTTTGACTCATCCTAGCTGGGCTGAGGTTTTGGCTAAGTTCTTCCTATTGGTAATCCATCTAAATGGGTAAGTTGCGCACAGCTCGTGGTGAGATAGAGAGAAGAGATAATAGAGTCTTTGACATATAGAGTTTTCATATTACAAACATGGCTCATGGGTTATATTGTATGCGAGGTTAACATAAAATGAATTTTGAGAACGGAGAAATGGTATTTGAATAATTATTATTAAATTACGAGGGTAGTGGAATAAGCTAGAATGGATATATCGAGCCCAATGAGACCCAGCTCGATACGAGAAAGCAGTGTGATAATGTTGCAAGTAGTCTGATGACATTCTTTGAGAAATTTTCCATTGTCAAAATGACCAGTTCGAGTGTGGACTTTGTGCAGAAAATGGAGCTTTTATATTTCAGTCGTAGCTTGTGACGAGAGGCATTGAAGCCGGTGTAGTGGATAAATGACTTGGAGAACAAGATGTTAGTGGATAAATGATTTGGAGAACAAGAATCTAGTGGATATGTGGCCATTTATTGGAGAAGGTGGGTTGGAGGCTTGAGTTATTCCCGGAATGCTATAAAAGGAAGACTTAAGCTTGAGGAGAAAGAAAGGACGCGAATCAATTTATCAACGAGACTCAAAACAAAACATTTAAGCATTTTCTTAGTTTGTTTACAAGTTCATTAGCCGTCTTTTCAGATTCATAGCTTAGTTTTAGATATTCTTTCCAAGCATTTTATTGATTTAAAGCTTTGTTGCTTCAACATTTCATTTTTAGTCTATTCTACAATAAAATTAGTTATCTTTCAAAATTAGTCAGGTACAATTTTTTTCTCTCGGGTTTAACCGCGGTCCCAATTTTCAAAAGCGTTTTTCGAGCTTGGGTTAAAGGAATTGTCAAAGGTAAGGAATCATTTTCGTTTGAGCGTAAGTTAGATTTGGCGTAGTTTTAGTTAGGAATCTTATAATATCACTGCTTGGCGTCATTCGTTCGCGATTACTTGTCTTGTATGTTACAGTACAAGTCCCGATAAAAGCAAAAACAAAATAAATAAATAAATAAATGGTAAAATTGATTGTGGTAAGAAAAGTTATTAAATATTGGAGTAATACAATTTAACTAAGAGTATAAACCAACTTGATGGTAGTAACTTAATTGTTTCTTTCTTGATAATTGGAGTCGATTCGAGTCGCCCAGGGCCTCGATAGTTAATTTCGAGTGCATGAGATTAATCGGGAGTGCAGCTCATTGCTTTCGACACCTGCAATTATAAAAATAAAATAAAATAAAATTGGAAACCAAATTATTTATTACAAAAGAAATGGAAGGGAAGTGGAGGAGTAGAGAAATTAGTGGAGAGAATTTTGTTAGCCCGGAATTGGTTGGCAGCCTGAGTGTAGTGAAGTCCATCCCAGCTCACATATTTGGACCCTTCCTCACAAACGCTGAACCCAGGCCCACCACATTGGATCAAGTTGTCAAAGTTGTATGGTGGGCCCCCATGCCCACAACACACCATTAATGGATTCTCAAACCCTGTTCAAATAAATTAGTCAAACATTACATTATTATTATTAACACTATAGAAAGTGAGACTTAAATTAGTGCCTATTTTTAATGTATTTAAAAATATATTTTTTTACTTCTAAAAGAAAAAAAATAATGTTTTTTTTTTTAGAAAGTTTTTGGGAAAAAAAAAATTTAAATATGAAAATCATGTTAGATGTTTAATGGAGAAAAGTCTGTCTAAAAATTCAAAATATTCGTCACTTGATCTATATATACTTTTAATGTTTATTTTTAAAATAACTTTATTTATAATTTTATTTATTAATCATTCTTCATATTTATATAATATATAGAGAAGTTACCGCATATAATTAAAATATACACTACATAAAAACCTTTACTTTAATATTTTTAAAAATAAAATGGTTGGACATGGGGAGTAAGAGGGTTCGAGTTCGTGGAATGAGTTTATTACATTGTATTAAAAAGTTATTAGTTTTCAAAACTAAAAAATATTTTATACTTTTTCAAAAAAATTATGACCTCTAGAAACAAATTGTAATTATTTCTATTTATTTTTTTGTGAATTGCTTTGTAAATAATTATATAAATATAAAAACTGATTTTAACTCTTAAATAAACTACCACAAATAAAAGTTTACTTCACACAAACAATAAAAAGACGAATTGATTTTTGAATCTATTTTCAGAAACAATGACATGTTTATTTATAGTTTTTAAAAATTATTTTTTATTATGAAAAGCAACGTAAAAATACATTCTGTTCCTTGTTTTAGAAAAATATGAAGTTAAATTCAATTTTTTTAAACTTGTGGAAAACGAACGATAAATTTAGAGAGCATGAAGAGTTTTTAAATAGCATCCAATAGTGTTACCGATTGTTTTGAATTTCGAGATGGAGTTCACCTTTTATTTTCTTGAAAATTTTTCAAGAACAAAACATAGTATTAGAATATAAGAAGTAGAAGACATACCGTATAGTTTAGCATTAGTGACAAGATCATACTTGATGGCAAAGATATCGACATAGACGATGGTGGCATCTTTCATTGCAGCTCTTAATTTTTTGCACAAAGCTTTCAATTGCTTGTTAAATCTTTTAGCAGCATTGTTTCGAGACTTGAGGCATCCTTGTCTGTCAAACTCATGTGAGCTTCTGCTGATGTTAGCAAGTTGTTGAGGTAAACAACCCAGTGGTCCCGTGTTGTGCACCCACATTTTTCTTCCACCATGTTCGTATAGACTCTGTGTTTGTATGATCAGAAATTTTATAAGTAAATTAAAAACAAAAGCAACTTATTACTAAGCAGTTCCATTTATTTTTTAATTTTGTCTTTGTTTTTCTTCTTTGTAAGTATACAGGTTAATTCTTTGCCAGCTATGGCGGAGTAAATCTTGACTTAGGGTGTGTCAGTCAGTCGATATGGAGGCCATTTGGTCATTTCGATTTAAAAACCCCGAAGCTTAGGCTGATCGAGGTTTTATTTTTCCAAATGTTTAAAACTTGTCTTGAAAAATAGTCATTTGAGTAGGCCATTAAACCAATCGAATCAATTTAAAAATTAATAAATAATTATATTCGAACTAGACTCGAGATCTAAGGTTTTTAGTTTTATTTATATAGTGAGGGTATAAATGTAACTTAATAAATAATAAAATAGTAAAGCTCAATTAAGAACTTCTTGGTAGCTCGAAGTAGAATTATTGTGATAATAAGAAGCTACGTCAAAGCTACTGATAACAAACATTCTTTCATCACTCAAATATTTTCAAATAGGCTGGCCAGGTAGTGTGGTAAATACTTGGTCTAAGCTAGATTAATTGAGCTAATCCTTGGGCTTCCATTAGAACGTGATATTAAGAAAATAAAATATGAGAGGAAAATTGAAATTGAAGAAAATTGGAAGGAAAATGAAAATTAAGTTTAAATTTGATAAATTAATTACATATATTTATTATTTCATTTTATTTGTTTATTAGTATTATATAAATTAATAAATCTAAACTCTTCCAAAAAAATGAAGAAAATTAAAAATATGTAAAATTTTAACAAATTTTAATTATATTTTATTTCTATTATATTTTACACATTGAAACCAATATAGTAAAATCATTTTGGATTTAGTATTTTTTCTCTAATACTTTTAGGTTCCAAATAGAGCATTATATTGATAATTATTATATACATAAATTAAATTCATTCACTAAAACAAAATAAAATAAAAATAAAAATGACACATTATGATAGACTCACCACGATAGCATATTCGATTTCAATAATAAGGTTGGAATTCTTTCAATAACTTGGGCATAGGAGGAGTTACCAAAGGCCAAGGCTAAATCATTCTGTCCAATATCAACCATATAAAGTGCATTCTTGAAGTCCTCTTCTTTCACAAAACCCTTGTAACCTAAATAAATTACATATGTTTATCATGCAAGTTATTATAATATTTATAATAAATGGAAAATGTAATTTAATGTCATACCTTTGGATGTGAGTTCAATGGATTGATTTTGGAACCAGAAAAATTGAACAGTCTGAAGGCCCAAGTTGAAAAAATCAAATCTTGGAAAAGTCTTTCCACCACCCACTGCAAAATTTGCTCCATTTGTGAAATTCGAACCCATGGATTTTAGGTATGGCGTTAAGTAGCTAGTCGTCAAATTCTCACCTGTAAAAATTGAGAGAAAATGTAAATTGTTGAAAAAATACATTTTTTTTGGTCCTCTTTAACCGATCAAAGTTTAGAATGAGACCACAATAATAGAACCATTCTGTCCACTAAACAAATGACCCTCATGTTTTTATAAAGAAAACAAAAAATAAGGGAAGATGACTTGTAGCCATGGAAGCACATCTTCATTTTTCTTTGGATGGTTTAATTGAAAGACCTTTTTAAAGTGAATTTCTAAAATCCTAACAGACTTTATCAAATTTGTTTATTTGGTCAAAAAATACAAATAATAATTCTTTTATAAGACATATGTAAAAACTTTCTAAAATGACAAAGGAAAAAACATGAGAAAGGGTTATATTTACAAATTTTGGATTCTTTGTGGTTTTTAAATCAAATATTTCTTTTTCTTTTCCCAACCGATGAGGTGGACCAGGAATGACCCCTTTTATTTAAATTATCTCATGTCGGATCGGGTTAAATCGAATCAGTCTACATGGACAACCAAGAGCCAACTCAATTCCAAAAAATCATCATGAAATCTATACTAAAAATAATTTTTTGATAATTCTAAAAACAAACATGGCAACTTTTTCCACGTTTCAGCTGGTAAAAGAAATGGAAAAGTGAATTGAATGGGAAAGAGAAGTGAACTTACAGAGAAAATCAATGATCAATCTTCCATCAGAGACTCTGCCGACATACCTGTGGAAGAGACTGACCAGGAAGGCGGCCTGACAGATCAAACCCATTCAAAAACAAAACCAGTGTCGAATTTAGGTCACCATGTTGAATATAACTGGATTTCTACTGCACCCTCCTCCCTCAACAGTCACCCCATAACTCAGGCTCACTGCTACAACAAATATGAGAGCAGGCAGATGAGATAACACTCCCTTCTCCCTCGTCTTCTTCATTCTCTCTACAGTCTACACTCACTTGAAAGGGAAAGGGAAAGGAAAATGAAAGAAAAATCCAAGTCAAATTGTGGTTTTGGATGCATCAAAGTAAAAGGTAATCTAATGAGAGGATTATTATATGCTATCACTTGACCTTAAATCAATATTACAGATCAAATGATAAGAAATTGTATAATAATCCCTCCTCATTAGCTAATGAGAAGGGATTATTATATGTATCACATGACCTTGAAATCAATAAATGCAGATCAAATGATAAGAAATTGTACAAGTTGCATTTCTTTCTTTGCTTCGACTTGCAGAACCCTCATACTGTAAGGTATTATTCGTCAGATCCAATCCATTTGACTTTTTATTTGCACCACCCATCACAATTCACAGTGTTATATATTCTTATTTTAAATCACATTTCTCGGGTAAAATTTTCTGATCAACATTTGAAGTTGAACTGCTTAAGTGAAAAAAAAAAAGCCCAAAAAAGACAGAACAGCAAAAAGGTTGCGGTGAGCGTGGATCGAACACGCGACCTTCAGATCTTCAGTCTGACGCTCTCCCAACTGAGCTATCCCCGCTGATGGGAGAAGTCTATATAAAATAAAAATAAATCCAAATATATCACAGAGAATAAATAATCCAGCATCTGCTCCACAGATAACTAACACTAGCAGCTCTCAGATCTTATGTGTTTCATTTCATGCATGGAGATTAAACCTATCATTTCATTTCCTTTGGTCAGATATTTCTTCACATGCTCAGCTATTCTGATTCTTCTCAAATACATTCAAGTCTTTACACGTTCTCTTATTAAAG
The DNA here is from genome assembly GCA_016808115.1 of Tetrastigma voinierianum. Taxonomy (NCBI): domain Eukaryota; kingdom Viridiplantae; phylum Streptophyta; class Magnoliopsida; order Vitales; family Vitaceae; genus Tetrastigma; species Tetrastigma voinierianum. The sequence goes on along the minus strand of JAEQBH010001094.1, from coordinate 110,927 downwards.
TCGATCAAATTCATTGATCATTAAAATCAACTGCTTAATTTAGCAAGCTGCAACTGAATTTGCCATCTGATAAAGTAATCTTCTCTGCTTGTGTAACAGCATCTAGAGGGAGCGGGATGAAAGTCCGGGATGGCCCGTAGAAATGAGGAAAGACATGGCACTCATCCACACGTTCATAGATCAATCCATCACCAAGCTGAAACATACCAGACAAAAAAAAAAAAAAAAAAAACAATTATTGAACTTTCAGGACAAAGCAATAATGAAAGATATTAGGCATTAAGCAGAAATGGGGTTACTCAGTTTTTGATACATAATCCAATAATATCCCTTCTCAGCTATTTCAGTTTGGCAACACAGTCGTAGCGGCTAAACCCACCTTTTGTCTTCCTCATTATTCTATTACCTAATTAGTCTCTCTCCTTTTGTTATCTTCTCCAAACTCATTGAACCTTTCCAATAATCAGGTTTAGTGCAAACAAAAACAAGACAAAAGGCAGCAGATCAATTAGTGCTTGGCGTCAATGCGTTACCCATATGAAGGCACACAGTAATGCATTTGTTCTTCTAACCTGATCTCTAAATTTACAACTGTAGATTCTCCACAACATCAACTCATCAAGATCCAAGAATTATATCAGTCACTCACCTGTCTCAAGTAGTTTTCAATGGCCTGTGGTTCAAGTTTTTTTTTTTTTTCACTGCTAAAGGAATTTGTATTCATACCTTTTTGGACTCAACTTGGAGCAAGTATAACTCAGCCTGAGTGTTCAGGAAGAAGTTCTGTAAAGTCGACTGCACCTGCAAATTTATCATACATAAATGGTATTGGCCTCAGGTCCTTGAAGAAGAACATGAAGTGAATGAAGAAAACCTAAAAGCTTCAATGAACAATCACCCCATTTCAGTAAGGCAAAATGTATCCAGTGAATCATTTTCCTCTTTCAATTAAAAAAATGTCCAAGCATATAGCTTAGCAGAACCAGGTTAGCTAACTCAATCATGCAAACCCGAACCTATGCAAACCTTGTGCTAACTTGGTGATAGTTTCTATCCGTTTGGGCTGGCCTAATGAATAAGCAGCTCCACAGCAAGTATGGAATTTAAAAGTTCAATTTGCGAACTGATGAGGCTGTGAATGCAGACTCTCTGCCCCCCTCTCACGTCTGGGTGTCTATTTCAGCCAGGCCTAATCATGGTAAAAAGGCAGTCTACATAGTTAAGAGGAGTTGTTATTTATACAGCGTCCAGAACTTTTTCCCTATAGGATATCATTGTTACCCTCAAACTTTGCCCTCAAACATACGTATCCTTGTTGTGCCTGATCATGGAGATCGGACCAGCAAAATCCCTCCTGAGAATACCTTGTATTGCAGATTCGATCATATAGATATCATCCACTTCGGGCTTAAGGGGCCGTTACGAACTTAAAGCGCGTCTTAGATTGAGGAAGCATCTTTATCTTGGGAAGTTTACCATTATCAGTGTAGGATGTGACAAACACCTCCATAAGCAAGCAGCGTCGCCGTTGTGTACTCGCTGAATTGTGGGGGCCTGTCGACTGTAATTACCATCACCAGAATCGCGTAGTTAAATAAAAACCTGTGACAATGCCTTTGGTTTTGGAATCCATCGTGCTTGATGCGGGTGGCGACGATTATTGTTATACGATCTGAAATCTTCTCCTTATCCCACTTCAGTGAATCTGGCAGCTTTAATGAGTTAGCCGCACAATGCAAAGGAAGAGATTCTCTGCGGGTTCCCGCACATGAGTCAAAATGCAAAATGGTAGAGAAGAGTTCAGGGGGACTTGAGAAGCATGTTATAGAGTGTGTGCAGAGACCCTCTCATCACGAATTCGGGCCAAGTACTCGACCCACCAGCCAGTCCATATTAGGCGATTAGAACCCATATATCGTACCTTTATTAGACCCGATCTAATTTAGTTGATCTCGATTAATAAAACTAAATTAGGAGATTCTTACATTCTCCCATGGCTGATATTAGTGAAAGCGACGTGTGCGCAGCGCCGTATTGGTCTGAGGTTAATGGTCAATCCATCTGTAAGTCTGAACCATAGAGATCGTAGGCGGTAGCGCATGTAATCACGAGCCTTTCATGGTCACGAGTGCTTTCAACTTTGCGATAGTTCAATATGTGGTGTTAAATGGACAATACCTCATAATGAGTGCCCCGTGTGTTATCCCAATTTTGTTAGTCAAAATTCTCTGCCAGCCGTTAATCATGAAAACCTGAGTGTGTCCTTTGAAAATTCTAAATTCATGGATTCCGAATGAACTGTATATGTCTTATCTCTTGTTATTTAATTATGCTTTATGTGTAGCAAGACATATTGTTAAGAGGCTAATACCAAGGATGCCCAGCAGTATCAGGTTTACCTGATACCTCAGTTTTAGCGCAATTATCGTACTCAATATGATAAATCTTGCATTCACCCGATGCCTATGCCTCATTGAATCACAAAGAGTTGATACATATTCAATCTTACAAAATGTATTGATCAAAAACAAACTTTATGAGAGCAACATAAAACTATGACTCCCACTAGTGTGGGTATCCCGTGATACTCTAAGCCCATGCGTGGCGTATCGTCGAACACACGAGGGGCGAAGGTGGTTGCGGGATCTGATCATATATCTGTTGAAATCGTGCTCCTTTATGACGTCAGGTCACGAACTTTTATTATAGTCGATTTTGACCTCCATTATTGTAGGCGCCCAGGGTATCATTGTTGTTAATAAACAACCGCTGAAATTCATGTCATGTCTATTTGTATGGAGCCCATCCACAAAATCAAATACGATTGACTCCTTGTAGTTTGGGACAAAATTGCCAGGTAAGTGGGTGGCAGCCTCTGAGCTCAGTTTGCATGGTAGAGGGATCTTCCCATTGACACATTTTACTGACTTTTCGGCGATCTTGCTTGGCACTCCTGCTCAGTTGAAGGATCACAACCTGTTAACATTGCTCATCTGACGACCAGTGAAGTGAATCAGAATGCCAGTATTTGTGAGTCTTTGAACGTGTTTGTAAATCGGTATTATAGTCTTTTGTTAAGCTTTAAGTCTTATACGTAGCATGCGACCTTGATGATCGTAATCTTGGTTTGGTGATATCGCCTATAAGTCTGTTCAAACCAATGTACAGCTGGTGTCGGCGTACGTAATACTCGATCTGTGCGTAAGGTGCGTTAACTTGTTTGGGCTTTCTCGATATCGGAATGAGGACATTGTGACAGGACTCATTTTTATCGCTGGGGCAGAGGAGCAATTCACGGCTTCTGTGTGCGTGTTGAATCTTTCTAAATCGATCGACATGTGCCCTACGAGATAAACCTGTGTGATCAGCGAGCGAGTTCACGTGAATCTCTGGTACTAGACAAAGACACCTCACGAATTCTTATCAGTTCTTGAAGCAACCTCAAGGCACATCTGTACGATGCAAAGTGTTTCTAACTGCAGCAGATATCGTGCATAGAGTATAAGGAAAATGAATTTCCTCATGACCTTACGAGTATATACGTTGATGCTGTTACTCCAGCAAAACGGATAAACCAATATGTGTAAACTTTAAGTACCATTGTCAAACTGCTTGGGGCAGTAAATAGACTTTTGAGTCTGCATACAGCGTGAATCATTTGCCTGAAAACAGCCGGGTTAAATCGTATGAAGCTTATTAATTAAAGGTACCACAGTTGAAAAAGCGGTTCTTATTATTACAGGTGTAGCTGTGCTCGAAATGAGCAAGTATCCACCATGATCGCTCTGAAGAATCTTTAGAAGAGGCTAGGAGAAAATGTTGCTTCATAATTACACTCCTTCTACGGGTGAAGCCTTTAATTCTGAGTCTGAACTGAAACACCCGATCTTTCGCTTTAGGATCAGCAGTCTTATACGCCATTTGCGACCCAGTAGATTACATGATCTTCGGGTAATTGACGAGTTACAGGCGCTCGTTATCTTATAAGCAGATTGAGATTTCATCATTGCATCGACCACGATTCGATTGAAACAGCGGCCAGCATAAGTTGTTGGATCGATACCATTAGATATCGTAGTCTTGCTCTCCTATATAGACTAAATAGATACGGTGGTATAGTTGATCGTGCTACCATAGTGGATCTCCTTTACTGGAGTAGCAATAGTCACATCTCACATCCCGTACTCCGAGAGCCTTGATGAACTTCATCGAGCCGCCTTTGACAACAGATCCCCCGAGCCTCAACAGTTCACATACACATGAGTTTCCACACCATTCGTACGAGGAGATAAAGATACCATATTACCCACCGTGTACTATTATCCTCATTACAGTCCGCGGAGCATTTACTTTTTCATCACACCAAACTCCAAAAACTCCCTCGTCGTCTCGTGATTCCACAATTCTTGTGCCTCCATCGGGATTATAGAACCGGGAGATCCCTTCCTCGAATGTTCTAAGATACAAAGCAACACTGGAGTGGTTCTTGGTTCAACTTACTGTCCGAATGTCGGATTATACAACCTAATTTCCTCGCAGGACATCCCCAAACCTTAAGATGGTTTGCCAGCTTTCACCATAACTCAAAAGGAGTCACGGAAATGTGCCTTTGTGATACACGATTCGGGGACACAAAGTCAAGCCAAAGTCAACACCCCACGTAAAAACCGTAGTAAATTTTGGTCTCATTTAATCATACTTCCTTACTTACTATTTCCTAATGTATAAGAAGGGAATATCATGCTTGGCTATACCATTTTGCTTAGGACCCTTGCATAGTAAACTGTGCCAATTATCCTGCATCCTCTAAGTATTTCATGCACGGGCTCTGAGCCGTCCTGTAAGATCGCCACAAGCTGGCCATAATATCCACTTAAGCATCTAACAACCTTACGTACTTTTCAATCAAGTTTCGACTTCAAATCGAAAAATCCTGAATTTTGGTCAAGAGAAATCTTTTTCTTTAATCAAGTACAGAATCCATATCGAGAATAAGAATCAATAAATGTGATGAAATAAAAATTTCATACAAGGTTTCGTGAGGCGGTCCACTTATATCTGGCAGAATGACTCCCAACAAGTCAAAACTTCTCTGATCATAGCTTTCTTCTTATCTCATTATTTCCTCTACAATACTTACGATGTCTCTAAGTCATTTTTAAGAATAAAGGATGTTGGCTTTTATCACCTTCTACTCTTATCTCAGAGATGGTGATCAAGCCGCTTATGCCACAAACAATGCATAAGATCAACAGTAATGGTCTCTTAGAAACAACCTTTTCGGCCTTCAGAGGCGACGATATGTCATCAAGTGATAAACACAATCTCGACAACCATAGGGACATATAACAACATTCCAACCTTATTTGAATTAAGAAACAAAAGAAAATAACATCGCTTCTTAATTTCTAAAGAGTAGTCATACATAAACACGATATGGAAATCAAGTTCCGCCTTCCAATGAAGGTACATAAAGTGGTCTTTCTACATTAATCTAAAAACAGAGTCTAGAATCAAGATTACATCTCCCACAAACATAACATCGCCTTTCTTTGCATTGCTTCCCAATGAGTTTTGGATTCATCCTCGATTCGTTTCCTCCTGCGTAAGTGAATCCCCCAGATAGTAAACGCGAACATGATTAGCGTCAGACCGCTTATCGAGCCAGCTCAAGAACCTGGATGGTGTTTCCTGAGCAGGGCCGGACTACAAACAAAGTTACAAGAATCATTAATTTAGGCTCACGTTTTGACAAACTGCTTTAAATTTTGCACAATCCTTCTTATAGGACCTTTCTTCTACAAAAGAAGTAACGATCATCCCTCTGCATGTCTTGACCCCATATTGTCGATCGACCAGAGGTGTCATGAGTAATTCCTTTACGAGCACGATTTCGGGATTTTTATTTTCCTTTGTGGGAACTAGAAACATATAAGGCCAGATGCCCTTCTCCTTCTTAAGCTTCTCTTCCTCTCGCGACCACCCTTGCTATCAAGTCATTAACTCAACAAGTCTCATTCCTCGAATTGTAATTTATTCTTATAATGCCAAAATCATAGGCGGTTTAAGGTCGATGCACGACGCAAAACATCGTGGAATGGAAACATTCAAAGGTTTCAAGCTTCACCCAGGTTTACCATCCCATGACTTAATCTCAACACCGCCAGAATCCATCATACTATATCGTACAGCTTTTTGCCATGTACCAACCTTAGTATCGACGGCGCGGTTTCAGCCTCTAAAGGCTTCCATCATTTCTGAAGAAGATAAATAATCGTAAACCACTTTTTAAGCGTTTCGAACGGATTTTTCATCGCTGGAATAAGAATTACCGCTTTTCCCAAGCAAAGATAGCTTCCGTTTTCGCTTCAAGATCACAAGGTTTAATATCCGCCGCTTGTTTTTTGAAAGAGCTCGATGTGAACATCTCGCTACCCATTCCAAACGAAATCCTCTTCATTTCTTAAAGTTCAATCCAAGAAGGACTCAATCAAATGGAATCGCTGCTTATTTAAAAAAAGGACTGAAATGTCAAACAATACAATCAGCATCATGTGAATATTTTATACGTAGAATTACATACATTATCACATAATCACCAGCGTAAAATGCTTATTGCATGCGCTTGTATTAATTTCCACATGACAATGGGCCATTTAACATATTCTAATCTTTCGTAAAATCACCACCCGCGATGAATCACTAAGATCACTATTTCTCGGCTATGCCCATACATGCAGCCTCCATGAACTAACACAAAAGATCATCTCCTTTCGTGGTACGACTACGTAAGTTTGAAACAAAGAGAGATCCACTGCAATAACATGATCAACATATTTAAACTCAAATTGGCAGCACTCTGCTACTACAACCCGATCAATCCCTTGAAATTTCTCATACTGCGTGATATAAAGTTTTACGTATCATATCTACTTATATATATATGTATACATATGTAATGGTGTATTAAAACAGTATGCATGTTCTTTACATTACATATCATAATTATATCGTTCACCATTCATAGATAATGAATTACACTCTACACGTCCTTAGTGTGGTGATAAGTAAATGTGAGCTACCATATATTTCAAACTATAGAGGTAGCACACCGTGCCAGTCACCCGCGCGAACCCAAAATTACGTACATTGCCTGACGTGATTTTCAACATCTTTAAGTTCTTCAAACATGTAAAAATATACCACGTTAGCATCTCGACACTGAGCGGCACGGTACTCAAGATCGCCCAAATCCGACGCCGGATTGCCACGCGACGCCCGCCTGGCGGGGGTCCAACCGCCTGCCGTGGCCAAGTCCGGGCCTGGGCTACCGGGTCAGCGTCCGGCGAAGTCGCGATGACGCCATCGGGGCGGTCGATGACGCCACCATGACGCCATCCCGATCGTCGTACCGCCGGCCGGGCCAAACTCGTCGGCGTATGACGCCATCATAGATGACACAAGATCGGCGACGCCAAAGATGATCATCGCTGACGGCGTCGCTACGCACGCCACCGGGCCGCCGCGTTGGTAAGGTTGCGCCGTCGCGCGCGACAGCGCGTTTTCATCGCATTGCCGCGCTTCGTGAGCGCCAGGCGCGCGGAAGCCCCAACGCCCCGGGCTACGACGCGCGCTACCACTAATCTTCTCGCCCCGACGAGTAGATTCCAACATTAAATAATATTCAACTTTCATCGATAAAAATGTCGAAATCGGACAAACCCCTTAAAAAACAAACAAAAACGTTTTTTTTTTTTTTTTTTATGTTCTGATTCTAATCTATGGAAAGCTCTGATACCAAATGTCGGCTTGTAATTGCCATGCCTAGAATCACCATATACATGAAATTTAAAACACAACAATGCAGCTACCCGTCAAATCCATCAGGTTTCGATGGAATCATGACGATTCACTATATATGATCTCAAAATCTTCCTTTATCCTCTGTGAATACATCGTCTAATGGTATCAAGCACTTTACAATGCAAAGAGTAGCTGAATTCTCTCTCGCGCTCAATAAGTCAAAAAATGTGGAAAATGGTAGAGAAGGGTTAAGGGAGGGACTCGAGCTCATTTATAGAGTATCGACCACTCTGCCCTCTCATCACGGCCAGCCGTACTCGCCCACAAACCCGTACCAATCCATATTGGGGATCGGGATTAAGAACCCATATACACCTTTATTGTACAAATCTAATTTAGTTGATCTCACTAATAAAGCCCATTAGGAAATTCTTACAGTACAAACAGACAAACACCTTCTACTGAGCCACGTAACAAAGTCATTAGTAACAAACCCCACATCGAGAGGTGGCTCAGGATCGATCGTAACGTACTCATTTGTAAATAACCCCATCCTAACCATATAGATATTGTTCGCCAGCTCCGGCGAACGCTACGCTTTAAAAAACGCAGATCGCCAGGTCGAATAAACATACTGGCATGTTTTCCTCTTATCCGACGCGATTACAACTTCTCCCCCTCATGCGTATGTCAACGCCTTCTTTGCGCCCCACAGACGCACAACGAACAAACACTCCTTCTTATAGACCAAAAGCGAACGTACCTTCACATCGCCGGTGATACTGATACTATTATTTAGAACGCCAACTAACTCAACCATGTGGATATTGTCCGCTTGAACGATCCATGTCTTTCACTGACTCTTCAAAAACTGTCTACTAAGTCAGAGGAGTCTATATTATATTATGGGTCGCGAAGCCCTTTATCCGACAACCGTGAAGCACAAACATCCCCCAAAGAACACGCCAACGTCCTATTTTCATGGCCCCATGTGATTACAGACCAAATCCGACACACACCTCCTACGAGGCCAAACGAAACAAACCTTCATATCGAGGTCGGAGATCAGCTCTGATACTATTTGTAACGACCCTACCCAACCATGTAGATATTGTCCACTTCGGGCCCAAAGGGTCCTCACAGCTTTAAAACTTATCTCTGATATTATTTGTAACGATCCGACCCAATCATGTAGATATATCAATTGTTGCACTAGTACTTCAAAACACTTTCAAATGAGTCTACTGGGCTGAAAGACTGATATTTGTATACTGCTAGGGAAACTTCTCCCCCATCCCATGTGGCACGACATGCGAGAAACTCCTCATCACTATATGCAAATTCGGGCCTCCTAACCTAGAAGACACGCTTAAAGTCACCGAGGCCTTGGGGGCTTACAATATCAACATGATTGAGTCGAGTCGTTATAAATAGTATCAAAGCCAATCCCTGACCCTGATGTGGGGGTCTGTTCCACTTCCTAGCACTATATAAATATGGGTTCTTCTCAACCTAGTAGACGTGTTTTAAAACCGTGAGGAGCCCCTTGGGCTTGAAGCGAATAATATCTAAATGGTTTGACCAAATCGTTATAGAGTTCGCCTACACCCGGTTTCAAAATAAGATGTTACATATGGTATAAGTAGTATTAGAGAGAACATTATCAATATGGGAGGGAACACACCCTCGCAGTGCTTATTAGCAATTCAAAACTAATGATCAAAGTGAAGTTGTTAGATTGCCCACACTATTAAATCAAGAAATATTTTGATTAAAAGACCTTAAATAAGTCTAACTTTTAACTCTAACCTTCATATTTTTCTGAAAATGACTTATTTCGTGATAAAATGTCATTTGTCATTCCATGTATTTACATGTATCTTTCAAAAATAAAATTTTATTTTTATAAGGAAATAATGAGAGTATTTGTGTTAATGAGGGTTAGATTTCCGAAATTTAGTTTTCAAAATATGTGAATTGAAAGTGTTCATTCATTAATTATACTACATAAACCATCAATTGATAACCAATGTTTGAAATATCGGATATATCTATGAAGATCTACACAATAATCCCAAATGATAATTGGCTAGAGCACATTTTAGAGATTTATCAGAATCAAAAGGACCGATATTTTCTTTCCGATATATTCTACCAACTCGCCAAATTTAAAAACCGGAGGCCCTTTTCCACTGAAATTACTGGCGCCACTTAATATAAATAAAAATAATATATAATGACTATTTTATAAAATGTAAACACTAAATATAAATACATAAAATATATAAAAATTCGTATTCTATTTTTATGTTGCTGAATAAATTATAATTTTTAGCATTAAATGTATTATTAAAACAACAATAATTAATCAAATTCAAATATAAATATAATATTTTATGATAAAAATATATATTTTAAATAAACAAATATAAATATATAAAAGAATTTTTAAAAAGAAATCAAAATATTCCCATATATCTTTCAAAATAATTTGATAAGTAGATTAAATGTATATTTAAATTTTAAATACCTTTAATTCCTGATTACATGCAAAAATATTCACGTAAAAATACAAATCTCCATATCCATGGAAACCGATAACAAACCCCTGTGAACTCAGAACTCAGTCCCATGCCTCATCCCACTACTATTAGAAGTGGATCATTTTCCGCATTAAAATATTCACTGAACTAATGGTATTTCCATTATTCTGGTTCTAAATATCCATAGAATGCCCCCACTCAATTCTTCATGATATTGTTTTGACTAGTTTTGCAATCTTATTGGGGTTTCTTTATTTTTTTTTTTGTATGAAAACAGACAGGATTGCTCAAAGAAACCCTTAATTTTTTCATTCATCATATCTGATTTTCCAAATAACTAGATACCTGAAAAATAAGGGAATATAAGAGGATAAATGATAATCCCTACCCTATGCAGACAGCTATGATCCGAAAGGCTAAGAAGGTGAAAGAAGAAGAAGAATAGAGAGGACCTGATGAAGACTGCTGAGATGAATACAGCCGCGGATCATCCAGTTGGCCACCATAAGTAATGGCCCCGCTTTCTGCAACTCCTCCCACTCCTGGGCTGTACTGATTCTGTACACAAATTCTTCCGCCTCTTTCTCCTCCTCCATCTTCACTCACTGCTCACACACACAAGATCAAACATGTGTTGATGGGTGGAAAACAGATTAGGTTACTCCGACAGCCCCACTTTCTTTTTATCTTCTGAAGCCCAGCCCAATGTCTGAATCCAAATCCAAATCCAAAGTCCAAACTCCTTAACCCAAATCCAATACAAAGAGGCTCCTTGATAATTTCATTGTTTTTTTTTTATTGAAATATTTGATTAAAACATATCAAATAACCTTGGTTGCCCTTAGCAATTGCTTTCATTCAAGTTGAGGGTTTTCATTATAGTTAATCGAGCAAGATTAACTGAATGATTAAAAGTATATTCAAAGAGGAGTTTGATTGTGAGGTTTGAATATTATTATCGCTTATTAACTCGGGATGACGCGTCATCTTTTATCATAAAGAAATTGACATACATCTCAATTGAATATATTGTTAGTTTAAATCAATTTCACTTTTATTAAAAAAGACATCAAATAATCTGTAAAAAAATTATGACTCAATATTTCCCATATTTTTTTCTTAAAAATAGGGCAAATTTGATTAAAAGACCATTTAAAACATGTAATTTTGGAAAATTTAACCTCCATCACTTTTTGAACCACATTTTATTAAAAGCATCATGTTCATGGTCAACTTGTGAAATAGTTCCCTCCTTTTTTTTTTCTCTCTTTCTGTTCTTCGGTTTTATTTTTCCTGCCAACGGCACGGATTTATTTTGGCCAAATCACCTATACGCATTTTCTTTTCATTCATTTTCGTTTAATAAAGTTTGGCTTTTTCCACGAAAAATTTAGTTTATCTTCACTTTTTTGCGTTTGCTGCCATTTTATTTTGCTGGGCTTTATTGCCTGGATTGCATTGCATTTTGCTGCATTCATCATCTGCTATAACTTTATTCACATGTGCACTGGATGCGAAAACAAATTCTTGATTAGATCTGATATATCAAATTATGGTGCTTAATATGTCAAGAATCGTCAGATATTCTAATGATTTATTATGCTATTAACATCAATATTATTTATCCCAGATGCTTTTAAATCTGATATATCTTAACGATGTAATTTATTATAATTTAATCAATAATATTATTTTCTTTTAAAAAAAGATAAAAATATCGTCCTTATTTTCTTTATAAAAATAAATATCTCCATTATAATGACACATGTAACATAAATACCAAAACGGCAAAGGAAATTCATTATGGTTGTTATTTTTTAAGAAAAATATGATATCGATTAAATTTATAAATTTTTTGGATTATTTACATCTTTTAATCAAATATTTCTAAAAATAATTCATTTTAAGTAAAAACAGTTTGCTTGTTTCTATGTGGTTACATTGCTCCTGAATAAGAGATTATTACAAGAAAATATAAAGCACGGATACTTTGCTTCAAACGCGATAAGAAAAATTGTTAAAAGGTGAAAATTCCAAAATTGGGTTTGGGAAAAGGTCTTTCTTTAAATCCAATCATCCTTTTTATTTTATCGTATATTCATTTTATATTAGATTGTTTCTTATAGAAACTGGAACCTTGACTTCCGGCAACCTTATCCTCCTCCTTTTACCATCTGAGCAGACCTTAAAAACTTATTTTTAAAAGGACTAGAGCCTGGACTGGGACCCATCGTCTTTTACTGGTTGAGCCACCTTTGAAGGTTTATTTTTCTTGAAATATGAAAATGATAAAAAGGATATTTGATTTTAAGAAATAAAACAAGCACATTTGAAAGTTTTCAAAATAAAAAACTGAAAAAGCATCAACATCAACATAGAGAACATCGACGGCTAACCCGAACTCTCCAAGCGTCCACCTTCCCGGTGTATGCGTTGTCGTTTTTAATGATGACTGTGCATCAAAACCCCTCTGTGCTTCAGGCAACTCTTCCGGAAGTTGAGCGCAATCATGGCTCGTAACAGCTGAAACCGCGGCTCCCTTGCAACCTTCCGTCTCCTCGGTGCACTTTCCCTCCTCACGACTGAGCGAGCCTCCAGATCCTGATCTTCGCTCAAAAGATTCTCGAAATTTTCAAGTTAACCCAAAGCCCCGAACGGCTCAAAAGAAAGCGGTGCCCGAAAAGCTTCCCATTGTCCGAGCTCACAGAGCCTCCAGGTGCGAACCGTATTTCACCTTTCTTTCTGGCGCGAAAGTGTCTGATCCTCGTATGTTTTCTTGAAAGCTTTTCACAAAAATTTCGGATCTGGCATCTCGAATTTTCTTGGAAGCCAGCCGCAGAATATGCCCCAGACGCGAAGTTCTACAAAGTTGAAGCCGATCTCTCGGCAGGAGTACAGTACCATTGCGCATTCGCCAGAGTTTATTCATCTTATACGTTCTTTCTTGGCGGTTTCATTTATGAAAGCGAAAAATCTAAGTTTATTTCAGAAAAATATTTCAAGATTTTTCAATTCTTTTAAACAAGTTTGAAGTCATGGTAAAGCACCCTTAGTCAACATAGTTCTGCGCAATCGAGCAGGTTTTTTCAGTAAAACTGGTAGTCTGTGGTCCGTTTGGAATGAGTGTCAGTGGTCAACATGCAGCAGCTCCGTAGAAAGTGTCTCTTTTTGTGTTCTTCATTGAAGCGTATAAGGAAACCTAGTCTAGAGTTTTTAGAGTCCAAGCCAAAATATTAAACTCAATTAGTGTGGTAGTTGAACAAAGTTCGGAGTCAAGCTTCTTTTATGATTTTAAGCTGGTATAAACAGTACCTTTTCTTTAAGTTTCTGCCAGAAGGAATAATGTAGCAGCAGTATATCGTCTGGCGGTGACGTGAGTCCGCGGTGCCGTGAGCTCCTCAACACACTGAGTAATCACCCTTCAAGTGGCTGTTAGTTGCGTAATCCTCTGGGAAGCCTCCCTCGGAGCCTGAGCATGCAAGCCGTTGTTAATACGCCGCTTAGCCCTTGTCTCCGTATATATTTCCAAAAACAATGTGTTCCCATTATTTGTTTGTTGAAGATTCCATGCTGCTGATTGCCCTATTATTTATTAGGGAATGGGAATCAACCTAAACATTCATATGCAGTCTCTTTGTGGAATATGAAAAAAATATGCAGTCAGTGACTTTTTAGTACATGACCAGGTCTTTTCCCTGTTTGATGATCTTCTCCAAATTGTTGTGGCGTGCTAAACTCTCGTAAGTCAAATCGTAGGGAAATAGAATCAAATGTATAACATAATGCTGCTCATGTTATTTGCAGAAAAGCATTGGGTAAGATGTGTAAATATAAAAGGCTTGAATACTATGTTGTTGTGATTCACATGCTGGTTCTAATTTGCTGTCTTTGTAAAATATATGACCAAAAAAAAAATATATATATATATAGGCTTTGCTGAAAATGGGTATTCTTCGTGGGTGTTACTATTTCTGATGTCCGGGGCTTTGCAAGCCTACAAAGGGTTCGACAGAAAGATTGTGGCTGTGGTAAGTCCTTTTCCTTGTGGAAGCATCAAGGAGTATCATTTTTCATGCTGGATATTGGATATTGTGTTATAGAAAAAATAGCTAATTACAATTTCTATCTATACCCCATTCTTGTCCCTTCCACCCACCTAAGCTGAATACTTCATTGATGAAACTCTTTCCTCTGCTTAGTAGTCAGAAAACTATTATTTGGAAAAACAAAAATTTCTTGAAAAGAAGGTAGTTTGTCTGACAAGGAAAACCTTTATTTCCTTCCAAGCGTCTTTTCTTTAGCTCCTAATGTATCTTATTATTTTGTTCTTGTTTATCATGTTGCAGGCTCTGAATTTGCTGAGGACAAATTTATGTTGGGTTAAAATGGAGATTGTAGTGCAAAGACCAGGTATATTTAAAACTAGAATAGTGTAGTTGGCATTATACCCTGTTTCTATACTGTTTTCATTGCTGCATCACTTTAAAATCTTTCCATTCACTAGGTTGTTTTTATCACAAGATCAATGAGGTGGCAAGGACCGGTGAGATCTGCATAAAAGATCTTGGGTGGCATTCTGGCTTTCTTCTTTAGGTTTTAAAATGGTGGAATCCTTCCAGCTGAAGGCTTTCTGAACACTAGAACTGTGTCATGACTCATGGGTAACAAGTGAAGGAAACTTATTCTAAAACCAGGTCCATTTGTAGCTCAAGTATCTTCACAACTTTATGCCTATCCATAAATTTGAAGAAAATGGCAACACCAATGGCTCTGTTTTGTGAAGGAGCATTAGTACATCATATCATGATCAAGTCTCATGGTCAGTTAGGAACACTAAGTGGAACAGAGAAAATCAATTGGTAAATGACTGAAGGTATTCAAAACACAGATACACTGCATGCACTCCTCCCTGAGAACAATAATGAATGATTTGCTTGCTTTACTAGTTTCTTTACTTATTTGTGCTGATGCGGTATTGTAGTTGGGAGAGATCAAAATCAAGCTGCGCTGTTGGAATTGTTGGTCATGAAAAAGAAAGAAAGAAATCAAGACTGTTGAGTTGAGAGCCAAGCAGAGTCCTTGTATTATACGCTCCATTTTGTTTCACTTGGTAGTGATACACATATAAAGAGAAATGCAGTGAACAAAACAAATCAAGTTCGTCCTGGTCAGAAATAGTTCCACTTTTGGGTTGAGATGTGTCCTTCTTGCTACATTACTTCTCCATATCCATAAGCACATGGATAATTATGCCATAAATGTAAAAACAGTTTTATATATACATACACAAAGCAGCTGGAAGCCCCATCTTACTTGAAAAAACCACCTGATGGATGTGGTTTTACTTCAAAAACTCATCAATGATATGAATCTTTTACCTCAAAAACCTCACAAGAGGCCTTCACAGCCCTGTGCTGCCGAAAGATGGTTGATCTATGCAAGCGACACATGTCTAGGGTTGTGGCGGACCTAGAAATTTAGTTCGGGGGCATATATTGACAAACTTGGAATTTTCATTTAGTGGTATAAGATCTTATTGATTCAAGGGGAATAATTAAGGGTGAGGGTTTGAGTCCACTTGGCTACAAGAGAATTTTTTTGCAAAAAAATTTGAGGGGGGCATATGCCCCTTGGGCTAATGCTAGGTCTGCCATTGGTCGAGAGTGTTGAATTCTAAGGGTTGTAACTATTGGTTCAGTTCCTGGACTAGGCTTGCCATTTTCAGAAACATTTTCCGGTATGCTTGGTCCAAAGGGTCTTTAGTTCTTACTCATAGTGTCAGTTATTGGGGGCCGCGCCTGTAGCCAACCCATATATGCTTTAGACCTTGATTCTTCTCCTCTTTCTTTCTGACTTCTTTATAACAAACAGCTTCTTGATCTTTGGCAACTAAGGGCGTATAGAGGTCTTGTTGGTTGTTAGGTCTTCGGCTTCAACTATATTAAGACAAACTAGAACGCCTTCAATAGCTTCCTGCATCTGGGAGTTCTTCATTCTCTTATTGGTTAGGCGCAGTTGGCGAACACGAGCAACACCTCACAATTCCAATTTTACGATTGTTCTGCTAACCCTCGAACCTGGGCAACACCTCACAATTCCAATTTTCTGATTGTTTCAACTAACCCTCTTAAGATCGTAGGGCAACCTAGATTGCATTTCATTGTAAACCACAACTTCCTTGATTACAGACCGTATGGCCTCCAGGGCCGACTCGACTTCATAAATGATAATAGGCACCTATGATGGGACATACACATCATTATTTGGGACATACTTCAGACAATCCTGCGAAGAGGTTACATTAAACAAGGACTCTATAGACTTTCTGCAGGAGAATGTTTTAGATGAACATTGTGATTTCCGCCCGAGGAAGAGAAGACCAATTGCAGGAATAAATAGAAACGAGAAAGTCTATGTCTGGAATAGTGGACGAGCACATCCACGTGGGGGATTCAAGACTTGACTAAGACTAGTTTAGATAGAACACTGACAGACTTCCATTGAGGAATAGAAGACCAATTACAGGAACAAATAGATACGACGAGAAAGTCTGTGTAGTGGACAAGCGCATCCACGTGGGGGAGGCAGTTCTATCCTAAAACCGTGTACAGGACACACGGTTTTATTTAGGTCCTAGAGACCCAGTTCTATTCCAAAACCGCATCTAGGAAATGCGGTTTTTTTTCTTCCAAGTTTTCCGTTAAAATCGCATATGCTATATGGGGTTTTGCTTCAAATAAAATCACACCTTAAGAGGTGCGGTTTAAAGGATTGTTCTAGATGTGTAGAATCATTTATCTTTCTCTGTTAGATGTTAGCTTCTCTGTTTTTTTTATTTTATTATTATTTATTATTATGATTATTATTATCTTTACTTTAGATATTAAAGTGTTAGTAAAAATTTGAAATATGATTTATTTTAGATGGCGTGGTTTTACAATAATATTTTGCTTTTGTTGTAAATTTTAGAAAGATAATATGTCAACAAGAGATAATGTTTGTCGATAAGGATGAATCACATTTAAGGGAATGCGGTTTTCTTTGGGAACCATACAAACCTGTGTAAGTGAAAACTGATTCCCACGTCATATTATTTTTCTCTTCTTTTTGTACTGTAGTCTTCTTTAGTATAAATGCCCTGGTTCTTTGTTTTCTTCAGTACCTTAAAAGTAAGGTGATTTAAAAAGAGTGTAGTAAGATTTAGAAATGTTTGGTATTAATTTGACGGGAAGTTCTTACAATGTTTCATTGATGATTGCAGTGGTGCCCATATCAGATGTAATAAGAGTTCGGACTGGTAACTTTCTAACTATCATTCCCTCTTAGACAGCTAGATAGGTGTTTCATATTTCATATTTCTATTTTCTATCACCAGTCAAATAAAAGAATAATCCGGAAATGTAATTGAGAAATGGATTCCAGGTGAACGTGGGGAGATGGCTGAGAGGATGACGGGTGGGAGAGCTGATATGTCTGTTACAACACCGCCGCCTGCTTGAGTTTGAGTAGTCCAAGCAGCGCCATCTGCCTGGTTCCCATTTCTGAACTACGGTGAAGGCCGATCACGGACTTATATGCTCTTTGTTTTAATCTTGTTGTCTGTCATAAAAATTTGAGAACTAGAAGAAAATAAAAAGAACCAAACCAACAATATGGATGATTCTCTCACCTTCCATAGTACTTTACTTCTCTTTTCTCAAAACTACTTTACTCGGATGAGTTTAGATTTTGGTTTTAGATTCTTAGGCTGGGATTTGGTTGTCTTATTCATCTCCATCAGAGCCACTGGATGCTCTGCTTAAACCCCTGTCATGCATGCAAATCATCAACTGGGTGGTACTAGGCATTTCCTGATGCTGTGGTTCACTTGAACTGGAATTCTTCTTGCATTGGAAAAAAAACTCATTTCATTTCAGTTGCTTAGATGCTTTGAGAATGGATGAATTCCATTTAGTCTGAATATTCGCAATACTGTTCGCTTTTGGAGTCGGTGGCGGGAGCTAGAATATAAGGTCATGGAGCATATAGACAATTGGTTCATGGAGCATACACTAGGGAAGGGGTTCGATTCTTAGTGTTTATAGAGGGCTTATGCCTCTGGGCATTAGCTAGCTTCCTCTAGTGTTTGGAGTTCTACAATAATTTTTTTACATGACCCTCCTAATCTTGTTTATGGGATTTCTAATTGACAAGTAAATTTCATGGAAAATGGAAGAAAAATAGCAGTACTTAATTTGTTTGGCTTTTGGTTTTGGTCACAAAAGTTCTGTTTCTCTAAGGTCTTGGGTTTGTTCTCATTGATCACCAATTCCAATTTCTGGATAGCCACTTGAAGATTTATATGACCTTATAATTGTCTAATATAAGGAATTCTTGTTGTGAAAAATTTTAATATTATTTTTTTGAAAATATAATATGTGTACCATTAAATATAATATCCAATCATTAATATGTGTAATGCTAAGAATGGTTGTGGTGAAGAAAAAAGATATATATATATATATATATATATCTTCGTACATTATTAAACATTTTGGAAAAATATATATAATTGTCTATATATTTGATCCTAAAGTTTAAACCCATCGGTATGTGAAGGTCACACCATTACCCTGAGTAAGAATCCATCCCCATCCTCTACGTGGAACTCAGGAACTCCGCTGCCAAACAGTCACGTAAGAGAAAGTAATAAACAGCGTCGTCAACGCTATCACCCAGCTACTTAGATCTCAATATAGAATTCCAATTCCTTTCCGCATTGTCACACAGGGGAGAAAAGAAGAGAGGATCTGTTCTCTCCATTTCCCAAAGATTACGCATTTTCGAGGCAAGTTTTTCATCATTCTTTCTCTCTCTCATCTGATCTGTTTAGGGACTGGGAAAAGAAAGGAAAATGTCTGGAAAGTGATAGAAAAATCTTTTCTGTGTTCCGAGATCCAAACCGACTTTGAAAGTTTTTGGAACCATTTATTTTGGATATCTTGCTTGGGTGCGATTCCTTTTGTTCTTTGATTTTCTTGTTGTCTAGGGATTTTTATTTGATTTATTTGGTTTTCTGTGAACTTGTTGATGGATCTGCATTTCTTGGTTGAATCGTTGAATTGAGCTTTTTTTATTTCGTAGATTTGGTTTTGTTGAATGGATATGCCCTTCTTGCTCATCGAAGGATATAGATCTCTTATAATATATTTGATTTGGTTTGTAGAAATGGTTTTCATGAAAATTGTGAAAAATGCGAAATCACAGTAACAGATTGCATGCATGTGTGCTAGTAATTAGAAAGATGGAGGATGATTATTGCTTGTGCCCGTTTGGGGCTGGGCAAGTTGTATAATTGCTTTGTATGATTTATCATTATCTGTTTTTCATATTTGATTTTTCATAAGATTTGGCTTCTTAGTATTTTGCCGAGTCATTGTGATTTTAATTTCAATTTCTGGGGTTTGGAATTTGTAAATTCAAGATTTCATCTTAACCGTGGTCAGGCAAATATGCGCTCTTTTGAACATTATCTTTAAGAGTATCATTGTTTTCGTTTTCTTTTTTTCTTTCTTCCTTGTGTTGATTTTACAAGTTGATGAACACGTATATATATCAATTTATATAAAGGTTTTAATTACTGATCTAAATAGTTTTGCTCCATTTTCAATTTCCATATTTCGTTGCACTCTTGATTCACAAAGGGATGGACAAAATAGGCTGAAACCTAATTCATTTTTGAGCTGCATAAAATGGAAGCTTTGAGAGTTTTGATCTGCTGTTTTCGTCTATCAGTTTCAAAAGAAATCTTTTGAAAATTTTGATCTTGCATTGTTACAGAATTGATTTGGTGTATCTACATGTAAATTCCAATTATGTGATTTTACACTCAATGCATTTGGACCAATTATTTTATCATTTAGTTTGACTTGAATTTTGAATTTATTGGAGCTATCAGACATCAAAATGGGGTTGTCTTTCACCAAGCTTTTTAGTCGGCTTTTTGCTAAGAAAGAGATGCGAATACTTATGGTGGGTCTTGATGCTGCTGGTAAGACTACCATTCTGTACAAGCTCAAGCTGGAGAGATAGTGCCACCATTCCAACTATTGAGTTTGTCATCATTTGTGTGAAAAAATAAGTTGGATAATGAATGTATCCTGTAGGAAACATATTGCAATTGTAGTGAGATAGTTCTCTTAATCTAATTTGATATTACACGTCTTTACCTCTTTCTGCTTGGGTCCTTTATCCTCCATTGTATTGTTTTATTTTTATATGAAATACTGATTTTTGTTTCAAATTTAGTCTAAATAAATGAATATTGAATTGTGTCCTATTTAAGTTGTCTTGGTCAAAGACAGATTGCATTTGTTGGAGATGAATGTTGTTGCCCTGCATTCTTGATCTAGAGAATGTCATTTACTCATTTTTCACTTGTTAAAAGTTTTGCAAAGTGGATCAATGATTCATGTTTCCCCATTAATTCTCTTTTTTATTTGCCACTTGATATTCTTTTATCAGGTTTTAATGGAGACAGTGGAATATAAGAACATTAGCTTTACTATTTGGGATGTTGGTGTAGGACAAGGTACATGGTCTTTTTCATCCTTCAAGATGTTGAACATCTCTCTAGATATCTATCTTATAATTGCAGCAAAATTATCAACCAAGTGGGCCATAATTATCTTCTCTGGTTTTCCAGATCCGACCCTTGTGGAGACATTATTTCCAAAACACTCAGGGCCTGATATTTGTGGTTGATAGCAATGACCGTGACCGTGTTGTTGAAGCTAGGATGAGCTACTGGGATGTTGAATGAGGTGAATAATAATATGCTTCCAAGATTTTTTTTTCTATTGCTGCAAATAATGAATCTAAGAATTTTATAGCTGGGTTCCCACTGGGATTTTTTCTGTTAGATGTCATTTCTCTTATCTAGAATAATATCATGTAATATACTGACAGGACGAATTGAGGGATGCTGTGCTGCTGGTATTTGCTAACAAACAAGATCTTCCAAATGCAATGAACGCTGCTGAGATCACTGACAAGCTGGGCCTTCACTCCCTCCGTCAACGCCATTGGTAAGTCAAACATACACAAATTTTTGGAGTAGTGACTGCTTGTACTATGACAATTTCTCAAATGTTTGTTCAATTATTTTGCAGGTACATTCAGAGCACATGTGCCACATCTGGTGAAGGGCTGTATGAGGGATTGGACTGGCTCTCCAACAACATTGCAAACAAGGTGGAGCCTCGTAAATAACTCATGTCAAATTCAGCAAGGCCTTTCACATGTCTAATTGCATAGAATTGGCTTCTATTCTTTTTCATGCCAATTGCAGGCATGAATAGTATCTAATTGCTGGCAATTGACTTCTAATCTTTTTCATGCTAATTGCAGGCATAAATGGTTGGATCCTGACTTTTGGATGCAGTCAATGGTAGGAGACATTTTACCTGTTGTTCTGTCACAGTTTTTTACGATGTCAACAATGTTACCTTTTTACCAAGATTGTGGATTCTGTTGCAAACATTGCCATATTTGCTTACTCAGTTCCAGAATTATTCATGAATTTTTATTCTTCTTCCTCATCATGGATTTTATCTTAATGGCTATGTTTGTCTAAATATGTCATGAAACGATCCTATGAATCTAGAGCATTTAAATTTGTTCTTTTGGAGGAAGTTATATGGGGAATATCCAAACAACATTTTAATCGACAAGTAGTGCACTTTTTTTTATCTTTTGTTTGTTTGTTTACGAAGGAAACTGAACTTTCATTAGTTGGAGTTGGCAGTTTTGTCCATTCTACCTTATCCCTTTTACATAGAGGGACATCATTCCAACATTATACCCAGGTTCCATGTTGTGACAGCCTATAATAAAGCCATGATATGATCCCTTTGAATCATGCCAACGCCCATTGCTGTCTGTTCCAGGAATATGGTAGCATCCACATTACGCTTTAACGTGTGGAGGTGGTTTGATCCAAATCGTCTGTTCTTGGGCTCTTCTTTCTCCCTGGCTCAAATTCTGGTTTTAGTCACCGCCGCCTATTCTTTCTTCCACGAAGTTTATGCTGTTTTGCACCCCCGGCCTTTCTTCCTCTCTATGGCTGCTACAGGCAGATTTCTTTGGTTCCAAATTCCCCTTCTGGCTGGCCTGCCTTTGCGCTTCTACTTTCTTGCACCTTGGCAACCCATTCTTCGAAGCTTTACATCTTGGGTTGTTAGAGAGTCATTGCATCTGCATCTCCATCTGCATGTGTCCAGCAAGAATTTTGGCTTATGGGCATTGAAGAATTAAGTGCTTGTTGCTTACTTCTCCTCAGTCACACAGAATGCAACTTTCAGTTACTGGTAAACCTCTTGTTTTAAGGTTGGATCAGTTAGGAAGATAAACCCATTGCAGCTCGCCCCCAATAATATTTTAACTTGCCAATCAAGGAAAAGTAGAAACAAGAAACAATACAAAATATTGAAGCAATTCTATCTCTACCTTTAATACAAGATATTGAACATGTGTCAGAAATGTGACCTTCTAAGAAATGAAAATAGTTCCTTTCAAAAAAAAGAAAATAGTTCGGGCTTCCCTAATGAATTACAATAAGACAAAAATCATGGATATTTTACTATAATATGAAGGAATGCGAAAAGGGTTTTATCTATCTACAAATAAAAAATTCTGACATTGCCTTCAATCAGGAGGTGGTTTTTCTTAGAATTCTATTGAAAAAGTGACTGCTACAGACTCTCTCCTGGTGATATTTGCATTATGCAAACAATAAATTGCATTGACGACTAGCCTTCACGGAAGAATAACTGAGAAACCGAAGCCTTGTACAATGAAAAAAAGGGCCGCAAGGAGAAAAACATTTGAAGGCCTTCAAAGCTCACTCACATGTGATGGTCTTCAAAGTTCCACTCACGTAGAAGGGGATTTGCTACCGGCTGTCTGCTGGCAACCACTTAACACCGTTTGAGGATGAAACTTCTTCTTCCTGCCACAAACTTCCTCTTATTCAGATCACATTAGTTAAAAATGGTTAAGGAAACAAAATCACCATTGCTTTGCCACACCTCGAGCCTCTTGCTTAGGATTCCTCCTTAAGCTTCTGCAGTATGTCTGGGTTTTCATTTTTCAACACCTGCTCAGGTAAATATTAGTTGTAACTAACTATATCTGATTCAACATGGAGGTGATTCTAAATCTGGTATCTCTACCACATTTTCTACTCTTTCCCGGACTTGTGTCGAAGGTCCAAATATCGCCATCTTCTCTGTCAAAGTCTGAAGGGCATCATGTTTGTTTGCCAATTCCATGAGCACCTTGATTCTCCTAAAAGAAACATTGCTCGGCTTATGCCCCTTCTCCATCATCTGTAAACAACACTTCTCCACCTCCACCAACTTCCCCATATCACAGAGCAGATCAAACAACACATCAGACACTAGAATATAAGACCCAAAACCATTCTCTACCATGTCATTCCAAAGCTCAATCCCCATTTCCACCTTCTCCTGCTTTCTAAACAACCTGGTCAGGAACATACAAGACTGTGTGTTCGGCAAGCACCCTGTCTTCTTCATCCTTTGATACAAACTCCAGGACCTCCCCAAATCATTGGACCAGTAAAAACACCTGAAGAACAAATTGTAAGTAGTTGCATTAGGATTCAAACCCTTGCTAACCATCTCATCCATCAATTTCTCCGCATCGCGGAGCCTATTGGCAATGCAGAAGTTCCTGATAGCTGCATTGTATGCAGCTGCATCTGGGTAGCATCCATACTCCTTCATTTCCTTCAAAACATCCCGAGCTTTATCCGGCTGACCAACCAACCCCAGACCTCCAATAAGACTAGTATAAGATATCACATCCGGTGATATCTCCTTCTCCCGCATTTTCTCAAGCACCTTATATGCCTTTTCTATTTCCCTCCCCTTGCTGTAGACATCAATCAAACAATTATAGGAAACAACATCCGGTTCAATCCCCATTTCCCTCATCTCATCAAAGAATCCCTCGGCCTCCTCTGCAGATTTCCACCCAGATAAAAGTATATTAAAAGTTCGTAAATCCGGCCGGAAACTATGCTTCAAACTATGATACACATTCCTCGCATCTCTCATACTCTTCTCTTGACATAGAGTTCTCAACAAAGCGTTGAAACAAGCTGTATCGAACTCGGGAACCAGTTTCTTGAATTTCCTAAAGGACTCCACTGTTTGCTTCACCGAGCAGACCTTCGCAATTCTACCTAAAACAACCTGAACACTGCGAGGCGATACCAAAGATCGATCCTTTCTGCGCATTTCAACCAAAAGCTCCCAAATTTCGTTAAATCTACGGCTTCTTCCTAAGATATAAAGCATCGTGTCGAACGAGAACGGAGTGTGATAAAATCCTTTTCTCTTATTGGTATAATTGAAAAAGACCAAAGCTTGGAAAGGGTTTCCATGGCTGAATCTGACCCTTTTCATAACTTTATCGATCAAATCGTTTGAGAGGAACACTCCGCTGGATTTCAAGGATTCTTTCAAGTTCCGAGTCGATGAAGCACTACTGACTATTCGGAAAACGGTTTCTACATCGTCCTTAACAACGGCGGTCTCGGCCACGGTTTCAGACAAGTACAATCGGGAGAACGTTGAAATGGGGTTTACAGGATTTGAGTTCAGACCTAAAGTGGAGATGAAAGGATCGTACCTTGATAAAGATCGAAGAGAAAGGGGCTTCATAATCATCATTCTGACTCTATGATTCATTACTCCAATTCGAGATCTTTGTTTTGATTTAGCGATTCGCACAAGAAATTTAAAGAGTTGCGTTGAAAATAAGAGAATCGCAGGTTATCAGTGATCAACTGTTAATCCGCAAGCAAAATTTAATTTCAGATAGAAAGAGGCAGAGTTTATGGTTCAGAGTTCTTCTATTTTCGGAGAATCGAATAGAGTTAGAACGGCTAGGAATAATGAGTTTGGTTGGATCTTCTCGAAATTGGATTTCTACAAATAGTTCTATAATTTAATATTTTCCTCATCACACAAAAATATTGAAATACTTAATAAATTAATAGTTTACATTATTACATTATTTATAGAAAATCAATATTAAATAATAATAAAGGTAATTACATAAATAATGTCTCAATTTTCTATTTTTTTATTTTAGTGTCTCAACTTTATTTTTATTCAATGAAGTGTTTAAACTTCCTGATTTTTTATATTTTAGCCTCTCAATTTTATTTTTGTTCAATCAAATATCTAAATTTTTTTATTTTTTCTATTTTAATATCTAAACTTTATTTTTATTGAATAAATGTTTCAACTTTTAATTTTTATTCAATCAAATACTTCATAATCGATCAAGTTTATTAGGATATTTAAATAAATAATAGGATATTTGAATAAATAAAATTGCATCCAAATAACATTATCATATGAAAATGGTAAAATTACTTAAACGATCTTTAACGGGTGAATAAAAATATTATCATTTACAAGTTAAGATTTTTGCTATCCGTACATTACAATACAAAAGAAATTGATTAAATGATAATATTATCATTTCACATCCTTAAAGATTATTTAAACAATTTTATTATTTTGTATCATGTGAAATTTCATTTGAATTCACTTTTTCATCTTTCAAATATCATAATAAAATTTTATTGATAAGGAAACCTTGATTGAACAAAAATTAAAAAGTTTAAACACTTAATTAAAAAAAAAATGTAAAGCTAAAATATAAAAATATAACAAATAAAAAAGTTGAGACATTTGATAGAATAAAAATGAAGTTGAGACGTCAAAAAAAAAAAAAGAAGTTTAGACACTTAATTAAATAAAAATAAAATCGAGACACCAAATAGAGAAATGGAAAAATTGCCACACCATTTATGTGATTAACCCTAATAATAATGATATTAGAAATTTTAATTTTAATATATTTTAAATTAGATATTAATATTAATATTTTAAGTTTAATTATAAAATAAAGGACGGATGACATTTTTTAGTGCAAAAATATATTATTTTAATATGAAGATGTATTTACGATTCAAAAAAAGAAAAAAGGAAGATGTATCTAAAATAATATCTAGTTTAATCTACGTGTTAAAATTATATATGCCATTGCTTTATAATTTTGATATTGTTATATTATTTTCATATATATGATTAAATAACAAATTTTAAAATTGTAATATTATTTTCATACATGATACATATAGTTATATAGTTATATAGTTTTTTTTTTTTAATATCTATTCACTTTCTATATTTATTTGTAATGACATGTTCCTAAAAAAAAAATTGAACCTGATACCATCGAACATGTAGATGAGATGATTGAAATATTTCGTAACTTAATATTAAAGGTGCGAGTTGAGCGAAAATCTCTATTTGTATTATGTGGTAAAAACTTTATTGTGTATAGTCGTCTCGACTCGAATAAGGTTAGTTTATGTGTCTTATGAAATACCCAAGGCTTGTCTTTTAAATATGTCTGCGAATGTGAGACTACCCGATGACTTAGTAGAAACAAAACAAAAAAATCAAACCTGAATCTCCCGTATCCACTTCCCACTCCTTTACCATTTAAGCCCCACCTCAAGGGTTGTAGTTAAGATATTTAAATTTGAAATAATCATTATTTATTTATAATATATAAAAAATGGAAAACAAATTAAATTATTTTTTAAAGGATCCTTGTATGCTCATTGGATACATAAATGTTAGGTCAGATTTTTAAACAGGGGGAAATTAAGTTTAAATGTAATGAAGCCACCAAAATTAGAAAAATAGAAACTTGGTTTATGAAACTATTTAAACATGTAATGAATGCAAAAAAATTTGGCAAACATGCGGTGGAATAGTAACCCTACCTTTAAGCTAAAAATGCTCCATGGACCCAATGGTGAAGCCAAAAAATATAATCAGGAGAGGCATAAAATTTTTAAGGGGGAACATGGTAGTTTAATGGTTAGGTAACTTGTTTATAATCATGAGGTCTACTGTTTGATTCCTACTATTTACTTGTTTTTTCCCAAAATTTCAAGGGGCCATTTGCCCCCTCTAAGCCTTATATGGCTCCCCCATTGCATGGGCCCATGGATGACATATATGAGAGAAAATAAATCAAAAACCAAATCACAAAAACTTAACCCTCTCTTATCTCCTCACTAATGTAACACTATTAAAACACTAATCCTGAGACCACTAATGTAACACTATACATTAATGTAAAACCCTTAAAATATTAATATAACAACTTTAAAGTACTAATATAACACATTTAAAACACTAATGTAACACTTTTAAATCTCTCATCTCTTGAATCATTTCTCCCTCTCTCCTCCCCATACCAACCACACCTTGACCCATGGAACCCCTTCTTAATTATTTTATTAAAATATAATTTTAAATTCTATGTATAAAAATTAGTGTGAACAGTGTTTAAAAAAGTTTATTAGGTTATTAATTATTAAAAATAAATATATTTTATGTATATTAATTATATATAATACTAAAATTAGATTTTTAAAAAAAAGCCTTATCTATTAATTTTATTAACTTAATACATTAAAATATATTAGTTTTTAATATAAAAATACATACATATATGATAATATAATAAATAAGTAAATTAAAAAATTTATTAGTATTGCATACATAATTTTTTTATATTTAAAATTTTTATGTTTTGAATCTATATGTATATTTTAAAAAATTTTATAAAATATTAAACATAAATTTTTTGAAAATAAAATAATCTTTATTTTTAAATATAAATTATTCGTCATTTATTTATTTTTTAAATATACTAAATGAAAAATCAAATTTTATTTCTTAATTTTTATATAAATTTAGATATTTATAATAAATTTTATTATAAATATATTTATTTATAATACTTTAAAGTGTTATATTAGTGCAAAGTGTTACACTAGTGCTTTAAGGGTGTTAAATTAATATTGTAATTCCGATGAGAGTTCCATGGGATGAGGGTGTGGTGGGATAGAGCTAACAATTTGAACCTGGCCTGTTGGGTCAGTTTGGTCCACCTGAAATTAGGGTATGGTAGGAGTACTATTTTATTGACTTGAAAAAAATCGAGCCAAAAATTGCTCGACTCGATTTGGGCTCGGCTTGGTGTGGGCACCGCCTGACTTGTATAGATTGCTTACTCTAGTTAGGGGTGGAAAGGAAAGAGAGAGAAGAAAAGGGAGATGGGAAAGGACAGAGGAGATATGAGAGAAGAGAGAGAGAGAGAGGTGAGAGGGAGGGGGTGACCATGATGAGGGACATTTTAGCTTAAAAGTGGCGTTATTGTTCCACCGCATGTTTATGCCTTTATTACATGTTTGAATAGTTTGATAAATAAAGTTTATATTTTCCTAATTTTGGTGTCTTCATTGTATTTAAACATAATTCCCCCAACTTTTATTTTCAAAAACTAATTATCATATTTAAAAGTGGCATTGGTTACAAATGAGATTTGATATTTTGTTAAATTGGTAAGGGTATTTATAGAAAAAAGTGGACAAAGAGCTCGTTATATTAGTGTGTGTGTCTATATAATAATAATAATAATAATAATAATAATAATAGTAATAAGAATATTTTTTGAAGGGAAAAAATAATTTTATTGATTCAAGTAAGCAATACATCAATAGTAACACACAATCAAATTCGCTAAAAACCATAAATGATAAAACATCATCGCTAAAAACTAGCAATAAAGTTTAGTTCACTTATTAAATAAAAACATGCCCATTATGCATGGCTCGTGTGATAGAACGTTCAACGTTTAAATAGGTAAGGACATAGGGAAAGAAGGGGACGAGTCTGAGTCATAATCGAGACAGTTTACTATATTATATGTGGCCTTATTACAATTAGGAAGTCAGTTGACTACCGTCGACCCGCGAGAATCTTAGTGGATGTGGTTGGCCGCCCTCATGAAAATCAAGCGATGCTCGCTTTGTGCGGGAGCTCTGCGAATCCTGACACTGTATATAGCTTTGTCTAATATACAATGATCACACGAGGGTCTCATATAACTATATCGAGTAAAAAATGACCTCATAGACTACATTATACTCACAACATATATCAATATAATCCATCACATGAGTAAAACGGCCACTTGGGCCCATAACCAATACTCATAAACATTCCAACTATATATCATAGTTACAAGAGTTAATGATCTACTCTTATACAACACATATATTAAAATGAAAAACATTATAATACATGCAAAACCATCGAAAGCACATTAGAGCTTTCTTAAAAACTCAATCTAGGATGAGCACGTCTCCTGCCTTACGCTCCACTGTACTTTGTAAAATAATATCCCTCGACGGGAGTGAACTAATGCTCAGTGGAATCATCCTAAGTGAGCTCTCACTAAGTGCATATGCAATGCTCAATGAAAACATACATTCAAATGGTAGCGATCTTGCCAGATGTCTAGCTGATCATCTCATATCCCGAGTCCTCTCCGACTCCCTCACACTGCTAAACCACGTGTAGAACCTTAGTTTTATTTGTTTGTGGACAACCCCCGATGTATATATCAATTGGTAGTCTCCGATGATTGATATTATGTATGGACTACCCTCAGATGTATATCGAATTGGGCCGACTCACGGCGATTGATATTTTATTTGGGCTACCTCCGATATTCATTATTTTTAGACAACCCTCTGAACCATTCTCTCAAAGTACCTCATGCACTCCTCCACATCATCTGGGGTGCCCCGAGCATATGGAATCGTGATGCGATTCACATTCAATTATATAATACGTACGAATATATGTCGTAAATATATTCGCATTTCATACACGAAAATTGGCTAAAGCTTGGGCTATTGATCAAATACGAGCAATTCAACGAGATCACTTTCGATAAACACATTATTTCACAAAAATTATTTTTGTGAACACTATTCTCGGGAATAGTGAAATCCTCGGTTACTATTCCCGGCAAATCACCAATCATAGTTTCATTTTATGAACCCGGGTTTCACGGCCATTACCGGCCCTATACATACCAAAGCACAATTTAATAAATAATTTTCAACATACACAGCACAAACAGTCCATGGACTACATGGGCTGTCCATTTGAAGTTTCAAAAATTATAACAATTCGGTCCCAAGATTTGGGATCAATCAAACGGCCGCTCATAGCCTTATTCAACTCAAACATTAACAAAGTACTTAAATAAAGAATAAAACCCAAGTAGGGAAGAAACCCTACCTCACGAAGTTTGTCAAAACTCCTCAAATCCGGTGCCCACGCGTAGGCCTCTCCGCATAGAGCAGCTTTCCTTCTTGTCCCGAAAACTTTTGACGGTCGGATTTATTGGAAACTTAGAGAGAAGTTGTTTATTCTCTCTCTAAAAACGAATTTTGAAACCTCACTATGTTCTTTTCCTCTTTTCACACGTTTTCTCTTGGGTTTTAAAGGTAGGAAGATGGTCACTTTGCTTACAATTTTGTCATTTAGCTCATTTAAAACAAATTAAAATGGCCGGAATTTGTCCATTCTTTTCCCGATTTGACATTGACTATCGACCATCCATTTTCATACTTTCTCTCATGCCGCCTTAGCACATGATGCGTGTTATATATTACTTCGATCGCGTCGAAAATTGTTTCTGGCACGAAGCAGCGATACCTCAGCGATGTAAATTGATGCGATACCGGAATTTGTGAAGTCGGCGATGCTAGCTAGATTTCGCGAGACGATTCAAACGGTGAAATCCGTTTCGTCATCCGAGATCCAGATAATAAATTTCGAATTTTTAACCGAAATTACAATTTTGTAACCGAAATTACGATTTTGCCCTTTTTCCAGAAATTGGAATTTCTCGGGTCTTACATTCTCCCCTCCTTAGAAGGAATTTCGTACCGAAATTCTGGACAATCACTACTCAACACATGCATAGCTGTATCTACCATGCATGTATGATCATTTAAATTTTCAACGATTAAACCCACGTCACGCCCGTACTCAGCAGAAGGGATAGGTAAGCCCCATTGTCCTCGCGCGCTCCCACGTTGACTCCTCCACTCCATAGTGCCGCCATAACACCCTTACCAGCCTCACGGTCTTGCATCATGGCGATCCGCGACTATCCAAAATCTTGAGTACCTCAAAGTCCCGTCAGGTGTCGACCTCAATCGTCCCCATTACCATGAAATTTGGATCTGGGTATACTTAGAGCATGGAGGCGTGAAATACCTCGTGAACACGACATCTTTGGCATTAGCATGTCAGTGCGCTAGCAGTACCTACTCTCTTGGAGTATCTCGAAAGGCTGATAAATCTCGGCGATAAGCCCTAAACTAGAACGGCCGCTCCTCTCGCAGGCATCACCTTCCAAAGAAGACATGATCCCTGACCTCGAACTCACAAGGGTCGACGTCGCACATGCGCAACTCTTGCGGGCTCTGGCGGAAATGAGAAAACTATTTAATAAATATTAAGCTCACCTTCTGAAGGTGTCTACAATCAAGCTCGGGGACCAGTGATGGAGCTCTCTCCCACCTCGGTCCAACATAATGGTGACACCTTGGCCTCCCATGCATTGCCTTATACGGTGCCATGCGTATGCTCGCGATAAGCTGTTGTTGTAGGCGAATTCCACTAGAACCGTCTCCTCCAGAAGCTGCCCTTATGATCCGGGCGATATGCTCGTAGCAGCATCCTCACAATACGTATAGTCCTCTCCCGGGCTGACCATGCGTACGAGATTGGAATCTTGTACTCATAGTGGGTTATTGTGCCCACGTAGCTTTTTGGAAACTCTTCCAAGAGTCTTGTAAACACGAGTCCCTATTAGACACTATGGATATTGGTACTCCATGTAAGCGGATTTATCTCGAATGTCTGGCCAAGCGAATCTCTCAATCTGAAGGTCATCCGCCTGAGTTAGAAAATGTGCCTGCCGTCGAGCGGTCCACTTATCACCAATACGCGTCATGCCTGCATTGAGTGGTGGCGAAGTGGGTCACAAAGTCCATCGTGGCGTGCTCCCCCTTCCGCGACACCTCCGATGGTGAAATAGCCATTTCGGTTTTACGGTGCTCAGCCTTAACCTGCGACATGTGAACATCGTCGCCTGAAAGTCTCGTGTCTCTTCTTCCGGCTCAATAATGCGTGACGAAGATCTGGTACATCTTTTGGCCTTTGGATGCCACGACAAATCCCGAAATGGTAAACTCCACGAGAATCCTCTCAAATTGGTCAATTGAGAACCACTACCCATCCCCTATATCGAAGACCATCGCGTGAGCGGTCAGTTCGTCCTGTACTATTTGTAACGGTCACGATGGACATTATCTCTGCCGTCACCACTAGGACTCAATCACTCTGCTCAACGACGGTGTAACCACTAAGCTCCCAGTACCACTAAGTCGCTTTCATTTGTCTTTGTAGTCTAAAAGCATCACACAGTCTCGAGCATCCGCCACTCCTGAGAAGCTATACTAGCCAACGCTCCTCGTGACTTCGGTGAGTGCATCGGCTACATTTGCCTTCTTTGAGGATGGTAGTAAAGTGAAATCATAATTCTCTAGGAACTCCATCCGTCTGCATTGCCTCATATTGAGGTCTCGCTACGTGAAAATATACTTAAGACTTTTATGGTATGAGTACACCTCGAACTCCTCGCCGTATAAGTAGTGGCGCCAAATCTTCAAGGCTAAGACTACGACCGCCAACTCCATGTCGTGTGTGGGTAATTAACATGATTGCTGGCCAGTAGAGAACCATAAGCTACTACCCTCCCGGATGCATCAAAACACATCCCGTCAGGCCGCGAGGCATGTGATATCTACGTGTACCCCTGTCCTGTCGGGACTATCAAGATGGGAGAATTTGAAGTAAAGTCTCCTCTTCAACTAGAATGCCTCCTCTTGTCGGTCATCCTCAAACTTGACCTCCTTCGGGTCAACCTAGTCATAAGTGAAGCTGTATCACGGAGAAATCCTCGATGAATCCTGTAATACCCGGTGATCGAGCTACGTATCTGAAGGCCGACCCCGGCCTCTCGACTCATCACTTGCCTCGACCTTCTGCAGGTCGGCCCGATACTCTTGATCTGCGACACCCGCGTGTCCCGAAAATCTCACCTCGATAGCGAACTCGCGCCTTCTTGAACTTGGCGTCTGTTGATGGTCTCACCGACAAGCGTAAAACGATCCTCAGTGATACTCATGCTCCGCTCATTTGGGAGTAGGTCAAGATGTCATCCCACGAAGACTACGACAAACTGATCTAAATAGGATTGGAATATCCTATGCATGAGATCCATGAATCTTCTTTGGCGCATTCGTCGATCAAGAGCATCATAGTAAACTCAAGTGCACATAACTTTTGTATCTATGATTTGTCTTAGGGATATCTATATCCCTAACCCTCATCTGATGGTAACCAGTGCGAAGGTTTATCTTGGAGTAGACTCGCGCTCCTCGCAACTAATCAAACAAATCGTCAATCCTCGGTAATGGGTACCGATTCTTGATCGTATTACTGTTCAGTATACGTAGTCAATGCACGATCGAAGGGTCTTGTCCTTGCTTCTTTCTGTGAAGCAGTCGGGCGCCCGCCCATGGTGAAGTGCTCGGTCTTATGAACCCCTTGTCCGGTAGCTCTGTAGGCGGACTGCGAGTTGCTTGCAACTCAGGTGCCATCCTATGTGGAGTCATAGAGAGATGGGTGAAGTACCGGGGTGTAACTTCGATACCGAAATTACGCTACCCTCTGTGGATCCGGGTAGCTCATCACGGAAAAACATCCACGTACTGCGTATACTCAGAGGTAGATCTAAGTCTGAGATCTACCCTCGTCCTCCTGGGAATTAAGGCTCTCACTATTGACCCTTAGCGTCCACGACACGGACTCATATGCGTCTGGGGCAAAATGTCATGCTTGTCTCACTGAAATACCACCGTAGTGCGGAGTCTGCGTGGCGATAGCCCTCTGCGCTCCTGATCGATGCGACCACGCTAATTTGTCGTGATCCATCCACTGGGATGACGTTCGAACTCGACATGTCCATGATCCTCGGGTCCATTTGTGAGTAGAGTCCACGAGATCTACCAATTTGCAACCTCGACATATCATCCACATTCTCGCCTGTCCTAGGGGAGAACTCATGTACAATGGCTCCTTTAAGGTCTCGACCTCTAGTGACTCTACATGGTGGGGTTGTCTGACCATGGAATCCGTATCTTGGTGAGTCTCTGATCACAGCCGAATGGACAACTGGCCATTCTCAAATCTCTAACCTTGGCCAAGTTTGTGGCGCGTGATCATCGACAAGTCGGTACGGCTTTGTGAACTGGTCACATAATCCATCACGATCATGGCCCCACAGCCCCGACTCTGGGAACTCCACAGGCCTTCGTGTCTCGAAGTACTTACCCATGAATAGCTCTTGAAACTCTACCCGTGTCATCTTTGGGTCTCTGAGGTCCTTGCCATTCCACCATGGGCCTCAGTCTATTTGGAGCCTTGACTAGTCTGTCAGGGTCGCGTCGGGAGGTAATCTCCATAGCCTCTAAGACCTTCTTGATGCGCATAGACAATGGTGCATACCGCCGGATCTCTCCTGCGTGAATGTCGGAGGATGGTCATACTAACCTGCGGAGGTTACTAGAGGATCTTCTGTCTACGCTATACCGGCACGTGCGATGCGATTCTTTGTAATACCTCATTTATCATTAAAAACTTCTTGATCCAGACAACGGTGGTGCACGACCCATGATACCGAAGTGGAGCGCCTACTGCGTCTCGTCCTCGACTAGCCATGCAATGCGAGTTCAATGGCGAGTTAAATCTCGTCTGTTATCTCTAAGGCATAAACACGACGCAGAGACACTATTCATACACATAAATCGGTGTATACCCATTATCCTTGCATTTACCAGTGTACCAAGGCAATCGATATGCATTTAAAATATTTTTATCAACAAAAATTTCATTTTTGAAAATTTTATTTACCGAAAATTTTATGTTGATTTGATTTGATTTTATTTAATTTAATAAAATTTTTGTTTTGAAATTTTTGTGATGAATAGTGTTCTGAGCCAGGGTTTTATGACAGTGTCAAATGACTCGAGGAACAATGCCGAGTCAAAGCCCCAGGTCAAAAAGCGAATTTGAATGCAGTACACGGCCTGGCGGCAACGACAAGCGGTGTGCACGAGGCCGCGCGCTCGCATCCGTAGCGCTTTCGCCTGCGCCCGCGGCGCCTCGCTGCGCCGCGCGCCTCGCTCTTGAGCCCACTTGCGTCTCGCCTCCGGCAACCTTGAGTCCTGATACACTAAACTGTATTGGAAATCTGATGCTCAATCCTGGCCTCAGTTACAATACAATATCCTGTCTTGCAATACAATTTTTCTTCCCAACCAACTACACACCCTTGCAATACAATCTGCTGTATTGCAAAACAATTTCAGCCTTGCAATACAAATTTTTTTTTTTCACAATACAATTGGGCAGTAGCTCAGCGGAGTTAAACATTTTTTTCATTATTTTTATTTTTCATTTGTTCACATTTCTTTGGAAAAAAAAAAAAAAATATACACCTACTTTATTTTATTTTTCATGATACTCAAATAAATTTATAAAAATTTATTTTACTCCATTTCTTCAATTTTGCTTGTAAAACCTTAGAAATTTATTTTCTTCACCCCTCGTAGCAAATAAATTTATAAAATTTATTTTCTTTATTTTCTTTTTCGATTTACAGAAAAAAAAAAATTTCTCCACCTTATATATATATATATATATATATATATTTTTCTCATTCTTAATAAACCAGTATTATTAAATTTATTTTGTTTATTTATTTATTTTCATTTAGTGCGGAAAATGGTCGGAATTTCCTCAAAACTCCTCCTTATATAACACTAGCCTAGTGTTCAACCTCAAATTTACTAAAATTTGATTTCCTTATCCAACAACTCAAATAAATTTATTCAAATTTATTTTATTTCTCCCTATT
This sequence comes from Tetrastigma voinierianum, assembly GCA_016808115.1. Classification (NCBI taxonomy): domain Eukaryota; kingdom Viridiplantae; phylum Streptophyta; class Magnoliopsida; order Vitales; family Vitaceae; genus Tetrastigma; species Tetrastigma voinierianum. The sequence goes on along the minus strand of JAEQBH010001094.1, from coordinate 74,565 downwards.
TGTTCAGTTTTTACACCTTTGTAAAAACTACAAAGTTTCTAACACATCACTTGTTTTCCTATGTGCTAAGTACTAAACACACAAACAATCTCAACATACACCATGGTATATTACCACCATTCATCAAGCATTCACATGTTCACACATCATTTATCAAACAATCACCTAAAACACATGCATGTAGTGTCCTAGTTTTGTTACGTGATTTCTGAATCTAATACACAAACTTAACATCGAACCACCTAGTGGTGATGTTCTTACCTCAAGACTATGGCCTAAGCCCCGAAATCCTCAAGCCCTAAGTAGCCGTATACCTAGGCTCTGATACCAAGCTGTGACCCAATTCCTTAGGGTCAGGGTGTTCACCAGTTAACCAGCGGAATACTAGTGGATGTCGGGTTGCAGTATACTCATGAAAATCGGGCAAGAGTCTCCTTTGTACGGGGAGTTACCCAAATACAACACACAGCTATATAACTTGTCCCAATATACACAATGACCACCACAGGTCTCATATACAATATGCAGAGTAAATGACCTCTTAATTTTGCATTATACTCTAACATATATCGATATAATCCATCCACATGAGTAAGCAGCCACTTGGGCCCTTAACCAATACTCATAAAACATCCCAACTATATATCTATGAATTACAAGAGTTAATGATCTACTCTTATACAACACACATATTAAAATAGAAAACATTCTAATACATCTCTGAAACCATCAAAGCCACAATCAGAAGCTTTCTTCTAAAACTCAATCTCTAGGATGAAATTTGTCTCCTCGCAGCTTTGCATTTTGTAAAATAATATCCTCGGCAGGGTGTGCTAATGCTTTCATTAGTGGAATCACACCAAGTGGGCTACTCTCGCTAAGTGCATATGCAATGCTCGATGAAAACATACATTCAAGTAAATGCATGATCCTATGATGTCTACCTTCGATCATCTAATATCCGAGTCCTCCCGACTCCTTCACACACTTTAAGCCACGTATGGAACGACTGGTTTTATTTGTTTGTTGACAACCCTCCGATGTATATATGATTGGGCGTCTCGACGATTGATGTATGCGGACTACCCTCAGATGTATATCAATTGGGTGACTCCGGCGATTGATATTTTATTTGCCCTCCGATATTCATTATTTTGAAATGACCCTCCGAACCATTCTCTCGAAATTACCTCATGCACTCTCCTTCGTCCTAAGATTGCCCCGATGCATATGGAATGTATGATGCCAATTCCATTTCAATTCTATAACACATGCAAATATATAATCATGCATATATTCACATTTTCATACACCAAAAATTAGCTCACTTGGGCTAATGATCAAACACGAGCAATTCAACTTGAATCACTCGACCAAACACATTATTTCTCAAAAATTATTTTTGTGAACACTGTCTCGGGGAATAGTGAAACCCTGGATTACTATTCCCGGCAAATCCACCAATCATAGGTTCATTTGTGAACTCGGGTTTTTCTGACCATTACATTTATCATCTGGCAATTTGTCACGTAATTTCCAACATACACAACTTTCATGATCAGTAGATACGGGATATTCATTTGGGTTTGAGTATAACGGTCGGTCGAGATTTGGGACCCTATCATGGCCCCTCACGACCTCGTTTTCAACTCAAATATTAACAAAGTACTTAAATAAAGAATAAAACCCAAGTAGGGAAACCCTACCTCAGGAGTTCATCAAAAACTCACGAAATTTGATCCTTGCACGTGTTGGCCTCTCCGCGTACAACGAGTTTTCCTTTGCACCCAAAACTTTTGACGGTGGTTGTGAAACAGAGAAGTTGTTTATTCTCTCTAAAAGCAATTTGGAAACCTCTTCGTAATTCGTTTTTTCCTCTTTTCATGTTTTCTCTTGGGTTTAAAGGTAGGAGATGGTCACTGTTTACAATTTTGTCATTTAGCTCATTTAAAACAAATTCGAAGCGGGTGTCGGGTCTTTTCAGTTTGACATTATTATCTGCGACCGTCCGTTTTCATACTTCTCTCTTCGTACGCTTATATGGCGCATAGTCACGTGTTATATATGACTTTGTCGCATGAAATTGTTTACGATCGGCTTATTTATCGCCAGCGTGTAAGTCATTGTTGCCGGTCGACGAATTCAGCGTCTTAAAGATTCGCGAGGCCGGTCACGGCGGTGAAATCGCTTTTTGTCATCCGAGATCGGAAGAATAAATTTTGGTACAACGAAATTACAATTTTGTAACGAAATTCACGAATTTTGCTATTTTTAGGAAGAATTGGAATTTCTCGGGTCTTACATTATAACTAAAATGCTTAATTGTAAAAAAAACATATTTATTAGAAACATGGTAAGTACAATGAAAAATAATATTGTAATACTCTATGTAGACCCCATTTGAGGGACTTGTCTTTTTTTCCTCTTGTTTTGGCCTTGCAAAGTGCTTTTTTATTTGGAGCCAAGTGTAAGTTAGAGACAAAGAGTAAGTGGAGGATGAAAATGGCCTTGGTAGATTTGTCTTGGGGGTATGAAAGAAAAGATATGTCTTTCTTGGAGTGAGGGTTACCCAAATAAGAGAGAGGAGAGAGAGACAGATGGAGAAAGAGAGGGAGAGAGTGTCTCACAGAAAGTTAGAAAAGGGAAAATAATGGAAAAGAAGAAAAAGAGACTTGTAAACTTAAAGTAAAGAGAAATGGACGAAAAAAAGGTAAGTTTTTGTCATTTACATTATTATTTATTGTTTTCATAGTTTTTTTAATATATATTTTGAGCATATTTCCATTTTATTTTGGTAGATTAGCTTTGTTTTCCTTTTTGATTTATGTTTTTAGTCCATAATTTTTGTTTTTAGTCATTTTCAGTCTCATTTAGTATTTTAAAAATTTATTTTAAACCAATTTCTAGATTCGACCAAAATTCCCAAATTCATGCTTTCCATCACCATAGGATAGTCCAACCCATTAATTGATTAATTAACCTTTAAATTAGGCCAAACCAAACCCAACCCACTAGTTTATTAGTTCAACCTATTCACTTAAGCTAAAACAATGCTCCAACTCACTAACTTTTGAGTCCACAATTTGGCTCAACCCACTCACTTAAGCCAAACTCTCATTCACATACACTCCCATGCACATTCACACACATTATCACTTCTCATTCACCTTTCTACATTGTCATGCATCCTCACACACTATCACTTTTCACTTACCCACACACACTGTCATGTACCCTCACACACTATCAATCTCACTCACACATACATACACTAAACTCATAATTTATATATATTTTTTTAAATGACAACATTTTTTTTTCCTATTGTAAATGAGAAATTAAAATCACCTTCGATGCTTGAACCTCTAACATTATGTTTGAGAGTAAGCAACCTACCATTATGCTAGTTTCTCTCTAATGTTTTATTTATTTATTTATTTTCCACATTTCTTGAACAAAAAAGATTGCCAAAATTCTAATTTCCAAAATTCAAATCCCAATTTCAAAATTCCAAATGTTGTTACATTAGTCTCTCAATTTCCAATTTTCAATTTCAATTTTTCAAATTTCCAATTTCAAAATTCAAGTATCCTAATTTCATAATTTAAGTTCCCTTATTTCCAATTTAAAAAATTTCAAGTTTCCAATTTCAAAATTCAAAATTTATAATTTTCAAAATTCAAGTTCCCTAATTTCAAAATTTAATTTTCTAAATTTATAATTTCAAATTTTCAAGTTTCAAATTTCAAAATTACAAATTCGTGAATTCAAAATTCAAGTGTCATAATTTCAAAATTCAAGTCTCCCAATTTTCATATTTCAAATTTACAATTTTCCAATTTCAAAATTCAAGTACCTAATTTCAAAATTCAAGTACCTAATTTCAAAATTCAATTTCCCTCAATTTCCAATTTCAAAGTTACAATTTCTCAATTTCAAAATTCAAGTACCATAATTTCAAAAATTAAGTCCCCAAATTTCTAATTTCTAATATTCAAATTCCCAATTTTAAATTTCAAAATCTAAAATTTCTAAATTCAAGTTTCAACTTCAAAATTCAAGTGCACTAATATCAAATTTCAAAATTCTCAATTCTAAAATTCAAGTTCTCAATTTCAAAATTCAATTGCCAAAATCCGTATTTAAAATTCTAAAATTTCAAATTTAAATTTCAAACTTCCAATTTTTTAAACTCAAATTTCAAATTAGTTTTCAAAAATTCAAATCACATGATTAATTATACAATTCCATTAAAATGGAATCTTGTGAAGTTAATTAGTGTAAAAATTAAATGAGCTTGGGTGGGGTTCGACATTCCATTTATCATTTAAATATATATTTTGACATATAATATATAACCTAATTTATAATTGATTGTGAATATTTTTTTCATTTATTATTGCCTTTGACATTGTTTCTAATTGATATAACCGATATGCTATTCCGCATTGCACATTTTCTCATATGACTTTGCTTGTTTATTTATCTGTCTATTTATTTATATATGTTTGGTGTGTTGTTGTATTGTTATTACTTGTCTTTGGTATTCGTTGTGGGGTGTAGCCCAAAGCCGCATTTTCCGGTTGTTTAATAGGAGCTGGCTTTAGGAGTCTTAGAAGATTACTACGACTTGCACCCACACGTGCCTTCACCGATAAGTAACACGACCCCAGACCTAGACTCGATTTTTTTCAAACCTGCATTTTCTTATCAGGAGTCACATTTAAGGTTTTCTTTCTTATTTTGTTTTCACTTTTAAAAATAAAACAAAAAAAGTGGTGACTCCAAACAATTTTTAAAATGGTTTTTCAAAAATAAAAAATGAGTATTGCCTTTTTAGTGGGAAACACATAATAGCAAAAAATACAGGGTCCACAAAATGGTGACTTCATTGGGGACAGTGAGTGTCAAGCTTGACATAAATTGGGGAAAATATGGGGTTATTGATTAATTGATTGATGAATATCTCCTCTTTGCGCTTTTATACACTTGATTGTTGGCATCACTTTGAGAGTTTTGATTTGTTGATTGTATCTTTCACATTGTTGATTGTTGTATCATTAGTATTGGTTGGTTGGCTTCATTGGTTTATTCTTTTACTCATCTTGTTATGTCACTTTCTTCTTGTGGTATGCTCATTCTATTCACCTTGACACTTATTATTTTATCATTATTGTATATTCCACTTATTTTGATGTGTTGATTGCTTCGTTTGACTATTCTCATAGCATGTTGACCTCCTCTCACTATATGATATTTTATCTCATTCTTTACATGTATACTCTTATTGTTGCATACTTCATTTGTCATGATCTAGTTGATTATATTAGTTAGACCTTTTATATATCAAAGCATGTTGATTTTTGTTGTATGATTACTCTGCTCATCCTGGCATATGTACATTTTTTTTTTATTGTTTTCTTATCTCATTTGCCTTGACGTGTAGATTTTCTCTATTGTATATTCCTCTTAATCATAGCTTTTATCATGGTGTTTTTGTTATATATTCATCTTGTCCATCTTATACTCCTACTTAGATTGTGTGTTGATTTGGATGATATACTTGAGTTTTGCATGACTGATTGTTGTATGACTATCCCTTTCTTGCTTGACTGCATGTTGCATGTCTATGTGGGACACACATGTATCTAGTCTCGATCGACTCTATTTCTCTTAATTGTGTGTTTGGTTGGAGACTTTTGCTCTTTGTTTGCTCTTCGACTGAGCAAGTGACGAGGAGTAAGGTCTAGTGATGGACTCTATCCATGTTTGGAAGCATTATGGAGGTGGTCGACATATTGATGCTGAGGATTCTGATCTTTGATGACTTGTATAACCTAGAGCTAGATTTCGGTATACTTGTGTGACTAGTGTGCCTTCTCTATTTTAGATTTCATTTAGGTCTTTCGGATGCACCCACACATTCACCGTACACTTAGTATCTTCCTTAAGTGTTGAGAGTAGGGAGAGCCTTTACCACTAGGACCCATTACCTAGATCCTCATCTTTTTTTTAGAGCCTACCTTGACCTTCTAGGTTGAGTTTAGATCCTACCGATTTGGACTTCCATCCTATAAGTGGGTGCATCTGTGAGCTTTTGAGGCTAATTCAGTCATAGTATGGATCCATACTCTTCATTTGGGTTTCATTTGGAGGCTATGCAGAGATTGGTAAGAGTTTGGGTTTCAGTGAGACAGTTTGTTACACGGTGTTGGCTTATTTATTTCGATTTCAGTTTAGAATTCACTTATTGATTGGGTCAGTTCATGTAGTATCTTATTCAGTTATGCTACTGTTTGCGATTTTTCGCAAGCGCATGGGTCGCACAAGTAATGCAGTGGACTAACAAGTCCAGATATTGATCCCGCAGGGAAGGTGTGGTTTTAGCGAGGATTGGGTACCTGATTAGTGCCCAAATAGTGCTTTGTTTTAAGCCCTTTTTATTGCATGTTTTGAACACTTTTTGTGTGCTAATCAACTTAAATAACTCAATTGATACATTAAGGTCCCGACTATACTATTGATCATATTTTGTGGATATTTTGTAGTTTGCATTCCAATTACCATATTCTTCATGAGTTCAATCTGATGAACCCAGTAGGCCTTTCAGTGCATGTGCAAATCGAAGGTGTTTAAAATGCGAAGGAAGAAGAGCTTACCAGGAATTTTGCGGTGTTGCTAAATTTCACAACTTTCTTTAATTTCGCGGGTTGCGAAAATTCCAGCAGTTGCCTATCTTGTGTTGGCCTTTTTGGCCAGTATTTTATGGTTTGCCAAAATGCCCTTAATGTAATTTTTGTTCTTTCATACTTTTATGTAATTTCCTTGACTCTGAGCACTATATAAGCTCAGTCAAGCTCATGTAACAAGTAGTCTTGAGTCTATCAATAAAATTGGCGCCAAAGCTTTCAGCTTTCCCACTTGTGCAATTTTCTGTCACTTTCTCTCCCTTTCTAGCATTTTCTCACCTGCCAAACATCCTTTGAGGATGACAACTCAAGGGATGCTTGGCTAAACCTCTCTTATCCTTGAAGAGGAGGACCACTGGGTTAAAGGTTTCAGGTAACACACTGTCCTCTATTACCAACGCAGGCATCTATTACCATTTATGTTTCTACATCTCACACGTGGGTTTGAATCCCTTTGATGTACCCTGAGTGGATAGTACTTGGCAGCTTTCTGGGTCTTAGTGGAGGTTTGACTGCTGATCCAATCATGCCTCAATTTAGTTGCCATTTATTAGCTCCCTGTGTTAGATCCAAATGGATGGTCTTAACTGCTTAAAACATTAATGTGGGTCATAAACAGCCTGATACCAGGCTGAAACTCAAGGTCTAGTTTTTATAGCCAAACTCAGATCCGCTCAAAGAAATGATCATAGTCATCCCCCCAAGACGAGGAAAAGGACCCGAGGACATTACAGCTTACTCTTAGGAACCCTAGACCTGGTCCGAAACTTCAAGGAGTTCCTTTACACTTTATTTCTCTATAGTTAATGTTTTACAAGCCATCAACCTCACTGCTTTTACGTTCCCAAATCCAAAGTGGAACACCACTTCAATCAACTATGACTCATTTAACATGAAGAAAACCCATCCCCTGTTCTAATCTAGGCCACTATATCGCAAAGAGTTTTGCTACGGCAATAGGGAATCCTAGGATACAATTTTGTTGATTCTAATCTACTATGGCACGAATCAATGGCGCCGTTTCCTGGGATGTGCCTTAGCGCAAGTGATGAACATGAACTTGTGATTCTCATCACAAGTATCAGAATCCCAAACACTCCTTTTGATTTTACTTTATTTCCCCAGCAGTTCACTAAGCAGTTGATTTAATTTTTATACTGTCCGTACTCAAATTTCTTGTTTATTCTTTTAGCTGACAATAACATTTCTAAAGCCTTGTTTTGTTTTCAGGTCGTGTCTTATGTCAAGCTTTCATCGACTTTGCGCAACTCGGGATAGAACACTGCATGCAGATTAGAGAGAAGCAAAGGTCCCACAGAGCAGGTTGTAGCTGAGCTTAAACACCAAATTCGTGATGTGGAGCTCTACCCGAGGAGTAACAAAGCTCGGCTAGGATACAAGAAACCCCAATGCCTACATGCGTCACTGAGGGACTATATACACCTACCAAGGGTGAGTGCAAACATGCATTGTACCTCCTACGTAAGATGTAGTTGTCGCCTTATTTGGTGTCCATGTTCTCTAACCTTCCATGGTATGGAAAATGAGCAGAATCCATACACACACATCCTGGAGTTTCGAAGTTTAATAACTTTTTGCGGAGGGCGCAATCTGAGGCGGATCCCGTTTTGCCAAGGCCTTTCCCTTAACCTCAAAGATTGAAGCCAAAATTGGCTGACTCTCTAAGGCCAAGAACCATGAATCGCAGTAACCGGTGAGGGCGCAGTTTTTGAAAAGTTCTTCACCACGTGACCAACAATAAGAGGGCAATTTATACATTTGTAAACATGATAATGAGAGAAGTTCTACCAATGTCAGAGAGATATATGGAAACCATTATGCCGCCCATACCATGGCTTTTGATATGGATGTTGGTCAACCACTTCTATGATGGAATGTCTCCTCGCTATGAAACAAATTATCGAGAATATGTGGAGGGATTTGAGTAAGAATCCGCATGAAGCCATGACTTCCTCAAATATGCAGCTAAACCTCCAAAGCTTGGGATGAGCCTCTGAGAGCCAGGTAGGATGGAAGCCACCCTTTAAATCAAGGGGAGGCATATGCTCACTCTCGGAGGACATGGAGACTAAGCGAAAGCTGTCCACGCCCGACTAGGAGGTTGGAAGAGCTTGAAATGAGAAGTGGCACGAGGTATGACGGTGACTTAGGCATCATGCCTAACCGACCATCTTATTTGTCAGTCAGGCACGAAACATTGCCGAAGTGTTCCTTGATAGGGACTTTGTAGCTGAACAAGCCAATGTAGTGGGACAATACAAGCCACCAACCCTTAACCCCATACAGCAATACCTACAATCCCATTTGGAGGAACCACTGAGCCTCTCACGGAAACCAAAACCTCTCCCACTGTGCCTCTGTGCACAGCGGCATGGATCCTTAACCCGACCATAGCCACCACCATCTTCGTCTCGGTTGAACAGCGTATGAACTTGGTAGGTGGTGGGTAGCTTTTGTCTCAGGAGGAACAAAAGGCAATGAATGCCCAGGCCAATCAAAGAATTGACACGGTGAAGCGCTCAATGAAAATGAGCAATACACACTCGAAATTTCTCGAAAGCATGACGGCCTGAAAATTTGAAATTTCGAAATATGACAACTGCATTATTCAATCTGAGACTATCTAACCGGCGGTGCGGGGAAAGGAAATTCCCCTCTGAGTTACAACCAAATCGGGGGCTGCACATGAGTGGCGACGCTCTTTACGATGGGCGAATTCTTGGATGGATGAAGTTAAGGCAATCATCACCTTGAAGTGGCGAAAGAGCTGATGATAAACACCCAAGCGTTAAAATAAGGCTAGGAAGAGTGAAGCGAACAGAGGGTCGGTGATCAAGCGGTATAGAGAAAAAAATAGCACACCCCCACCTTTTCCTCAAGCACTAAAAGATAAAAAGAAGGCTATTAATCAGGCTAAAATGCTAGAAGTGCTGAGGCAAGTAAAGGTCAACATCCCCTTACTTGACATGATCAAACAAGTCCCCACCTATGCAAAATTTTTGAAGGACTTGTGTACAGTGAAAAGAGGGCTGAATGTTGACAAGAAGGCCTTCCTAACTAAACAAGTCAGTGCTATAATCCAATGCAAGACTCCAGTGAAGTACAAAGATCCAGGTTGTCCAACCATCTCGATAAATATTGGAGGAACTTGCGTAGAAAAGGCGTTGCTAGACCTGGGTGCAAGTGTGAATCTCCTCCCCTATTCGATGTACAAGTAGCTCGGGTTGGGAAGCTGAAAGCCCACCTCCGTCACATTGTCTGCGCGAATCGATCCCTTCGAGATACGGGACCCGGTGGAAGATGTTCTCATCCAAGTGGACAAATTCTACTATCCAGTGGATTTTGTTGTACTTGATACAGAACCAGCTGCAATAGGGGCCAACTATGTGTCTATCATCCTAGGGAGACCATTCTTAGCCACCTCCAATGCAATTACCAATTGCCGAAATGGTGTTATGCAACTCACCTTCGGAAACATGACCCTTGAACTCAACATCTTCCACTTATTAAAAATCATGCAGCTTGATGGAAGATGGCTCCAGCGTGTTATATTGGCACAATCTGGAGGAGCAGGCGGACGGAGGATGCGAGGATTTCTTTGAATGGCGCTTGGCGAGTGTTCGGAAAACGTGGCAGACATGAAACTTGTACGAGGTAATGGAGAAGCGAAGTCGCCTTTGATAATTGAGAAGGAACCGGTGAACCCACAGAAATTGGAGCTCAAGCGTTGCTTGTGGGTTGAAATGCATATTTGGAAAAGCGGGGCAGTCCGGTTGTATTTCATCCACCTTTCCCGACACCTCACGGGAAGGTAGTGCAACGCACATCCTAAGGGAGAAACAAGCAAGCCCTAGGGTGGAAGGTGCGTCTGAAGGGTATTCAGCTGAGTTTGCACCCATCGCGTCCCCACCCTAGAGGAGGAGAGCAAAGTCGATGCAAAGCGTGAAGAAAATGAACCCACATATGCGAAGTGGTTAGAGCTAAAAATGCACCAAAACTCTTTGTGGTGGTATCATCTACCCCGTATCGGATATGCTTTGGGTGGAGTCGACCACGATGGTGCTGAAATCGGGGAATGGCAAGCGGTGCATAATGAAAAAGGAAGGAGATGCCACCCGCACCACGAGGTTGGAGGGTGTGTATTTGTATAAAGGCTAAATGAGGTGACCGGGAAGGATCACTTCCCTCACCCTTCATGGGATTAGCTTCTTGAGAGGATTTAAGTTAGCCCTTCTCTTGTTTTCTGGATGGTACATTCGGGATACTTTCAAGTGAAATTGATGCGAGAAGACCGGGAAAAGACCACCTTCACCTTCCATTGCTTGGCATATATGCATACGAAGAGTACCCTTTGTCTGTGTAATACTGCCACGTTTCGATTGTATGCTTTCAGTATTTTGATGATTTGGTAGAGCGCATTATGGAGGTTTACATGGATGACATTACAGTCTGAGAGCTTTGAAGAATGCCTAATCAACCTAGAAACTGTCTTGCACAGGTGTATAGAGAAAAACCTGGTTTTGAACTGGGAAATGCCATTTATGGTCCAGCCGGGAATAGTGCGGGGCCACGTTATTTCGGAAAAGGATCGAAGTTGATAGGCAAAATCGACTTGATTTCCATGCCCTCCCCACAAACATCAAAGCGTAAGGCAATTCTTGGGGCATGCGAGCTACGGGAGTTCATCATGGACTTCTCAAAAATTGCCAAGCCTACGTATAAATTGCTGGAAAAGATGCGGAATTTATTTGGGATACGAGGCTACCAAGAGCTTTGGGAGCTTAAGCCTGTTGTGCTTTGCACCTATAGTGAGAGCCCTAACTGGAAATTACCTACTGATGATGTGCGATGCTAGCGATGCGGCCATTAAACCAGTTCTGGTTCTAAAGGGAAGGAGGAAAAGCCTTGTGTGGTCTATTATGCAAGCAAGACCTTTGAATGAGCCTGAAATTACGACCACGAGAAAAGACTGCGCGATGGTCTATGCCTTAGACAAATTTCGAGGAGCTTATAAAGTTTAGATTCGAACATAATAGTATTCATGGATCACTCGGCCTTGAAATACCCTTACCATGAAATGTAAGGCTAGGCTTATCGAGTGGGTTCTCTGCTCTGAGAGTTAACCTGCTAATTAGGAATGAGGTGTAGAGAAAATGTTATTTGCGATCACCTCTCGAGATTAACAATTGCACACAACACTCACAACCCTCCGATCAATGATGAGTTCCTTGAGGAGTCATTGCTCCTGGTTGAGAAGGCACCCTGGTATGCTCACATTGCAAATTACTTGGCTACATGGGAGCTACCAGAAGATTGGAAAGCACAAGACAAGAAATTCTTCTTTGCAAAAATTCACTCCTATTATTAGGAGGAACCATTCTTGTACAAATCTTTGTCTTGACGGATAATCGAAGGTGTGTGCACAGGCGAACAATCAGTCTCTGTTCCATAAGGGAATGCACATGGAGGCCACTTTAGCTGAGGCTGGCAGGAAAGGTGCTCCGAGTCTAGTTTCCATGGCCCTCTCTTTTCAAAGTTCTGCCCGTACCATGTGAAGGAATGCGACAAATGCCAAAGGTTGGGGAAGATTTCTCATCGTCACATGATGCCTTTAAACCCGATTTTGGTAGTTGACCTTTTCGGCGTATGGGATCCCGATTTCATAAAGAGACCATTCCTCCATGGATACCTCTACATTTTGGTGGGAATTTGACTATGTGTCCAGTGGGTTGAAGTAGTTCGCCCCCTTGGTGCGAGACCACCAGGATGATCTTGAAATTCTTGAAGGAGAATATATTCTCTAGATTTGGGGTTCCCAAAGCCATAATTAGTGATGGAGTTCACATTTACGCAACAAACCTTTGAGAGCCCTCCTGCTTTCAAGTTTTTGGTGTCAAAGCATAAAGTAGCCCACCCCATACCACCCTCGGACTAGTGGTCGGTTGAACCAAGCAGGAGAGATCAGACAATCTGCAGTGAAGTGGTGAATTCTAACAAAAAGATTGGTCTCTTAGGCTATAGACTCCTCTCTGAAATACGGAAAACCTAAGACCGTTATGGGCATGTCTCGCTATGTCTTTGGTTTATGGCAAAGCCTGTCACCTGCCTGTGGAAATTGAATACAAGGCATGGTGGGCAGTAAAAAATTTGAACTTGGACATAAATGAGCTGGTCTCAAAAGGCTCCTCGATATCCAGCGAGCTAGAGGCGAAGTGATGCCTGCCTCTAACCAAAAATTGCAAAAAGATAAGCTGAAGAGTTAGGCGTGATCCAGGCGATAGCTAAACATTTCCAAAAGGGGACCAAGTGTGCTCTACGACCCGAGCTCCACCTCTTTCGGGCAAGCTTAGAATTAAGATCAGATGAGCCATTCACCATCAAGAAGTTTACCTCAATGGTTGGTGGGCACGCTCATTTGCAGACAATGTCCAGGTGTTAGTCCCGATAGCGGTAGCCATTGTCTGTTGCGACACTCGGCGACGAGGAGAAATCCCTCCTTAACCCTCCATGAAACCTCCACGGCCGCACATTTTGGGAGTGACCTGCGGTATCTCGAAGTCACTGGGATTAATTGCAATTTTGTAATCTTTTTTGTGTCCCTTGTTGTTTGGTTTGTTTTCCTTTTAAATTTTCTCTTTTAAGCTTGTCTTGTAATTTTGGTTTTGCGGAGGTGTTAGATTGAAATTTGGGAGCGGGTTTTTGAGCACGGAAATTTCTAGGTTAAGGTACACGCAACGTGGAATTCTCGCGAGGTTACCTTTATTCATCTTCGCCCTTTCATGCCTTCCTCTTCTTGACGCTCAGTTCTACAACCTTCACAAATTTTGCATTTCTTTTTTGAGACGGCCATTTAATAGGCATAATGCCATTAATTGAGCAAGACCTTTCACTTACCCTACCTACATATAAACCTCCACCCTTCCCATTTTCATTTCAAATCTCCATTTCAGTTTGAAATTCCCTCTCCCTCCTCTCTCTATAGCCAACCATGGTGAGGCAGCGGTGGACATGCTTCCGACTGGGTCGTAGTTATACTTCCTCACATGCGCCTCCTTGCCCTCCGGCTGCAGTATTGTTACTCTCGGTCGTAGCCGTTGTTGCCACCAGCGGCCTAAAATTGTCATGCCATCTTGTTCTGCTGCTTTTGCCACCAGGCGATCCTGTAGGCTCCTCTTGATGCCCTTGCAGAAGAGATACCACACTCGGGTTGGACCTCGGGCCCAGGGGAGTCGCTTTTTAGGTCGAGGCTTTGCGGGCCACGATCCTGCACCCGTCGAGGCATTGCGGAGTCTATGCGGAAATTGTCCCGGCCTCATCTGTCGGTGGCCATATTTCCCTGGCCCCATTAAGGAATGCTGATTGCGGTAGGGATGCGCATGCGGAGGTTCATTATGATCTCCGGGACTTTTAGGTTCACATTAAGGTCTCCTGACTCTTCCCAAGACCCGGAGCTCCGAGACTTGATGCTACTAGCGCAGTACTCCTCGAGCCGCCTGATGACACTCGGGTCGCTTTTCACCTCGGGGTGGTCATTGAGTTCTACCACACGATGACATCCAGGGGCGAGCCCAACCCGATAGCTCTTCATTTCTCCATCGACGACCGGCTAGGGATACTCAGGGCCTCTGACATCACAACTACTTTTAATCTGCCGGTGGTCCTCGCCAACTCGGCAACTTATAGGTAGTGGCCCCATCCCTCGCCCAGGAGATGGTCCGTCTTCTCTCCGGGGACACTACCGCCGGACATTATGTTCAGAGGCGCCTCCCCGCGCGCATAAAGGCCTTATGCACTGGCTACCAGGGTCTAATATTTTCCCGTCCAAAGATATAGTCCTGCAGGAGAGGAGCCATCTGAGGCCCTATAATCGCATATCGAGGGTTTCCCGTTCAGCCTAATCTGAGCTTATTATGACATCCTTGTTTCACTTCTCGAAAAGACAAGGTCCATCGCAGAGTTTACCCCGAAATAGTCCACTTCTATTATTCCCGCGAGACTTCAGGTTAGGTGTTAGAGCATACCGCTTCTCGAGAGCCTAGATCGAGTGTCGTCTGGATCGCGAGGCTATCCCACGGTTGATCGATGGCACACTACGCCCGTTCCTATCATCTTCAAACCTCCACCCAAATTCGATTCCACCCGAGGACTAGCCCCTACAAAGAGAAAGCACACTGAGGAGCCCTGTGCTCCAAATTTCGCCTCCGGTGGCACATCGCCCAGCGCTCCGCCTCGTGGCCATCTATCCCTCCTGTGCCCTCGACCACCATGCTTACTGCCCATTCAGATATTGCTGGGTCGAGCACTTCCAAGATAAATTTCAACAATGCACCATCTTCACCCGGACTTTTTCACCATCATGGATACAAATTCGCATTAATTCTCCGCCTCACACGATTACTCAGGATCGCCCATGCGTTTCTAGCGATAGGATGACTCGCATTGAGGCTACCATGGCTCAGACCAAAGCCATACTGGCATAGAATCAGGCCATCCTTATGCAGATCCAGAGTCACCTGGGTCTCCTTGCAATCTCCCCGTATGTACCTGCTTAGGCCTTTTCCGCTCCTACTCCAAGAGACCTTCCTCCTCCACCAAATCCGCAGCACTCGATGTGCTAGTAGCCGCAGCGCTTGCGTACCTAATTCGCCGGCAACACCCAGCCCGCCCGTGCCGAGGACACCTCTTCACCTACATCGACCGAGAGGTAGCACTTCCTCCACTACCTTTCCAATCCACACCTATCAAGCACAATGGTACACTCGTCGGGGAGCACAAGGAAGTGATCTTCTTATACTGTAGATATCAGTTTGTTTTACACTTTTCGAATCTACTGCATGTATAAGCAAAGCCCATTTTGAATGTTTAATGGCTTGCTTTTTGCTTCTTTTTTGAAAAAGCTGAAAATTTAGTGATATACACTGTTATACATCGTGGTCTACTTTCTTAACTCATTTGCAAACATGTCTCTATTTTATGGTTTTGCCTATCCTTTAAGTTGAGAAATTGAAACACTGCCCAATGCCATTGATACTAGATTTGTTCCATGCATGATTAAGTGGTTGGTCAGTTTAAGTCCCCTGATATTCAATCTTTTTCTTTCACTTTTAGCTAGCCACACACTGTGCACATCAGTTTTCTGTAATAACCTGAGAAACTGCATAACTCCCTTATCGTGCAAACCTATCCTAGTTTCGTTGACCACCTGTAAAAGATTATGGTTCTATAGAAGGCCAATGTGTCTTCCAAAATAAAGTTAAGAGAAAAGAAAAGAAAAAGAAAAAAAAGAAAAAGAAGAAAAGAGAAGAGAAAATCCAGAACGCTTACCTTGAAACCCGAAAGGCCCAGGGGTTTACGACGAAGTCTTAAAGCCTGTGTCCTAAGCCTTAGTCAGTTAGGAGCCACCGACCAGTGCGCTCGCATGGGTGGATGGGTGAGGTTTAGCGAGTCGTAGGTACTGGAATTTCGAATTCATTCGGAGTTCGGGGTGAAACCCGAGGAGTTAGTGGTTGAGAGATCCTCATGACTTGATGCCCTAAACCTTAGTCGGGTCGAGTCATTTGCACCCGCTAATCTGACTTGGTGAGGTCGATTTGCATCGCACCCTACGACATACAAAAAGAAATATGACAAAGAGTGGAACCAGAGTTATTTAGTTGGTCAAGGTGCTAGATTTCAAGAAGAATTTAAGTTGGGGAGAGGCTAGGCAGTGTTATCGCTGAAAATTGGACTACATAAACACTTAGATTTCAAGTGGAAGTTTCGTCAATTTCCTGGGATAGATACTCTTCCGAAACTCGGGTCCTCAGAGGACATTTATTTTCCCAAGCTGGTTCTTTGTAAAAGGTCTCAATCATCTTCACACCGAGGAGGGCACATTGTCCATACACTTTTGAAAATACCATCCTCAGATTAGCATAACTTCTATCCATTTTCCTTCTATTATCAAGTAAGGACTACAGCAATGCTCTGGGCTTGGGGAGTGATTAGCGCTCAAATAAAGGTTGTTTTAAGCCTTGTTTATTGCAGGTTTTGAGCACTTTTTGTGTGCTAATCAACTTAAATAACCCAATTGATACATTAAGGTCCCGGCTATACTATTGATCATATTTTGTGGATATTTTTGTAGTTTTGCATTCCAATTACACCATATTCTTCATGTCGATTCAAATACGATGAACCCGAGCCGAACTCGAAGCTGCATGTGCAAATCAAAAGGAAATTGAGCAAAATGCGTATGAGAGAAGATAGAGGAATTTTGCAAAGTTATGGTAATTTTCAAGAACTCATTGAATTTCGCAGCTTGCGAAATTTCTCAGGTTGCCCTGTATGTTGTATTGACTGCTTTTTGACCGTATTTTATGGCTTTTTACCAAAATGCCCTTAATGTAATTTTTGTTCTTTCATACTTTTATGTAATTTCACACTCGGTGCACTATAGAAGCTCACTAAGCCTATGTAATGCATGCTAGCCTTAGCCCATCAATAAATTGGTGCTAAAGCTTTCAACTTTCCCGCATGTGCAATTTTCTGTCACTTTCTCTCCCTTTCTGGCATTTTATCACATGCCAAACATCCTTTGAGGATGACAACTCAAGGGATGCTTGGCTAAACCTCTCTTATTCTTGAAGAGGAGGACCACTGGGTTAAAGGTTTAAGGTAATACACTGGCCCTCTCGTTATCAACGCAGTATCTATTATCATTTATGTTTCGCATCTCACACGTGGCTCAACCCCCGTGATATACCCCGAGTGGATAGTACTCGCAAGTTTCAAGGCCTCGCGATACTTATTGCTAGATCCACCGATGCTCAATTAGCTGCCGCCATTAGCTCTGCAGTTAGATCCAATGTGATGGTCCTAACTACTTTGAACATTAATGGGTCATAAACGCTGCATATACTAGAATAAACTTTAAGTGGTTTAGTTTTTATAGCCAAACCGATCTCGCTCGAAACGACTATAGGTCATCCCTCCTAGCGAGGGAAAGACTCGAGGACATAGCTTACCTTAGAACCCTAGCCCGGTTCGAACTTCAAGGAGTTCTTTTACACTTTATTTCTACATTACGGCTTACAAGCAATCAACCTCACTGCTTAATTAAAACCCCAAATCCAAAGTGGAAACACCAATTTCAATCAATCGTGATCATTTAACATGAAGAAAACCCATCCTCGAAGTTCGACCTAGGGTACTATACAGTGAGTTTTTGCTACTACTAGCAGGGAATCCTAGGATACAAATTTTGTCGATTCGAACACCTATCGTGGCATGAATCAATACTCCGGCTACTAAAGTCGCTCACCATTCAGCCACCATGGTCGGGCAGGAAAAAGGGTTTCCTAAACTAAACTAAAAACAAAACAAAACAAAATACAATAGGGTGTGATCAATGTCCACTCACAAGGAAAGGAGTAATATTGGGAATATAACTCAAGGAAAAATTCCAGGGTTGATTGTTTCCATTAATGCATTTATGGTTTATATTCATTAAGCGTTGATTAAGTGAACATACACTTGTACATGTCCAAGGAATTCAACATGAGGTTTACACTTTCGTGTCTCCCCTCAATTTCTCACACCAACTCCCTATTCTCCTTTCGGTCCATCTAGGTCATTAAATATGGTACTTTTATAAGGTAGTGCTTTCCTTGGAAATCCTATTAGTCACCTATCGGTCCATATAATAGGACTATTTACCACGCCGATCGATCACCTTCAAGATATACGATCCTCACATAATGTTGAGATGGTGCTACTCTAATGAAATCCATCTAGTACTAGGCATTCCCAATCTCCTAAACTTTTCGACAGGGTTAATTAGTATTTCAATTAACTAATTCATACCTTAAGACCCCGGCTAGATTTTAGAGTGCGTAATCCAAGCGGGCCACTAAAGTCAGTTCTAAGATGGGAGCGAAGACCTGAATCCTGCATGGATTAGTTAGTTAAAACCATAATAATCCTAAGAACTACACCAACTAACATCCACACAAGCATGAGTTCACAAAACCATTCTTCTAAAAGATACATAATCAAACATCAATTTAAACAATTAACCATAGAGGAAAGTTTAGCTACTCATTACAACCCACAAATCTATCAAAATCATGTCTAATAAATCCATAATATTGAAATAGATGAGAAGAGAGTGAGAATTAGAGATACAAAACAAATATGAGATGAGAAATGCTCCAAACTCAGCTCCAAGGTTGAATGAGATCCTCTAGTTGATAGATTCTTCAATATCACACCAAATCCAAATTAAAATAAACAAAAACACAAACCCTAAAGGATTCCACAGAGGAGAAACCCCAAGGAGGGTGTTCTCCTTCTCAAAACCGAACTCCTCTACAAGTATAAAAGAACAAAAATTTATGCTTTAGGAAATGGGCCTTAAAAAGGGTAAAATAATTTTTTGCAAGGTCCAACTACCTCTGGCAACCAAGAGTTTTTTTCTTTCTGATGGATTGCTCCGCCAAGGTGAAGGCACTTTCACCTTCACCCTAAGAGCGCACCTTCACCTCGATGGCCTTCGGCCAAGGCTTAACAATGGCTTTGCCATGGAGAAAACACCTTATGACTTCAAATGATCATAACTCTCTCATTCGACCTCCAAATGCAATGATTTTGGTCTCTACAGAAAATTAAGAGAGATTAGAATCTATATATATCAAGGTTGGAGTCATTGGAAGCCATTTGGTAGATTGAAAGTACACAAACTTTGAGGGGTGCTGCTTGTGGTGTTTTGGAAAATCCTCTCTTGACTTCATGAGGCAGTATCTTTTTTCATTCAAACTCCAAATTGGGTGATCTTAGAAATTTTGAAAATCTTGGAAGGTGTGGAATCCATTCATATCATGCTTGAACCCATGGGAGGTCATGTTGCAACCCAAAAATTCATATTTTTGGCCCTCTTTATGCTTTCTTTGCTTCAAAATGTTCCTAGAGCCATAAGATGATAAAATTAAGCATTAGAGCTGTTAAAAACACCATAAAAGCATATGATTGATAGGTGATTAATGGTATAAAAGAATGTATGAAAAGCACTTATCAACTACATTATTAGGGTCTTATGTTGTGATACAGTCTGGGACCGCATTCTTAGGTTAGAGTTTAGAATAAATTAGTTTGTATGGTAGATCATATAGTTATGGATTCATAGTTGGTTACAGTTCACTTGTTTGCCTCATCGGTTTCCTTAATTCAGGAGGCTATAGTTAGACTTGGTTAGATGATGGATGGGTAGTATGAGTGAGTTTTGCATGCTTATGATGATCCTGAGATAGTCGATCGTGATACAATGATTGGTTTAGAGGGTTGAATTTTGGTTTAACGTCATCTACATATGAGAGAGACAGACTACTTCACTT
Source organism: Tetrastigma voinierianum (assembly GCA_016808115.1). Classification (NCBI taxonomy): domain Eukaryota; kingdom Viridiplantae; phylum Streptophyta; class Magnoliopsida; order Vitales; family Vitaceae; genus Tetrastigma; species Tetrastigma voinierianum. The sequence continues at coordinate 54,485 of JAEQBH010001094.1, read as the reverse complement.
ACTTAGGTTATACTTGGATGTTTTTGCATGATCATAGGGAGATATGTTAGAGCTCTCCTTTATTGCTCATTATATGTTGCTGATGTCACATGCTACACCATTATAGTGAGCAAGGAACAAAATATTTCCAGAATTATGATATATCTATTTGATTTTACTGACATATCTAAATATTGGTGGATGTTTTGACAAAAATATCTAGCAAAAAAATTAACAAAATATTTTGAAATTCATGGAATACTTTGTCGAACTATAAAAAAGGCATAGATAAACAAATATACACTTGTTGAAGACGATATTCATTATAATTTATCGAGAAATTACATCACAATACTCATTTAAAACCAAAATGAAAACCGATGTGGCTCCATTACATTATTTGATGAAAGGATCCCATCTTGATGAAGACAATATTTATAACAAGATCTTCAAAATATTGAGATAAATCACAAAGAAAAAATAATTTAAGAGTTAAATGGAGCTTGGATGTGTATGGATGAGTTTGTAAAGAAATTGTATGATTTTAAGGATATTTATAGAATTTTTTGGAGTCAAACTAGTCATTAGACTATAAAAAAACCATTGTGATTTAATTCTAATAGTTGGATTGATCAAGTCAAATAAATAATATTTACCCATTTACTCGGTATATTTTAATTATATTTTATCATATATTCTCATATTTACCGATATTTTACCGATATTTTTTAAGAAATTCCAGCACATGCATGTGTGAGATAAAGTCTCAAAATTTCACAGAAATTTCATTGAAATATTGGGAATTTTTGATATTTTGTCGATATTTCGATGAATTTTCCGATTTTTTGGCCAACCAACTATCAGTTGGCAATATTGTTTCGGGACCTACCGATAACCTGATATTTACTTATTTCGAATCGAAAAATCAAAATTTTGTTCCTCGACACGAGGCAATTTGGCCTGAGTCCTAAGGATTTAGTAAAGGGACTCCTGGGGTGGAAGCTTGCACTCCACCTGTAGAAAGCAGATCTACACATTATCAAAGAGCTGACTTTAGAGGGAGTTGCATGATTGATGGACTTAGATGGAAACCAATTCTCAAAGCCAACCAATGTGGATCGACTAAAGAAGTTTTACGTTTGAGATCATGGTTGCAAGATGGGTGGCCATCATTTCAGTTAGCCACATACCTTATCACATGTTCCTCACATTTTGATCGTTGCTAGCCCATTGAGCATCATGCACGCATATTAGCCTATCTTTTTTTTCTTGTGCCTTGCTTATCTTTTCATACCTGGGATAGGGGCCCTATGAGGTGTGGATGCCTTAGTTTATGGATCTTATGGACATATTCTTTACATCACCTTACCATTCTACTTCTGATGTTTTCGCCTGATTTCAGAGTTTCTATGTTCTCATATGATATTCAAACTCATTAGGTTTTGTAGTTCATTTTTCTCCGGAAGTTATTATAAGATAAATGCTGATTTTTTTGGCATAAAAGTGATAATTAACTCATATTTCATTTTAAGGTGAAAATACAAAGTAAACTCATATTTTAGCGTAAATCGAAGAAACCAAACCAAGTAGCTATAATTAAGGTCAATGACTGAATTGGTCACAAGAAGCTTAGTTGCCAGCCATCCCAAGTCACGACATCAACAAATTCATCTTCGAAGAAGAAATATAAAACTTGAACAAGTGAAGTCGCTTAATTTGAAGCTAGCTGAGGCTTCAAGTGACAGTGCCATGACGCGGGTCAAGACTAAAGGAACAATAAATGAAGAATATGTCGATGATCATTTTATATGCTATCGCGACAAAAGATAAACATGTCGCTACATAACTCGAGGTCGCGACAAGGATCCTGCTCATGGCTTTTACAAGAGAGGCCTTCGCAAGTAAAAGAAGTCGCAAACTAGTTTTTAATTAAAGGGAATAAATTGAAGTCGCGACATGCTATACTGTGTCTCGACATGAAAACAGAACTTAAAGCCTGATAAGAAAATAGATATCGCGACCACTCATTCACGCCGCAACCTTAAGAAGAGCCAGAGCAGAGGGGAGGGAGGTCGCGACATCACTTTGATGTCGCGACCTGGAAAATAGTTGGAAAGAAAGAAATCAGTTGCAACGTGGAAATGAGGTTGCAACCTGAAGAAAAGAAATGGAAAGCAAAAGAGGTCGCGACATAAAATTGAAAGTTATGAAGACAAGAAAAACACCAACAGACCATAATTAAAATCAAAGCTTCAACACAGTCGCTTACAAAACAACAAAGTGGCTGCAACCTAAAAAATGATGTCGCGGATGTGACCGAGGTCGCGACATCAACACCGGCGAACATCAACAAAAGATGTCGCGACATCACTGATGTCGCGACCATCGATCAAGGCTTTGCAAGACAAACCAGTTGCAACAAAAGAAGAGGTCGATCGATCACGAGCCATCAAGAGACGATGTCGCGACATCAACTCGAGGTCGCGCGACATAGAAACGCTGAGTCGGGCTTTTCTTTGATTTCCACCGAGCATTTTTAGGATCTCGGCCTGCATTCTTTTACGCATAAATAGATAGTTTTAGAATAGTAAAGCAGTTTTCTCCTTCTTCACGACCCAGAAAAGGGAAAAGAAGACGAACTCAATGTATATTATAGAGTAGATTTTTATTTTTAGATTTTTTTTAGTTTTATTTTCTGGTTTTGAATCTGCGAACTGTGCAGAAACGAGTAGAATTGGATTTTTAGTTTTATTATTTTTCTTAAGCATTAATGGTCTGAAATTTATGAATCTAGACGAATTTATGGAATTCATTTCTTCTCGCTTTATTGCAATTACAAAGGGTCGTGCGTGATCTGCATCTACTTCTTAATTCGCAATGCAGTAATCAAAACGTAGCTCAGCTGATTTGATTTACATTTAGTTACAGCCTTTCCCGCATTTATGTGAGAATTAATTGCCCGATTTACTTAGCTCTGTCGTTAATGGATAAGTTCCTAATGGTAGTAATTTTAATACCAATTTATGGAATGTATCTTGCTCGAGCATTCAGGATGCCTTCGAGGACATAGAGACTCGAGATTCCCGAGAGTTTATATTATTTTCTGGTATGTCTCGAATACTATTGGATCGAACTCGTCGAGCTCTCGAGTCTATTTGATAAATCCCCCATCTCGCTTCATACTGAAGTAGAGGGGTGTATTTATCAAATATAAATGATCAGAGTCTGTTCCCAATCTAAGCAAGTTTCAATCCTCGCGGTGTTAGCTTAGATCCGATCAAGGGAAAGTGGATAAACCCATAGATCCGAGGCCTGTTTCACCACTAAGTAGTGGAAATTTTGCGAGAATCTTGAGAAGGTAAAGCAAAGTCTCCGTCACAACAGAAACGGGTGAAGTATTGAGAAAGAAAAAAATACCCGTGAGATCTTGGGTAAGAGAATGTGGAATACGTGTAGCTGGTTTGATCTTGCCTTCAGAGAAGCAAGGATATTAAATCGAAAAGGAAATCCAATTCCAATAATTAGGAAATTCGACAAAATTCAGATCCATACATAGAATAGAGCAACTGGATGAAGGCCGGAATCTGACCGCCCACTGAGATTTCATTGATGGTTTTCGCTTTCAAGAAACTAATTCAATCCATTCTTTTATATACAATTTATTTAGTCATTCACTTTGTTTAGCTTAATTGAAACATATTCAATAGTATAGGATTTTTTAATTTTGTCATTTTGATAAAACATTCATTATGAGTTTTGAGTCCAAATAGTATGAAATTCTGGGTAGTCGGGTAGTCGACTGCACTCGCTATCAATCTCCTCGTGGGAATGATACCCGGACTTACATTCGCATTTATTACTGTATGACCTGTACTTGCAAAAGTGTCATAAACCGAACTCTATTTTTAATTTCAACATTAAGAGAAATTTATTTTAGCAAGCAAACTTATCCAAAGTGACATGGGTATAAGAGAATTGTAAGGCTCAGAGCTATGTGTTAATTGAGGGGTTTTAGTCTATATAGAAAAAGCGCTTAACATCATCTTATTCTTTTATTTGACATCTTGTTTTGTCTCATTCTTTCCAACTTAGGATTGGCACCATTCTTCTTACTACATAGGCTTGTCATGTCGTCCCATCACCCATTCTATTGACATTTACTATATGGACCTTTCGTTTGAAAGGTTCATGGCATTTCATCGGGAGTTGGTTTATCGCCGATATATATTCGCTCATTGTCATATCAATATGTTCTTGTTTGTTTTATTCAATTTATGCATTAAAAAAAAAAAAAAAAAGAAAAGAAAAGAAAAAGAAGAAAATAATAATAATAATAAAGCACTGTGTATGTATTCGATATCAATATTCCTTTAGTATGTATATGAATTTATGAGGACTATCATTTTGAGTGTATGTATTACTTATGGGAGTTTGTACTTGAGCTTCTCGAGATCCCATTATCTTGTGCTTGAGTATGTATATATCATTTGAAGATCATTGTTATGAGTGTATGTATTACTTATGGGAGTTTGTGTATGAGCTTCCCAAGATCATAGTATCTTGTGCTTGAGTATGTATATTGATTTATGAGGAACATTGTTTTTAGATTAGGTATCACTTATGAAAGCTCGAACGTGAGCTTCTCGAGATCTCAGTATCATGTGCTTACTTTGAGATCTTATTAGTGGTATGTGAGATGATTGATCCTCTCCTAAGGGCTCTAAGTCAGTGTCATATTCATCATCACATCTATCGAAGACATGCCTTCCCTATGAAGTGATTTGGGTTGATTCATCGTATCATCATCAGTCTCTCTCTTTTTCCTTATTGTTATCTATTTTCTTGACTTCATACCTCTCATTTTCACATTTATCTCCTTCATATGTTTATTGATTTTAAGTCTGATGTTTCACTCTACATCCTTGTCATTTTATCTATCCCACCACTGCTATATACACATCTCCTTTATTACAGCCACACTGCTACATACATCATCACATCAACACTACTTCCAGAGGTAGAGAGAGAGAGGTAGATTACGTCTGACCCTCACTGTCACAGACTTTACTGATGAGGCATTCACACTAGAGCGTGGGTTTGATCTTTCGTATTTGAGCCTAGTTTTCTTCTCTCATTTCTTTTACTTTATCACCCTAAGTCTACATTATGGCCACTGTCGTAAGACCACCTTAAGTCCATGAAATTTAGTGTTTTCTTTGACAACATCTACTTGGAAAGGTATCTAAGACTTGATTGATATCTGGACATTATCATATTGTTTTTTATGGGATATGCCTCACTAATGTTCAAATTTGTTTCTAGTTACGATTCTGGATGACTCGAGGTTGCCTCTCTTTATTGATGGATGCATGGATTTTGATCGATTACAGGCAGCATTATATGCTATACTAGTATACCAGAATATCCTAGAAATATACCCTAGTTGTTTTCGACATGTTTAGGGTATATTAAAAAGCTAAATAGGAATTTTCGGGAAATAAAACGAGAGAACCGAAAGGAATATTAGAGACAAGGGTAAAGTGGTCATTTACCATTGGAGGACATAAAAGTCATAAAACAATAAGGTTATATGCAATTATGGAATTTGAAAAAAGATGGATTCCAAAGATAATACGATAAGTTAGATTGAGATTAATAAAGAGAGAAAGGATCTAAATGCAAAAATGAGAAAAAGAATTAAGAATGCAAAGGCCAAACATGGCCTTAACTCAAAAATTGGATAATATCAATTGGTCTCTCATTTTTGAGAGACCAAAAACCGTAGAGAGAGAAGAGAAGGGGAGAAGAAGAAGAAGAGGAAGAGGAAGAGAAGAAGAAGAGAAGAGAAGAGGAAGGGAAGAGCAAAAAGGTATGGAACTATGAATTTTTGTATGGAATTCTAAAGTTTTGTATGAATTTCCATGCAATTGTATGGTTAGTAGCTTGTCCCAAACCTAGGGTTTGTTAGATTTCATAACTAAAAGATTTCTTGAAAGTAGATCAAAACCCTAAATGGTACAAGATGAGTCTCAATCCTCCCTCGAGGTTGGATTCATGGTTAATATAGTGACTGAGTTAGGGTTTAGAACAAACCCTAACTAATCTTTATATTTGGTTTATGACCCATTTTAGGAGTAATTCATGAAAGGTTTTTGAAGAGAGATAAGTATTGAAAGATGATTTGAGTAAAATAGAGATTACAAGATGAATTGGAGTTTGCTTTGATGTATATAGATTATCGAGTCGATATAAAGAAAATATGGAAAATGCAGAGAAAAACCACCTTTCTGAGACAATTCCTTGAAGGGCAGACCGGTACCAAACAGAGGTACTCCGCATTCATGTTCGTCTTAATCGGTACCCTGCATCGCATCTATCGTCTATTTGACTGCCTGTATTTAATATAATCAATATTTTCTATCTGATTTGAGTGATTTAAGCTTTTGGTTAAACTAGACTTCAAGGAGAAATAAAACACCTTGAAATAGCTACCTTAGAATTCTGGACTTATGTGGCCCAAAATTCACTCAAAGAGGGGCTATGTGTCTAAGCAAATTCTCGTCGCTGATCGTAGTAATCGCCATTTAGGACATAACTCGAGTTTTGGTGCTCCGATTTGGGTGATTCTAGTTGGAGAAGAACCTTAGCACCTTAGGTTCAAATGAATACAAAGAACTAGTGTTAGGTATGGTGTTAAGACCCCGGAAAAATGAGTATTACAAACTGTCCCTAGTGTAGATTTCAGAATCGACTAGTTTGGCAAGGAAAATGCCATAACTTTAGTTTGGACAACAAATGGAATGATTCCAATTTCTAAGTAAAGTAGATTCATAGAGGAACAAGAAAACATGAATGAGGTGTGAATACATAGGTATCATACCGTACAAGTATATGAAATTCCATATGTATAGACGTGTTTATGAAACATGAAAACGAACTGAAACATGAACCTGAATATGTAAGGCAATATGTCATAAACACATAATGTGGCTAAGAATGCCCCTATTATAGGATAGTAGGTTACTGAACTCATCATATAATTGTAAGACTACCCAAGACCAGATATTGAATGACATGGCACCTTTGTTACGTGAGCAGACACGTATAGTAATTTCTGACTCTCTCGAGTAAAGGTAACGACACTCTCCTCGATCGTGCTTCTCGGCACATTAGTACTTCGGTACTCTCTAATTAGTGCGACGGCACTCTCTGACCATGCTTCGGCACATTAGTACTTAGATACTCTCTGTTTAGTACTTCGGTACTCTTTGATTAGTGCCACGACACTCTCTGTCAGTGCTTCGACACTCATGCTTCAGGCTACAAGACCTCAAGATCAGACCGACCTTCTGGCATGATATTTGTGGTTAAGGCCCTACTCATTTTATGATTGGTCTGGGTAATGTCACAATGATATGGACCGAATAAGAATCGTATCAAAGAAATGTACATCGCTTCCATCGTAATGTAATCTACTGCACCTCGTATAAGATATGTCTCGGTAGTGACCTATGGGTACTTTTGTACAAGTAAAATCTCCGGTGAGTACCTACTTCGCACTCCGTATCTGGTAAGAGCAAGCTGCTCTAAGTCCTTTAATACGTATAAGATCCGAACACAAGATATGTCTGAATACAAGTATAAGATCCGAAATACAAGTATATGTCTGAATACAAATATAAGATCCGAACATACGAATAAGCTCTCGTTAAACAAAGAGGCAAGATCCGTGAAACAAGGATATGCTCCATAGTACAAGTATAAGTTCTGCAGTACCTATGGGTACCCTCAAGTAAAGGTTTAAGCTTTGCAACCTCACGAGATCCGGATAAGTATTAGTCCGATGTAGTCTAAGTAGATGTCCTTTAGAGATTTGAATAATTATAAGTCCGAGACAAGTATAAGAATAAGTCCGATATATATGTCCTTTGGGAGATCTGAATAATGATATCGCCTCGATATGCATGCATGTGTCTCGGGGAGAGTTGAACAAGTAGTACTTACGTACTTCCGTATAAGAATAAGTTCCGCAATACCGCATAAGTTCCGTACAAATATAATCTCTATAAGACTCCATCGGTACCTTCGAACAAGTGTAAACTCTGTATTATAAGTATAAGCCCTATCGTATACGTATAAACTTTGTAGTACCTAAGGGTACCTCTGCATAAGCATAAGTTCTATGAACTCCTACGGGAGATCTGAGATAGATATAAGTACCAGTACGTGTATAAGTACCTCCGTATAGTATACCAGAATCTTACTAATTAATCAAGTATAAGCTTGAGATAAGTATGAGTATGGATAAGCACTCCGTATAAGTATATAAGAAGCTCCAAGATCGCGACACGCAGGAAATCTACATATATATGTCCCACGGAGATAAGTATATATGTGTCCTAATGAGATAAGTATAAGTGTCCTAATGAGATCTAATAAGAATAAATCCAAGTGTGCCTTGAAAGGCAAGATAAGAAGTACCATATGCTTGCAGTACGCATTATGTAATGAGCTCAGAATTCATGGGAGATCCGAATAAGCATAAGTTTGTTATAAGCATAAGTAATTGTATGTCTATTTTATGAATGCACAAAATTCTGATATATGTTATCGCTTTTATGCTTAAAATGTGTATATGCATAAGACATATGTTTCACTGGGCTGTGAAAGCTTAGCACGGGTTTTTAATCCGTGTAGGTACAAGAGAAGACGTCCAAAAGCTTCCGCATACTGCTAGGCAGCATACTAGTAGGGGTTCACTACATGTAGTTTATGCGCTCTGATTTGTAAATGTAAAAGTAAAATTTTTTTTGTATATGTAAATGGGACTCAGTATATGTGTATAGATTTTGATGGACACCACCCGTGTAGTTCTTTGTAGATGCAAATGATTTTTGTTATTACGTAAATTGTTTGTATAACGTCGTACTAGTGTTCAAATTCTCCGAGAAAAAAAAAACAGAAGAGTCTTAGTATATAGCCTCGCTACCGACTCTGGGTCGGATCAGCCATTCAGTCGGACTGAATCGGGTGCATTAATACCCCCTATTCGTCGGGATCATATGAAGTTGTTGGTTTGAGTAGACAAATTCTTGCTGAGATGTTGAGTCGAATTTGCATATTTTGGGGTTTCATCACGTCTCTATTGGACGTCATACTAGGGCATATCCCTTATCTTTCTCAGATCATACGTAGTTTGCTTCGTTTTGTGCATATAGTCCTTACGAGAGATTGATTTTGTTATGACATTTTTTGTGATTTCATCATGTTTTCAATAGATGCCACATTTGGGCATAGACCTTACCTACGAGATCATCTGCTAGAGTTTGTCGGGTTCAGGTAGACAATTCCATTGAGGACATGAGTCTTGTTATAACATTTTTGAACTTCATCATGTTTATGTTGGATGCCATACTTGGGCATACCCCGTTAGTAATCGGAGCATTTGGAGGTGGTTGGTTTGTGCAGACAATTTCCATCGAGAGGATGAGCCTCATTATAACATTTAAGGCAGATGTCATCTTAAAGCATATTTCCCCATTTGTTGAGATTTTATGGTCTTTGGAGATATGAAGATGGTTTTTACCGTGGATGATCTTCATTAATACATTTTTGCTTCGATATTATTTATTCAATGGATCTTTGTTTTGGTCTCAATCGGTCACTTGATTGGCTTAGCAGTTAACACATTCTACGTGGCATGTACCTCTACCTCTATGTAGCTTCCAGTGAATACCTTCCAATTCCACGATGAATACCTTCATCATCGGCCATCCTCTGACCTCCACTTGCGTTGATTTTGCAACCAGAAACAACTAGTTCCAAGAACCATAAATCCGGCCTCTTCTTCCATAGCATGAGCTCGCACATCTCTCTACCACCATGACGGACACCCTTCACTTTCATCTCCTTGTTATTCTTGCAAACTTTGCCGGTGGTATGTACATTCTGTATCTCCTTGTTGTATACATGCTGTATATAGAGTTCAAAGTCGCTCCCTCCCAGTCACTCTGTACTATTGAACTACATCATGGTTCAAAAGTCATGGATTCGATCACCTACTTGGACGGTCTCAGATCACTGTTTCGAGGTGTATCACTAAGTATTACCGACACGCATAATAAGATGATTAAAATGTTTAAAAAATTATTAGAAAAATATATATAATTAAGTGTTAAAAATTTAATAAAACAAATTTTTATGTATTTAATATTTAAATACAATTTTTAAGTCCAAAACGATGTCTTTTTAGCCATAAGTAAGATTTTTTAAAATTTCTCAGATATACTAAAACGACGCCGTTTTGGCTTAATGATCCAACCACACTACTTGGTTGTATTTAAAAAAACAAAAACAAATGACATCGCTTTTATGTCCTATGATAAGAACACGCCGCTTTAAGTGCTGAGTTTCATAAAGAGGAACCCTGTCTCTCGCATTTCCCGATGCTGCCCAAAAATGAAAACTCAAGGGGGCATGAAGAGGAAGAAGAAGAGGGAGAAGAAGGGGAGCAAAGATTGGAGAGTAGGAGACACACCTGCAGTCGAAGTCGAATGTGCGCCTTTGGACTTTGGAGTCGGAGATCTTTGAGCTTGAGGTAAGGCGGGAGCGAGTGGCGGCCTGCGAGTATGAGGAGGTAAGTTAAGTTTTACTTTTGCTAATTTCATCTTCTTCGCTTTCTTCTGAAATGCATTTCCAAACTTTAGATTCAAGGGTTCTTTGCGTTTGTTTTTCTGTCGAATCTATGAAATTTTTTTGATTTTTATTGTCGTGATTTGAAATTCAATCACGGATATCTTTGAAATTTTACTGTTTCAGAGGAATCTCTGAAAGTTTGAATTTTTTTTTAGATTTTTTGGTTCTTCGTATTCGATTCTCTATATTTTCACCGAATCGATCGAACAGTCCGCGAACTCCATTGAACCATCGAGTTTTACCGAGTTTTAACCGATCCATTCATATTTCGTATCTGGTATTAGTATTGACGCGGTTAGCCTCGAGTCGGTTAGGACTCGATCGATTTTTTTGATCCCTGCTATATATTTAACCATGAAAGCCTCTAGCGTTTCAAAAAAAGAAAAATACGCTATAAAAGTAAGGAAAAACCAGTTACGTAGGGATAAAGGGTCTAATGGGTTTCCGTTTTTTACTTTCAATGGTCTTTGATACCTTGGTTGATGGGAGCATGTGAGAGGCCCGGATCATAAAACTGCAAATTCCATCAGAACATGACACTTTCATCCCCAAATCTAAAGAGAAAAAAAAAAATATATCTTATCTCTATACCTCAACACCTTGGCTTTCCGATCCATTTATGATAATTGGATCCCTTGATTCCTAGTAGAAATGCTTCCGCCACCGCTGCAGTTGGGGAATCTTCTCCTCATAGTTTTGGTGGAGAATGGGGTGATCCCAATAACAGGAAAATGAGGGAGAACAAAGAGCCATGACTGCTATTTATGATGATGTTTGGAGCAAAGATGATGAGGGTGGGGTTGTGGGGGCGAGGGCATTTCATTTGTAATGGTTAAATGCAACGCAATGGGTATTATTTTTGGAGGGAGGATTTCAAGTTGATTCGTTTTTTTTTCCATAAATTTTGAGGTCTTCCACTGGTTCGTCCGCTCCGGAGAGGAAGAAGAATTTTCATGTTTGTTTTAAATTTTCGGGGTTAGGCTCAAATTTTCATTGGACAGAAGGGCAAGAGGGAAATCATTTTTTTCACAGGAAAACAATTTGAAATCAATTTTTGGTTCTCAATATGGAAATTAAAACAAAATGTATATAGAAAACCCAAACGCCCAAGGCTCTAGAAACCAGTTCCCGAGAGGATGTAGTAGCAGATAAGACAACAACTGTTGGTTTTATGTGTATTAAAGCCAATATAAGTATAAGAATTATAATTTATATTTATTGCCGCTGATTAGTGGGTCCCAAAGGGTCACACACAAAAAAGAATAATTTCGGTTAAAACAAAAATAATTATTTGATAATTATAATATTTATGATAATTAATATGAATTAATTTATCATAAATATTAGAAATATTAAAATTAATTATGAATTAATTTCTAATATTTATGAAATTACTATAATAATTCTCAATTAATTTCTCATATTTATGATAATTAATTATGAATTAATTCTCCTATTTATGGAAATTAAATAATCCTATTTATGAGGATAAAATCGATCTATAAATAGATCATAAAACTTGAAGTTATGATCATGAGATGATTCGAGGAACTAGCATATTAAGCTTTGAGTTAAAAATTCCCCGTGAGGATCCCGAGAGTTATTCGTGTGGGATACTCTCGAGGCCTGACGTGTGTGCGGCAAATGATCGGCTGCGATTCATCAGTTCACGTTGCTTTCTCAAGAATCTGCATATACGTATTTGCATTTATTTAAATTACATTTCCATTGCGTAAAAGAAGGTTTGATTCCTTACAGTGGTATCAGAGCCTAGGTTATTCTGTACATACGTAGATATAACTTTATTCGGTTACATATTGTATGTTAATTGTTTAAAAGTTATTAATATTCAATTTATCCCTCAATAAAATATTAAATCATTTGTTGTCTTCCATTATTATAGTTTAAATAAATTTTATTAGGAATAATTTGTTGAGTTAACTCAAGATTGTTCTACTAAAATTTAATTTTACTATGAGATTAGATCTCGAATAATGGGGTTTGATTTCTACTCAAAATACATGGCTTGTCGAGCTAACTCAAGTGTCAAGTGTTTTTTGAGACAAGAGATTATGAGACATATGTGATATGTGTATCAAAAGTTGATAACCTAATTATCTAGGAATTACAAAAGTTGTAATTATCAATTGTTGTTTACTTATTGAGATTATTTTAATTTATTGAGTTAACTCAAGATTAAAATAATTAAAATAAGATCCTAGCCCACTAAGAATTTTATAAAAAATTTTAAATAAATTTAAGGGATATTGATTTGAATGAATTAGTGGTAGCAAAAATATTTTGATTTTGTATATTGCATAAATACTTACTCTATCTTTACTTCTTATGTTGTAGAAAATGAACAATAACATGAATCTCGCTGCAATATTCTCGCTTGACAATAAGCTCACTGCTCCAATTTTACGGATCGTCCAAAATCTAAGAATTATTCTTAGACAAGAGAAGTTGTTATATGTTCTTGAAAACCCAATTCCTTCAGAATCCGTCAGATGATGATGTAGCGCCAAGGATGCGATAAAACATTCGGATGATTTCAAAGTGTTTGTCAGATGATGTCAGTATCCATGAGTCCCCGACGGTAAAAAAAGCAACATGAGGATATTAATGTTTTTACAATGCTTAATCACTTAAAGGTATCAGATGATAAAAGGGCTAGGAATGAAAGATATGATATCTCTCAAGAGCTCTTTCATTGCAAGATGGGAAGTGGGATCTTCAGCTGCAAACCCATGTGCCGAAGACATCGGACTCCATTGAAAAATTAGAGAAATTTGGGATATATGTTGACCGGATCTCATATTTGTATAAATATGCAGGAGGGTCTAAAGAAGTAGAAATTACAAGGGAAGTGGACTCACGGTGAAATGGAGAAGAGTTGCCGTATTAGCCGTAGGAATATACACTCTTTCTTTTTACCCAAAGGATTACCCTAGATCTAAAAGATTGTTATTTTGTTCCAAAGATTAACTAAAAATATAATATCTATTTCGCTTGGATTTCAGATCTGCTTTACGATTATTACAAAGAATAAAAGTTGTTCTTTATATCATGCTGATGTTTTTTATGGTCGTCATTTAACCACGGTTTATATATACTCGATCTAGAAAACCCGTTTTCAATATAAAACACAAAAACCTCAAAATAGATGATCTTAGAAATTCTTATCTCAGGGTATCAGAGACTCGGGTCATATAAATGAGAAACGCATAAACAAATTATATAAAAATGGCTATTTGGGATCATTTGATTATGAATCATTTGATAGATGCAAATCTTGTTTATTAGGTAAGATGACCAAAACGCCCTTTACTGGAAAGGGTGAAAGATCAATGAGTTATTAAGTCCATACATACCGATGTACGTGGACCTATGTCGACTCAAGCAAGAATGGTTTTTCATACTTCTCACGCTTACCGATGACCATTCAAGATATGGTCATGTATACTTAATGCTATGTAAGAGGTCTTTGAAAAGTTCAAGGAATATAAAGAAGTTGAAAAACCAATTCTGGAAAAAGCATAAAGTCTCACCGTCCCTCCTCCTGCTTCTCTCTCCGAGGTGGTGAGTACTTGAGCCAAGAATTTCAAGATTATCTGAAAGAAAATGGAATTCTTTCACAATGGACTCCACCTTATACGCTACAATTAAATGGAGTATCTGAAAGAAGAAACTGAACTCTATTAGATATGGTTCGTTCTATGATGAGCCATGCAAATCTTCCTAATCATTGGGGTATGCCCTAACATCGCCATATATCTATTAAACCATGCTCCTTCAAAGCTGTAGATTCTAATTCATAGAGATAGAGACATAGAAACCAAATCTAAACATTTAAAGGTCTGGGGATGTCCCGCTTGTAAAAAGGGAAGAGTCGACAAGCTTGATTCGAAATCGGATAAATGCTACTTTGTGGGGTATCCAAAAGAGAGTTTTGGATACTATTTTATAATCCCAATGAACAAAAAGTGTTTCGTTTAAGATATGCTACATTTCAGAAAGAGACATTCTAGAAATGGCTAGTGGGAGTCAAATAGAACTCATGAAGTTCGTGAACCATGTGCGTAAAAGAAAGAGGGAGCAAGAGTCGATACCATGATGATGCAAAGGTTAACAACTCAAGATACACAAGGTCAATATCAGATAATTAAGAGGATACGCCATCCTCCTCGTGAGGTATGATGACGTGTTTATCATTAATAATGATGAACCTACTACCTATAATGAAGTCTTATTAGATAAGGACTCAAATGGCTTCAAGCCATGAACTCGAAATGGATTCCATATACGAAACAGGTTCGACCTTAGTTGATCCACCTATGTGATAAAACCTATAGATGCAAATGGGTCTTCAAAAAGAAAACAAGACATGGATGGTAAAGTGTCTACCTATAAAGCACGATCGGTTACAAAGGTTGTTCACAAAATATGGTATCACTATAATGAAACCTTTCTACCTCAATGGCATTGTTGAAATCCATTAGGATAATACTTGCTATAGCTGCATACTATAACTATGAAATCGCAATGGATGTTAAGACTCAAGCTTAACTGACATTAAGGAAGAAGAGGTGTATATGATACAACCTGAGGGTTTTGTCTTGAAAGACCCTAATAAAGTATGTAAGCTAAGATAAGTCCATTTGATAAGCAAAGTTAAGCATCCAGTAGCTGAATATTCTGCTTTGGATGAAATAATCAAAATGTTTGGTTTCACTTTAAAACGGAAGATGAGCCTTGTGTATACAAAGATCATGGGAGTATTGTGGTTTTTTCATTTTATATGTGGATGACATATTATTATTAGGAAACACATACCCTCTCTTCAATCGCTTAAAGAGTGGTTATCGAAAAACTTCTCAATGAAAGATTTAGAGAAATGCAGAGTATTTAGAGTTAAGATCTATCGTGATAGATCAACAAGTTGTTAGGTCTCTGGTCACAATTGACATATATTGATAAAATGCTAAAGAAGTTTAACATGGATCAATCAAAGAAAGGTTATCTTCCCATGTCACATGGGATTCATCTTACATATGCCCAAAAGTTAAGGATGTCGAGGTACATAGCATGCAAAATGTCCCTTATGCTTCAGCTGTAGGGTCAATTATGTATGCTATGATGTGTACAAGGCCAGATGTCTCCTATGCTCTAAGTGTTACAAGCAAATTTCAGGCTAATCTTGGTGAGAGTCACTGGAAAGCAGTCAAAAAATATTCTTAAGTAACGAACTAAGGATTTATTTTTTGATTTATGGAGGAGCCGAGCGCTACAAGTACGCGGATTTATCGATGCTAGCTTTCAATCTGATAAAGATGATTGCAAGTCCTCAGTCTGGTTGCTATCTACCTTAAATGGTGGTGCCAAGCGCTGGAAGAGTTCCAAACAGACACTACAAATGCATTCTGCCAACGCAGGCCGGTATATTGCTGCTTCAGAAGCTGCTAAAGAGGTTGTTTGGATCAAAAAGTTCATTACTGAACTAGAAGTGGTTCCTTCCATAGCAGATCCCGATTTTGTTGTATTGTGACAACAATGGGAGTGGTTGTACGCTAGTTAGAGCCCAGATCTCATCATCGATCCAAACATATACTACGACGCTATCATCCGGGACAGGAGATTACGATGTACGAAGTAAAGATAGAGAAGGTTCATACAGAGGATAATATACCGATCCATCGACTAAACTTATCTGTATGATAGTCATGTATTTTCATATGGTTTGGAAGAATAAACATAATCGATGTAGTCATATGGATGAAAGCTATATATTTATTTAACTCATTGTGCTTTGATTTATGAATAATATATTATTTATCATTTTATATAATGTATATTTGATGATAAAGTCTTAGAATAATATATTATTATTCTTAAATATTCTTCTGACCGTAGTATTAACAAGAAAAGGACATCATAATGCGATAGATTGAAGACATATGATGATATGTGAGTAATGTGTGTCGAGAACATATTACTGAATGACCCATACAGAGATATTTTCATAAGGTTAGCTATTTGAGTGTCACGTGCTAATCTCTATATGATAAGAGAGTATAATTGATCCGACTCAGATCATAAGAGTACCTTTCGTGTTGGAAATTATTCTTTTACTCAATTAGTTCATACTTGTTACACTATGTATGAATAATGAAAATGAAAAACATGAATTGATAGTTTATGATCAATATAGGATTCATCACTCTACAGTGGAGAGTATATCTCGAAAGGTAACCACTTGTTGAAATGTCAACTTTAATGTTTACAAACAAATACGTAGATTTGTGAAAAGTTCTAAATTTATTTAATATTGATTTTCTAAACAAATGGTAAAATTAAGACAATCAGAGTTGATACTTACACCTTACTCGTACTAATAAGAGATATGATTTCGAAAGATAATAATTATACTAATCTGGGCCTACGAATAAGCGAAGTCGATCACTTGACTTTTCCTAACATTCGTACATGATGTCCGGCTAGAGACCAATTCGACCTATAAATATAAATTGATTAATTGTTGAATTAATGATAAATTAAAGTTGTTTAATTTATCTAATCTTAGAATTTCTCAATACTAAATCGACTTTTTAGTCCAAGTGAGTTTGTTGGTTTTATGTGTATTAAAGCCAATATAAGTCTAAGAATTACAATTTATATTTATTGCTTGTCGATTAGAACCTAAAGGGTCACACACAAAAAAAGAATAATTCTGGGTTAAAACAAAATAATTATTTGATAATTATAATATTTATGATAATTAATTAGAATTAATTTATCATAAATATTAGAAATAAATATTAAAATTAATTATGAATTAATTTCTATTATTTATGGAAATTAATTATGAATTATCTTCAATTAATTTCATACATTTATGATAATTAATTATGAATTAATTCTCCTATTTATGGAAATTAAATAATCCTATTTATGAGGATAAAATCGATCTATAAATAGATCGTAAAACTTGAAGTTATGATCATGAGATGATTCGAGGAACTAGCATATTAAGCTTCGAGTTAAAATTCCTGTGAGGATCCCGAGAGTTATTCGTGTGGATACCTTGAGCCTGGACGTGTGTGCCAGTGATCTACTTATGATTCACTGAAGTCATGGCTAAGCCAAGAACTACAGATGTATGTACAAATTTATTTAAATTACATTCGCTGCGTATAGGAATGTTTGATTTCTTACAACAACTACCTTTCTTTGAATCTCTATTTATGGTGGAGAATTATTGTCCTCCATCTCCGGTCCCGTCTCGATCGGAGAAGAAGCCATACTGTTATATATCGAAAAATGGGTGTTGGATGTGGAGGGAGAAGAGGATGGGTGAGGAAGAGGGGTGGGGAAAGAGGAGATCAAACTTGTTTTTTTTTTAAATTAAAAATTTTAGGAGCCAATTAGATAGTAACATGTGGGGCGAAGAGAGGAGAGAGAAGTCAATGAGAATTATTTTAACTCTTTGAGGGTCACCCGATGAGACAAATGTGAGATTATCTATATTTCGATCAATTTTTCAAACTTCCAATTTGAAAACCTAAATCTAAAATTAGTTTTCAAAATTCAAATTACATTATTAATTCTACATTTCCTTAATAAAATAGA
Organism: Tetrastigma voinierianum; assembly: GCA_016808115.1. NCBI lineage: Eukaryota > Viridiplantae > Streptophyta > Magnoliopsida > Vitales > Vitaceae > Tetrastigma > Tetrastigma voinierianum. The sequence continues at coordinate 36,182 of JAEQBH010001094.1, read as the reverse complement.
ATCTTGTGAAATTAATTTATATAAAAGATAAATGAGTTTAGTAGGCTCTATATTTCATGTATCATTTAAATAAACACTGACATATGATCTATAACTCAATTTCTAATTGATTGTGAATATTTTTCATTTTATTATTGCACTGACATTGTTTCCTAATTGATAATTTTTTTATATGACATCCAACACACATTTTTCTATATGACTTGCTTGCTTATTTACCTATTTATCAGTATATTTATTTATATATGTCTCGATGTGTTATTGTGTATTGTTATTGTTTATCTTTTGGTATCCAAGGGATCTATTAGCCAAAAACTATATTTTCTCGAGTTTATTTAGTAGAGACTCGACTTTAAGGGCTAACCTCCGAACCTAGATTCGGTTTTTCTCATATATGCATTTTTTTATTATGAGTCACATTTAGAGTTTTTTTTTAATTTTGTTTCATTTTAAAAATAGAACAAAAATAAGTGATTCTAAACCGTTTTTAAAATAGTTTTTCAAAATGAGTTTTGGATTTTAAAATATAAGCCGTTTTAAAAATATAAGCCAAAAAACACAGGCCCACAATCTAATAAAAAGGAAAAGTTAATATTATAAAATTTTAAAATATAACCTATTTATGATTTTTGGAAAAAAAAATTAGTTTATACATGATGTGCTACCATTTTCCGACTTTCCTTACAACCAAACAAACATTAATGTTAGGGAATGAGTAATATATATATATACGTAATATTAAAAAATTATAAATTATAAATAATAGTATTTAGATTTGGCTTAGTAAACCTTTATAGATATATTGTCAATATTGACTGTAATTCATCTTATTTCTTTTTCTCTTTTATCTTTATAATTTCGTAATGGAAACAATATAACATTTCACGGAACTTTATTCAAAGACCCTATTTCCTCCAATCTCAAGAAATCTTTAGACAAGTAAGATGAAAATAGTCTTGGGATTAATCAAGCCTCTTATTTTTTTACATAAGATTTCAAAAGAAGAAAAGTCATACTTTATAGAACAGTTATGGTTGAAAAAGTGGTTACAAAGATGAAAAGACTTATTGTCATCCTTAATCTCTTGAAATTGTAACATTCTAAAACATAAATATATGTTTAATTCACATATTAAACATATATTTAATCTTTAATGTTATAAACTTATGATTTTCTTCAACCTCATAAGTTTTGTAATAATCTAATACTTTATTCATATGTTTAATGCACACATTAATCATGGTTTACTTCCAAATGTTACAAACTTATTTTCCTCAACCTAATAATTTTTGTAACATTTCAAACTTTATTTATATGTTTAATGCATACATTAAACGTGATTTACTATCAAATATTACAAACTCATGATCTTCCTCAACCTATAAGTTTTGTAACATTTCATATGTTTAATCATGTCATTGCTAAATTATTTTGTAAAAACCAAGAGTATTTATTGATCCCAAAAACAATTGATCAATAATCAAAGGACCCAATAAATATATTACAAAATAATAACTTTATCGAACAAAGAAGCATATTAATGCGTAATGTCTAGAAAACATACTTGGCATATGGATCCTAATTGTCACGCCATTAGTTTCACAAATCAAGTAAGGAATGAGATCAAATAAAGCAGTTGAAGATGATTCTTCCTTTCTCCAAAGTGCTCCCATCAAACCCTTGTAAAATTCTAGGGCTCTATTTACTCATATATATATAGAGTACATGAGAACAATTGAGCTTTGGTCCAATGGAATTACCAAAGCAAGGAAAAAGATAAAACCATGGGCTCATAGCCAGTTAATATTAAATCATCTCATTAATGACCCATAATTAACATGCACAATATTACAATTAAAATTGTAATATGATTATGCTTAATCCATAGATTAATAAATTAATACAACATTCTCCCATTTGGACGACATAATCATAACTCAAATGCTTTCACAATAGATTTACATAGCCATAACCAATTATATACAATTAACATATCGAGGGGATGCATAAATCATACATAATCGCTTACTAATCAAAATCATAACTCAAATGCTTCCTAACATTAGACTTACATAGCCATAACTAATCATATAATTAATACAATCGAGAGGATGAATAAATTGTATATAATCATGCACTCGATCTAAGCATTTCAATGATAAGAGTATCGATTCAATAGAAAGAGAAAGGTTTTGAGTGCTTTGCGCACTAATCATGTCATTATCTGATTGAAGTATTTCAAGTCTTCTTAGTTTCACTTATCTTAGTTTAGAGGTTATTTGTGGTTGTTTGCGGGTTTTTTTTTTTTTTTTTTTTTTTTTTTTGCGCGTACTTTGGGAGTTCAATATCGAGACATATGATGAATAATGAAGATCGGGCAATTGTCGGCCATCAGTGAGACCGAAAATCAAAGAAAGAATGAAGGCAAAGTGATGGAAATCAATGCGGAAGAGGAGGCGATGAAGCGACCGGTGAAGAATAAGCATTCAGGGAATTTCGCTAAGATTACGAAAATTTATTGGGATTACGCGCAATGCGACCTTGAAAATTTATGTCTTTACTTGAGTGTAATTTCGCTAGACTCAAGGGATTTTAAGCTAAGCATTCACTTTAGCGAAATTTTGCATTTAAGCTACTCACGAAATTTAGCTAAGCTAGCGAAATTTAAGCTAACTAACCAATTGCCCTTTTCTGCGAAAATTCAACTGATTCGCTATCTCTTGGTGATTTAAGCTACCTATGAAATTTTTAGCTAATAATAGGTACCCCATTTTTAATGAATTTGTATCACCTTTGCTCAGCAGGAGATTCAGCATCGCCTTGTCACACTTTATACAATTAATGCAAAGCGACTTCGAATTTTGGTGTTTTACTCCCTTGTCCCTAAATTCAGCCAAAATGTTAGGCTTTATGGTATTTCATACATTGGGTGGCTGCTTATATAAGCCCCCTCCACATTTTGTAACCCTAAGCAACAAATTGAGGAAACGATTTTTGGCAGGATTTTATTTTTGTAAACCTCTTTCGTAGCTTTAGTTAGGGTTTTGCTTTTCTCTCTTCTCTCTCCTCTTTCTCTTATTTTTTTCTTGTTTGCTTGAACACCTCTTGGGGATGACAGCTCAAGAAATGCTTGGCTAAGCCTCTTTTCTTTCGAGAAGGGGAAGGAAAGGCCCAGGCTTGTGGTGGGAACATATGCAGCCATTTGTACCTCTTTATTAAAGTTACGGTGACCGTGTTTTTGCTGACCCATATCTTCTCAAATATGGTTGAATAGCATTGAATGTTAGTGATTTTGTAATGCCACCATGCTTTAGGATCACGGTCTTATACTGTGCTAGATGCAACGTGGTTTTAGATGGTCTTCTGAACCCTTTGAGAGCGATGTTTTATGTTAAGGGTTTTCAAAGCGTAAGTAGATGCATGTTATGCATGTTGACTCAAATAGGAGTTGATTTTAGGGTGAGGTTGCTAGTTAAACATAGATCATTTGTGGCTTGGACTATAGGTTGCTTGTCATAGCACGCGGATAAAACTTAGGGACAACTGGTTTGCCCCAGTTACCAAGTTAGTGACCTAAATCTTCAAGGATTAACTTTTCACACATCACTTCAGTTTTTTACAATTTCTCGTGGTCATACGCTATTTGTTTTGAAACAAAATCAAAAAAGTCAAATAAGCTTTTTTTTTTTTTTTTAAAGCTTTGCATTCTATCTGGAAATAAATTCTTGGGATGACCGTCGTGTTCGACCACGGAAGCGAATTCTATCTTTGCGTGGCGACTACGGCATTAGGAGAACAAAGGGTATATAAATGTGTTAGATTCAGGCACAAACTGGCGGCACGAATCGAATGGCGCGTTCTGGGGGATGGTGCCAAACTACTAATGATGAGGTTGATGTGGCGTGATCATCACAGTAAGGTAACTTTTTTACTTCTTTTTTCCCGCTAACTTGATTCGCGAGCGCGATTTTGACGTCCACTTTGCCATTGCTTGCCTTTGTTTTTATTTTTTTTGCACTTTATGTCGGTTTTATTTTAGCTAACAACCCTTTTTGCAAGTTTGTTTGTGCTCTTTGTTGTCTCTACCTGTTTTTGCATGGGTATTTATCTGTGATGGGGATGGGAACACATCAGGTCGAACACCGCTAGAATGGAGTACACAGCACGACCAAAGCGTTTGAAGTTAGTGTACAACGATGCAGCGGGATCCGCGCGAGAGCAGGGCGGTCGACGGGTACTGATGGCGAATCGACAGCTTATAGAACCATGAGGGATACATCCACCCCTCTGGGGTCGGTACCCTTCACATCACTTCTCTGCCCGAAGATGTAGCAGTGAGAGGTGCCGCAGGCTACTTTACTCCCCTTACCATGGCATGGAAAATGAAAATCCATAAGCTCATATGAGGATTTTGAGGGAAGTATGCACTACCTTTAAAGGAAGAATGATGGACATGTGGATTTACCTTAGGTAGCTTTTCATTTTCAGCGACACTGAGACAGGAGCCCAGATTTGGTTAAAGCTCACTGAGGCCTAGAACCATTGAAATTGGAATTTGAGTTACGGGGCGAATTCACCACGAAGGATTCTTGGGGTGCTCATAGAACTAACGAGATTGAAGAGAGCAATTATACCTTTGCATTCGAGATGAGAGGTGAGGGTTTTATCGATTAGGTAGGAGAGATTTATGGAGACCATCAGTGCCGCCTTTGTCATGGGTTTGATACATGGATCTTTGTGAAGCAGTACCTATGGTGGCTATGTCTCCTGCCATGAGCGACTTTGAGGCTCATGTGTGGAGGGAGACTTTCATTAAGCATCCTGACGAAGCCATGGATTTTTTAAATTATGTGGCTGAAACTTCTAAGGGTTGGGATGAGCCAAACCCTAGGGAAATGGAAACAATGAGACCTTGACCAGCCCTAGGGAGGGATTTATACCGCTGCGGAAGGGACCCTTCTAGAAATGGCCCGGGATTTCAACCCTTGTTAGGAAAGTGGAGGAGCTTGAAGGAAAAGGCTCCATGAAGTTCATGCGATTATTAAATCTTTTTTCCAATCTTTACGCCCCTAATTATCAATCCTAAGTGGTGACAGTGTCCTATGGCCCTCACGGGTGAAGGGATTTGATGTCGGGAATGTCTCTTTGATGCCGTAGATCGATACAAGCACCCTGTTGATGCTCCATATGGTAATACCTACACGATTCAATTGGAGGGGGAATCACCTTAACCTCTGCATGGAACCCGAGCCCCACAGCATGGCACCCGGGTGCCAAACCACGGGTTTGGTTCCCAATTTCAACCTGACCACCATCCTCTTTCTCGATGGAACAAGCACATCTTGAATTTGAGTAAGGGTGGTATGGCAACTTTGTTGAACAAGAATCAATGTGCTGTCAGCACGAAAAGTTGATCTTTTGTTGAGAATACACTGAATAAGAGAATAGATGGGCTTGAGAGCAATCTAAACAAAAAATTTGACAACCTACAGTATTCAATCACCAAGATCAACAAGTTGCTGGAGGTACAAGAAGAAGGAAGGTTCCCTTGTAGGATCATCCAACAATTCAGGAATGGATGAGGTGAAGGCTATAATCACCTTGAGAAGTGGAAAGAGGAGTTGATCGGCCTATGCGGCTTTGTGGGGAGTGTCGAGCGGGGAGAAAGTGCGATCGACATATTCTCCTAAGGATTCAATGAAATCGCATACCACACCTCGCATTTCTGAAGCATAGAGGTAAGAAGAAGGCATCTAAAACCTTGAGGCATTTGAGGTCTTAAAGTAGTGAAGGTTAACATACCTCTGTGGACATAATCAAAAACGAGTCCTGCATATGCAAAATTTTTTGAAGGAATCTTTGGCAGCCTGTCAAGAGAAGGGATTAGGCATTTGAGAGAGGCATTTCTCCTTTGAGAACAAGTCGTTCCATAATCCAAAGTAAGAATCCAGTCAAATACGGGATAGGGATCTCCACAATTTCGGTCGATATTGGTGGGAGTGCGTAAAACGAAGATCATTACTTGATTTAGGAGCCTGTGAACCTCTGCATTACGTGTACAATGACCTGATTTAAAGTGAATAAGTGACTAACATACACTTTCATTGGTAGATAGATGTTAAAAATCCACAAGGGGATAGTTGAAGATGTCTTGGTGAAAATAGACAAATTCTCTTGCCAGGTAGATTTTGTAATTAACGACGAGCGATTGCGAGATAAAAGACGATAAGCGGCGCCAATCATATTAGGAGAAGACCATTTAAGCGCGACCCGATACAATCATCAATTCTGGAATGAGTCATCGCACGGGCTTTTTGGTAACATGATTCGAGGGTTAAACATCTTTCATTTGAACAACAAGCGAAGTTGCTAGAACGAAAATCAAATAAGCCCGATGAAAAGTTGTTTCTGATGGTCGATTATGCGGAAACCTGCGCGGTGTCGAGGTACTTAGAGAGAATGTCGGCCCTGAGGAGATGAAAGATATTGGGTGCACACTTGCATGGCATGCTGGGGCCGGTGCTCAATTTTAGAAAAGCCATCAGTGAGGGACACCAGCAGTGGACATCGACACCCATAGATCTACCCCAGACTATTATTGCTGAGTTGAGATGTCTTTGCATTCTCCCTTGACCCTCCTTGAGTAATTTTGGTGACCCAGTCTTAGGTGTGTTTTCCAGCAGGATTACTGAGTTCCAACAATTTTACTTTGTCTTTGAAATTTAGTGGCAATTTGATAATTTCGTTTGTGAAAATTTCCTAAGTGCTTGAGTTTTCCACTTTTTAATAATTTTGTTTATATGCACATAGTACTTTATTAAATTTTTTAATTTTGGTTTCATATAGTAATTTATTATAATAATTTTTATTTCACCTCTAACAAAGTGCTAATATTTAAGTTGCATAATTTTTTTGAATTTACGGAGTGATCTGGGCGACGAGTCGAACGATGAGAAATATTGAACAAAAACTCTTGGCTTCCTCGTTTGCCTCAGAAGGGAAGGGGTTGTTGTTGGTCACTTCATTCTCTCTCCCTGCATACAATGAAAACCCACAGTCCTGATCACATTGCAGTTCAGACCATCTGCTCCACGTGCGTAATTGGCGGGAGTGACCATAGCTACTATTGCACACTTTACTAGGTGATTGCCCCAGTGTCTGCAGAGCGGCCTGATCGCGCCTCACATTGCTCTGGCTGTATCTTGATTTGCGTGCACCCACAGTAGAGCCACCAGTGCATACCTTTCTTAGTAACTTGCTGGTCCCGGTCTCATGTTCATGGTATCGGCGCCAGCTTGATGCCACCACCAGGCGCGTTATTTTTGCCCCGACACGAGGAGCATCTACCCAGGGCCTTCAGGCTGCGCCTCACGGCCCACCCACACCGGAGTTCAGGGACCCTCGTGCTCTTGGTTTAAGCTGGTTGTGCCTTTGTCAGCCCGAGTTGGTCCTTTCTGGGGCCTTGTTGGCTATTCTAGGCGGGTGTGGTATGGCCCGAGTGAGCCACTGGTTCATCTACACTGTTCCAGTGACTGGGTGCACCTCCGGGTGAGCCTGGGTTCAGGTATTCGGTGCCTTAGTTGCATTTTGCGAGTGAGTCAATAGCCCTCTTCCAGGCGTGTGTCGGATTTTAGATATGGTTCATTTTCGGTGGGTCATAACCAATGCGGTTGGGTCGATTACCCGCACACAGAAGAGAGGTCGACTCGGTACCTCAGGTCCCAGGGCGTACGAGGAGCTCGGGGATTTCATAGATACGAACACGGATGGGACCGGGCCCCATCACAGCCTCGAGAGGAGAGTTAGGGGCAGACCCTCAGCCGATCGCCCACATCGGGCACCGAGCCGAGTCATCTTCCTCACAGGCCTCGGCCGCATCCACAGTCCCACATCGGCTGCGGAGGGGCTTCACATCATCTCTCGGTTGTCTGAAGCCTCTAGGATCATGAGGACGGCGTTGTTCGTAGGAACCCGTTCAGGGAATGTGCGACTATCGTAGAGACTTTAAATGTCAGTCGATACTATGCATGATGTCCATTGGTGATCAGTTAGGAGTCCATATGAGATTGATCGAGGATTATTCACTCTGCCCCTTTCATGACCTCAGGGCGGCATTATTGCCACGAGAGAGTGGTGCTGCCAGTTCTATCGCTCGATGGCGTCTGCGAGGAAGCAGATGGTCGTGAGCTTGGTTTCCACACGTCTATGAATGAATGTATTGTGTGCCCACCTTGGGGATGAAATTCCTGGGCGGAGAAGCATGTGTTCTACCTCATCATGGCAGCACCTGAACACTGATCTGTGCCGACGATACGAAGGGTTATAAATTGAGCCACCACCTCATCGAGATGGATTCGAGCAGCCGGAGACCTCTGGTGGACGGTGTTATAGGAGGGCGACTCAGCCTCGGATGCTGCGTCGACCATTTGACCAGGGCCCAGTGCATTTCGCTCACGGCAGAAGGCTCGTGCGGCGGAGAGGAGCCATCTTGGGGCTCTTTCTCGGGGATCTCGGGAGGGGATATTGGTTCGATCCTCTGAGTGGTGACCTCCCTTGATACATTCGAGGAGAGAGATCGTCGGAAGGACCTAGATACGGCGAGAGAGCATTCCACTGCGATGCGGGACTGCTACTTGGGGTTCTCGGGGCATGTCGGTTGAGAGGAGCCCAGGGATCGATGAGTTCGATGCCCTACGATTTGTCAAGTGGAGCGGGTGACAACCATGCCGTATCTTTCCATCTGACGGTGAAGGACCCGGGGAGGAGTGCGGGTCGGTGGCCAGGGACTTCCGTGGGAGCGATGTGCACGCCGCTTGAGCGAGATCGGGAGGAGTCGACTCCGCGGAAATGTCACCTCCATCTCTCCTCACACACCATCCGCGGTGCGAAGCGGGATACACTGGCCCGTCCTACTCGGCCACCATTCCACGAGTGATGTTCACGCCGGAGTTCTAAGGGTGCAGGTGTGATGGATGCCATCACGCTCACTAGCGGCTTCTGAGCGACAGGATCGGAGGTAGCCCAGTGTCACTCCCCATATACGGCCGGAGAATCTTGAGCGTGCATCTGGGTCTTCCTGTGTTCTGATCGAGAGAGGCCCACCATAGGCGACCTATTTGGATGTTTGAGCGCGTAGGCAGCAACCCGGACCATACCGCGCGGCGGTGAAGGGTGGTTAGGTTTTCTTTGATTTTGTATAGTTACGGCTTTATCAGCGCCTACTTATTTTGATTGGTTATGTATTAGCCGTAGTAGCGATACTTTTGTATGTTTAGCTTTGTATTCATGTATTATGATTTTGGCTATATTAAAAACTATTCGATCTATATATATATAGATTTTTGTATACCATGTTTTGTACCTCCGCGTGTGTAAATGTTTTTATTTTCAATTTGAACAATTGAATTGCTACAATTGGACAGAATTTGAATTGCTATGTTGGAAAATTGAATCATTGTTTGTCTGCTTTATGTTAGAACAAATTCATACTTGAACGATTTTTGGTGGAGTTGCGGAGTTCATGCTCGACTTGAAAATTTCTCCGCCAAAAGCTGAATTCACACCTTTGCACACAAATTGTTTCAATAGAACATCCGAATTTGCATGCGCTTTCCTTTTAAACTTTGCATGGCCAGGCCTTACAGGTATGTTGGCAACCTAGGATAGGTTCCGTGTTACCCTTGTTGAAGACGATGTAGTCTTTTAAAGAAAAGGAAAGAAAGAAAAGAAAAAGCAAAAAGAAAAGAAAGAAAAAGAAAAATAAAGTCGATGAGCCTTGCCTTAAAACCGAGCGGTCAGTGGGGTGTATGGCCAGCCTTTGGCTTAGATCCCTAAGCCTTAATTGGTTAAAGGAAGTCATGATTTTAGTGTTCGTTACATGGGTACGAAACTTTAGGTAGGGGTATTAAAACGATTTGTAGGTGCTTGATTTTAAAAGTCATTGATCGAGTGAAGCACAGTAAAGGTTGTGGTCGATGATTCTTTATTGATACCCACTAACCTTAGTGGTTAAGTCATCAGGAATTTGGACCCAGATTACGGTTTTTGGTGAAGTCAATTTTAGCTTTACATACTCTGATGTAGTTGAATAAAGAAAGAAGAGTGTAACTAGCCCTATCTGGGTTGTTGACAACTTAAGGCATGTCGGTGCTGGAGGTTGGGGGGGAGAGGGAATAATTTTGCAATTTATTGGCTTAATATGGTTATTTCGAGCCATTAGACTTGGGGTGGAAGTAGGTTCGAGAATCATGGAACCAATATTGACCTGAAATTATTCTTGTAACTAGTTGGTTCTTTCATCTAGGTTTCAAACTTGGTGTCGAATTTTTCGGTTTAAGGTAATGTTTATATACGCAAACCCTTTTGAATCATAAACTTTTGAAAATACGCTACATGCATCTCCTTTTTGTTTGCATTGCTAAGGGACTAACAGCGTTTAGGTTGAAGTGTGATTGAACACAAAGTGCTATTTTGAACCCTATATTAGATGGGTTTGAGTGCTTTGTGCACTAATCATGTCATTTATGCCAATTGAAGTGTTCAAGTCTTCTTAGTTTCACTGTACGTTTAGAGGTTATTTGTGGTTGTTTTTGCGAGGTTTTGCGTACTTTGGGAGTTCCATGAGACATATGATGAATCATGAAGATCAGACCCAATTGTCGGCCATCAAGCGGACGAAAATCAAAGAGAATGAAGGCAAAGTGATGAAGTCAATGCGAAGAGGCGATGACAAAGCGTGAAGAATCGACAATTCCGGGAATTTCGCTAAGATTCTGCGAAAATTTATTTGGGATGAAAAAATTCGCGACCTTAAGCGAAAATTTCGCAATCTTAAGCGAAGTGTCAATTTCGCTAGACTCAGGGATTTTCGCTAAGCTGCTATTCCTAGCGAAATTTTGCATTTTAAGCTACTCACGAAAATTTCGCTAAGCTAGCGAATTTCGTAATAAGCAATTGCCAGCGCACCCTAACGAAAATTCTTGATTTAGCTATACTCTTGGTGATTTAAGCTACTGCGAAATTTTTCGCTAGCTAATGAAACCCCATTTGCCTAACTAAATTGTATGCCATACGCGAAATTTCAACTGCCTTGTCACACTTTTGTAATTAATGCAAGCCAGAGCTTCAATTTTGGTATGGCCCTTGCACTCCTTGTCCCTAAATTAAAGGCCAAAATGTTAGGCTTTATGGTATTTTCATACATTGGGTGGCCTATATAAGCCCCCTCCATTTTGTAACCTAAGCAACAAATTGAGGCAATTTTGCAGTTTTTATTTTTGTAAATATCTTTAAGTAGCTTTAGTTATGGTTTTCCTTTTCTCTCTTCTCCTCTCCCTCTTTCTCTTATTTTCTTGGCTGCGAACACCCCTCTTGAGGATGACAACTCAAGAGATGTATCTTGTATGGCTTTCTTCTTTGAAGAGGAAGGAAGCTAGCTTGGTGGTGGGGCATATGCATGTTGTCCTCTTGCTGTTAAAGTTCACGAATGCTTTACGTGTTTATGATCCATATCTTCTCAAAATATGGTTGAATAGCATTGAATGTTGATTTGACCCGATACTTACGATGCTTTGGGATACAGTGTATACTTATTGCTAGATGCTGCGGCGGTTTTTAGATGGTCTTTACGAGGCCTTTGATGATGTTTAATGTTAGGGTTTCAAAGAAATACACAGCCGAGGGGCCATAGATGCATGTTATCACGTGTTGACTCAAATAGGAGTTGATTTTAGGGTGAGGTTTTGCTAGTTAAACATAGATTAGGTTGTGGCTTGGACTATGGGTTGCTTGTCATAGGATAAAACCCGAGGACAACGGTTTTACTAAGTTGCAAGTTAGTGACCTAAATCTTCAAAGTTAACTTTCACACATCACTTTTTCGGTTTTTACAATTTCTCGGGTTAAACTAACTTCCAGCGTTTTTGAAACAAAATCGAAAACAAATGAAAGCCTTGTACACTTGTAAATCATTCTTAGGATGAAAACCCATCCGTGTTAGGTTACTGAACCACTATCTTGCCAGTAGCTTGACTACGGCGTGGGAAGAACAGGTATATAAATATTGTTGGGGAGGTCAGAGCATCAACTGCTTGTGGCACGAATCCAGCTGCGATCTGAACATTTCAATGATAAGAGTATTGATTCAATAGAAGAAGCGTCATTTTGTCATTGGCTGGTCAAATGATGCAAAATCATCGATAGTGAAAGCGAAGCGTCAAAATGTGTATGTAATAACGAAAAGCGGCAAGTTTTTCCTCTGGAAATACATGAAAAAGACAAAACTCCTACTAAAACAAAGAGTCTGAGCTACTAACAATCCCATGCGAGTGACGTGTTCTTGAAACACGCAAATAGGTAAGCCTTTGGTTAGTGGATCTACCCGACAAGCTACAAAGTCGTAGGTATGTTAGCTCAATGAAATGAGAGACAACGACTTTCTCAACACTGCAAAAGAACTTCACATCAATGTGCTTGGAGGCGTGATCCCTAAAGTGCTCTAGAAAAGATATAGCTGCAAATTATCCGCAAGCAATTTTAGCGATGCAGAAGTATTAATTTGAAACGACCTCTATTTGAAATGAGTTAAATCACAACCATATTGCATGATAAGTAGCTTCATAACACGCCATATACTTTGCCTCCATAGTAGAAGAAGCTGTAAGTGTCTGCTTGACACTTTTCCACGAAACAGCTCATTCAGCCATCATTAAGATATATAACCAAAAGTGGACTTTTTATCATCCATGTAACTTGTATAATTGGAATCACTAAAACCTGACCATCAGGTGTCGATGCACGCCGATATGTCAACATGAAATCCTTGGTACCCTAAAGATACCTAAAAACCTTCTTAGTCACTTTTTAGTGGCTTTGACGAGGATCACTCAAGTACATGCCCAACACATTGACAACAAAAAACAATATCAGGACGTGTGCATACATTAGACTGCCCACAACTAAAGAATAAATGATTACTTTCATTTGATCTCTCTCAATATCATTCTAGGGACATTGGCCTTTGGAAAATCTGTCATCCTTTACAGTTGGTGCTTTACCACAAGAACATGATTTCATATTGAACCTTTTCAGAATGCGTTCAATATACATCTTTAGTTTTAATCTCACAATCTCGCCAATGCCACTAGGTATAACTCCTTGATATCTGTATGTGTCGAAGACATAAGATGCTTCCCAGGTCTTCTTATCAAAATGTCTAAACAATAATTGCTTTGTCTCAATTAACAAGTTAGTATCATTAGCTGCGAGCAAAAATATCATCCAACAAATAAAACGAGAATATGTATTTTGCTCCAGCATTTGTGCTTTCATATATATGCATTGATTAGCGATGTTCTCCTTAAAACCATTAGGCGGTGACAACTTCATCAAACTTGTGATACCAACTACCTAGAAGCTTGCTTTAGAAGCATAAATTGATTCTAGAGTTTACAAACCATGTGGTCGCCACCAACTATCAAAACCAATAGGTTGAGACATGTAAACATCCTCAACTAAGTCTCCATTCAAGAAAGCTATCCTCACATCCATTTGATGCGACTCTGAATCAAAATGAGCAACTATAGCCATAATAATGAGTAAAGAGTCTTTAGTGGACATAGGAGAGAAGGTTTCCTTAAAATCAATACCTTCTCGTTGACTGTAACCCTTAACCACTAATCTTGCTTTATATCTCTCTACCTATCCCTTAGCATCGCGCTTGGTCTTGAATACCCATTTCCCCCAAATAGGTCTCCAGCCATCTTACGTATCTACTAAGCTCCACACTTTATTATGTGACATGGAAGTCATCTCATCTTTCATTTCATCGATTTAGAAGTTGGATTGAGAACTAACAATGACTTCTTTGTAATTCGTCGGATATGATACATTACCCACGTCATACTCATGCTCTGATGAACCAATAGTCATATGAAATTGCGAGCCTCACACACGCACCACCTAACGACTACTCTTCAAGGGCCTTGTCCATGGCTATCGAAATTTATAAAGTTTACGTTTTGGGCTATTTGGATCGCCTCAAATTTGATTATCATGCCGGTGAGGCAGCTCTTGGATCTTCGGTCAATAACGGGAGGCTAAAGATCGGAGTGGAAGCAATGAACCTGAGAATAAAAACTAGGTGTTCTTTGAACCACCGATTCCTCTTGGCCCTTGGCTTGGCCACGCACATTACCATCCTCGAGAGCCCAGATATTCTACATGTGGAAATATGGCTACAATGCTTGTGCCAAAGAATGAAGAGTTTTCATTAATCTCAAGCGTTTGAGCTACCAAGAGTGCTTGTAAGGGTGGTAAAGAGCACTTGAGACGAAGCTTGAGCAACTCTGATGTAAAGATTCCCCTGAGAAGTACTCCGATTGCCAATCAATAGTGAATCTTAGTACAATTTAACTTTCAGTTCGAAAGAAAACTATATCAAGTCTCTATCAAAATAGATGCGATATCAAATTTCTCTTGATCGAGGGTATGTACGCCACATCTTGCAATTCCAAAAATTTCTATCTTGACGGTAATCTAACAACTCTCGAAGAAAATCAACTTGGACTTTACAGCGCATCTCTCATGTACACATACTGACTCCGCGACTGGTTGGACTTCCTTACGCTTATCATGGCTTGCATAAAATTGCAGCGTGAATGAGTAGCGTCATATCTAACCACGAGTATCGAGATGACATCAATGATATTTGATTCAAAAGGCTCAAAAACTTACACATTTACTCCCAATGATTATCGAGATAGCTCATATTTCCCATTCTTGTAGTGGTCCATTGAGTTTAAACGACAAACCAAAATAACTAAGGAAAACTCAAAGCTTAAGAATAAAAAGATAACAATGTAAAAAATACATGTAAAACAAAGACATGCAAATTGCTTCATTCTTCGGCTTACCAAATGACCCACAAAAGTGGTCACTAAATGATAGAGTCTATTAAATACAAAAAGGCTCATACACAGGTAAGAGCAATTCACCAATTGTCACAACCAAATGCGTCAATTTCTCATCGATAGGATAGTAAAATTGTACGGTTCATGATACTTAGTGAAATCTCTTCACCAAACTAAGCATCCTACCAATATAAAGTAATCGATAGGACAACTTCATTATTCGTATGGATCTTAGCAAAATTAATGTGCGAGACGGGAGAGATTACAATTGGAGCATCAATTCAAAAAATATCCGACATGCTCAGACTCACGAGAGGCAAGTTCTTAAGCATTCAATATTTATCAATTTTTAACCAAGTTCATAAACATTTAATCTTATTCACAATATGATGATATAAATAATCATTAATAGCATAAACATAAATTGCTAAGGTAATATTTGAAAAAGAGTAGTAAAATTATTGCAAAGTTGGATAAAAAATTCAATTATTCCAAAAACCAAATTTAATACTTTGATTTAGATAGGTTTACGGCATGTGATTAGGAGGAGTCGACATAACCATTCTTTCTTTAAATTTCTCTATTTCCATTGATGATATTCATATGGATGATATGACCCAATTTTAGAATGACCCTTAAGATGTCAGTTTTTAACAAGTCAGATTTCTAGCGAGGAATGAGGAATTCTTAGTGTAAGTCAAACTTTGATTATTGATGTAGGGCATAGCTTGGTACACTACTACAAAAAGTTAAATAGACTACGGTTGGTTTTAGGAAAGAGACTACTTTTTTAGTAATAAATGTAGTATAATATTTTAGACTACGTTTTCACCCAATTTTGTAAATTAAAACGACTACATCTATAATTAAAACGTTGTCTTATATTATCTTTTTTAATATGAAAAGACACATTTTTTTAAATTAAGCAAATGCACAGTCATATATTATCTTATAATATAAAAGACTATGTTATTAATTAAGCGTAGTCTTATATTATATTATAATATAAAAAGACTACAACATTTTTAATGAAACCGTAGTCTTATATTGTCTTACTCAATTATCTTATAATATAAAAGACTACAATCTTATTTAAGGCGTAGTCTATTATAAAAACTCAAAGGTGATTTATTTTCACTTTCCCAATTAAAGGAATGTAGTCTTTTATCCTTTTCCTAAAAAAATTATCTTTTTTCTTTTTAAAAAACTCTCTCTTTCCAGAAACCCTTCCTCTCTTATCACCTTATCTAGCCACGTTTGAATAGAAAAGAAATTATTTATTTTTCTCTCTAACTAAGAATGTAGTCTTTTATCCTTTTCCTAAAAATGTATCATTTTCTTAAAAAAATCATCTCTTTTAGAAACCCTCTCTTATCACGCCCATACAAAACAATGTTTGAAGAGAAAAATTATTTATTTTTTCTCTCATAATTTAAAATGTAGCCTATAATCACTGAGAAAAAAAAAGTTTTAATGAATAATTTCTTTACTTATGTAAACTATAAGTCATTGTAAGTTATTAATTTTGAAAACAGCACATACATGAGCCTTTTGGATGTTACCTTGACAGAGTTCAATTGGGAACAATAGTATTAACATAATATAAACACCTTGACAAATATTTTAGAGTCGGGAACAAATTGACAAACTCGATACATTTATTAACATAACAGCATTTAATTTATAAGTCAAGGTAAAACTCTAATGTATATAAAGGGCCACTTAGCTTCCCTTATTTCATTGTCTCAAAAGCCTAATTTTTATCTAATTTCTATCTTTAAACACAGTTCAAAGTCGAGGTATCAATCATTAAATTGGAGAATCTTGTGGCATATCGTCTCAATACAACATCTGCATCTATTTAGTAACTTGGATCTAGAGTATCAAATGACACGCAAAATATATTAAATTAAAAATTTCAAAAAAATTTAAATAGCTTTTAAAATTATCATCAAAAAATCAATATAATAACATAAGTTAATAAATAGATGAAAAAATTATTTTATATTAATTAAGCATAATTGGATAAATTTAAAAAATTTGAATTATCATCTCTGAAGCTAAATATTAAATAAAAAGCAAATTAAATTTATTTTTATGATATATTTATTCAAATTTAATATTTTATTTAAGTAGCTGGAAGTCATATATACTTAAAAATATAAATATAATTTTTATAAAATATATTTACAAATAAAACCATTGAAAATTTTATTAATTTTTATTTTCGTTTGAATCAATCAACTTTAAAAATAAATATATGTTTTTTAATACTTTTTAAAACACGTTAGCCCTCTTCTTTTCCATTCATTCACAGAAACCCATTCATATATTAATTTAGAATTTAAAATTTAAATAACTTAAAATTATCATCAAAATCAATATAATAACATAAATTAATAAATAGATGAAAAACATTATTTTTATATTAATTAAAGCATAATTGGATAAATTTAAAAATTTGAATTATCATCTCAAGCTAAATATTATATAAAAGCAAATTAAATTTCAATGCACATGATATATTTATTCAAATTTAATATTTTTAAGTAAGCACAAATCATACTTAAAAATATAAATATAAATTTTTATAAAATATATTTTAAATAAAACCGTGAAAATTTTATTAATTTATTTTAAGTTTGAATCAATCAACTTTAAATAAAAATATATATTTTAATACTTTTAAAACACTTTAATACTCTTTCATGGAATTCTTGGCAAAAACTACACGCATGATTCTCTCTCTCTCTGGTCCTCTCCCCACCAATCAGCTCTTCATTCCCACCATCCCATCCCTCTCTTTATCCCTCTTTCTTTAGCTCTCGACACCTCTACTTTCTCTCTCGATGATCTATCATTCGATCGATCGAGTATGGGTTAGGTACCGACCATGGTAGAAACCCAAAGAAAACCACTGTATTTGGTAAGTTCAACAATGCATGCCTAAATGGTTTGTTTTTGTTTCATTTTTATTAAAATTTTCAATAGGATGCCCAAAGCAAGATCCAAACTTGCCTAATGAAATTTTGATTTAAGGTTAAAAGTTTCTAATTTTTGTTTATTTCATAGCCACGATTGTATTTGTCTTAGGTATTCAAAAAAAATAGACTACGTTGAATCTATGGGTATATAAAAATGAGAACAAATAAGGAGAATGAATTTGGGTGCATTTTGAATCCCTTATTTCTTTTGTATTTGAAGTTATTTTTATAAGTGAGTAGGTAACATAGCGATGGAACAATTTTGAAAGAAAATCTGAAGATTAACCAATAAAATATGAAGTATTTTTAATAGGAAAACCTAAATGCTCAAATTTAGTTTATGCAAACACCACGCTCGGCTCACTCCCGACCTCATGTTCATAAACTTAATTAAGTGTTCCTACGTAATCTCTTAACTTTCTTTATTTTTCTTTCTCTATAAAACATTTATATGATTTGATACCTTGAATCCATTATATAGAGAAAATTCCCTATAATTATATATCTCTTAAACAAAAAACAGAGTTCTAGTGCTTTGTGGGTACACTTGTTAATATGCTCGGGTAAAATCCCCCTTGACCATTTGATTTTTATTGAATACATGTGGAGATCTCATCAGGATTGCAGAATTTGAATGTGCTTATTTGGATCTTTGTAACATGATAAGTATGAGGATTCTTTTACATAAATGGAGCACGGCTACGATTTGGAAATTTTTTTAAGTGAATGTCGTAGTGACTAACTGCGGCATTACTGTTCACACACTAGTTTGAGCATTATTTTCAATTTTAAACTATTTTATTAATTTGCTTTTAAAAAAAAAAAAACGAAATATTTCCAAAACTCTATAATTTTTATGTTCATATTTAATTTCTTATGAGTGATAAGTTCTGTGCATTGAAATGATATAAAATGTGTTTGATTTGATGGTGAGGGTGAGATTAAGTCCCATATGTAAACCATTTTTTATGTCAGTCGTCATGGGAAACTATGCAGGTCATTCCCAAAGTATGATATCTGATTATGGAGCAGTTCAACCGTTTTTCTCTTTTTGTGCTCTGTTTCTCTTTATATGAAACATAATCATTTTTTTTTGCTTTTATATATATATATATATATATATATATATATATATATATATAACTCTATATATATATATATATATATATATATATATAACTGCTGCTACTCTTATACATATTAACTTCTATTTACATTTTAGGAACATAGATGGTGGATTCACCGGGCAGCGGAAAGCCAAAGTCAAAGAAATTGATGACAAATCAAAGAGAAGTTGAACCAATGTAAAAGTTATTATTTATCTTTTTCATTGCTTGTCATCTTTTCAATTTTTACTGTATATGGTTTGATAAATTTAATTAGTTTGTTAGATAAAAATCATTTAATTACTTGTGGCATGTGGATCCTGATTATTTCTATTTTTCCTTATAACTGCAAGATTAAGTAGTTTTAATGAAAATAGATGTTTTGATATTAAGTTGTTGATTATTGTTATTATATTTTTCTTATGAAGGATCAACGGTCCTTGGTGGTTATTGACCTCATGGGGACAAAATATATTTTGTGATTACATCGGACGTTCGGCGGAAAAGAATTGAAAGGTGTTATTAATAAATCTAAGTATTTATTTCTTTTATTTTACTTAGTAATTTGCCTGAATTATATCACATTGAGTCTCACCTTATTATTATACTTTGTTAAATTAGTGCACTCAAAGAAATATACAATGCTATAAAAATTGGCCAGGAGTTGCAAGAAGAAAACATTTAGGAATCTGTGTTATATCCAGGGGATTTGCACATTCTTTTAATAATTCATAAAATTAGATCTTACATTTGTTTGAATCTTATAAAAACTTAAAAATTCAATTTTCAAGTGTCTAAGCAACCATCAGGTGTTGAATGGCTATTATGTCATCATGTATGAAGGAGATCGGTAATCATATCATTTCAGTAGATGAAAGGTAGGTCATTATTGCGTGCGTGATTCGCCTCATTAGTACTTTTTATGGTTTAACAGATTTTTATGTCGTGTTATTTAGTGCTCTTTTCGAGGTAACTTATGTATATGTCTGGTTAGCGAGAAGAAAACTTATAACAAGAAGAGATATTCGACGTATGTGCGGAGAATGGGTCACAGTACTTGCAAGGCTTCATTTGAAAAAATGTTATGGATGTTTTGTTTATAAAAACGTATTGGATATTTTGTATGGCCAGGTATTGGATATTTCAATTCAATATTTTGGTATTTTTTGGAGTGAAGTATATGTTTGTATGACCCAGTTGGATATTACTTTTCACGTTTGAAAATGCCAGTCACAAATGTTCATATTGAACTACGTTTTCAGCCAAAAGTAAATCAATCTTTTGTACAATTGTAGATGTAGTTAAAAGTAAAAAGCAGTAGTCTTTTGTACATAATAGATGTAGTTAAAAGTAAATAAAATGTAGTTAAAGTAGTTTAACTACGTTTAAAAAAAACACGTAGTCTTTTTGTTCGTAGACGTAGTTAAAGAAAGTCGAAAACGTAGTCTTTTACGATAATAGACTACATTTTATGATAAAAACGTAGTCTAAATATATTTAAAGACTACGTTTTTTTGACTTCTAACTACGTCTAAAAACGTGTAGTCCAAACGTGGGACTTTTAACTACACTCACTAGACTAAGTTTAGAAACGTGATACATATATAAAGACCTTCCGTTTTTTTAAGGAAAAAAACAGTCTAGTAAAATTGTTATGATGGTAGTAGACGAGAAAAGACAAATGAAGAGAGATGCGAGATCAAGAGTGGCGAGTAGGTGAGAAGTATGAGAAGGACCTATTTGTAGGGTCTCTAATATGGCCAAATATTATTAGAATAATTTTTAGGGAAGACGAGGGGGACGTTCTCAGTGGGCTGGGCCGTCGCTCGGCAGAAATAAGACCTTAAGGGCTGTTAGAGGCCAGGGCCTTTAGGCATGTGGTCAGCGAGGCCGGGGCCGGGCTTAAAATTTTTGGGCCGTGGCTCGATCCACGGAGCCCAAATAAAACGAGGCTTGCCCCGCTTCCCACCCGGTAGGCAAACCCCCTCCTCACGCACCTCCTTCCCTCACGGCTTCGACACTTATCTTGGCGATCGGTTTTGGAAGAAGGCAAAGGAAGTCCAAATCATCATGGAACCTCTGATAAAAGTTTTGAAATTGGTTGATCAAGATAAAAGCCCACATTGTCAATCATTTATGAAGCAATGGATACTGGTTATAAAGGCATCGGTGAAACATTGAGAAAGACATTGGGAAGTCATTAACCTCAAATTAAACTTAAATCAATTATGAACATTTTTATGTATGAAGTAATATAAAAAAATTCCTTATATGGTTATTATTATATTATTTAAAGGCAAGTAATTTTTTTACTGTATATCATATTTTTTAAATCCAATGTTTCAATGTTAAACAATTCTCCCACCACCATGCGGAAATTAAATTGGACTAAGGAGGTTATCGAGTTGGGCGGTTGGATATAGGTAGGTAAAAGATTTGAGCAGTGCACTTAACAGCTTAGCATGTGCTATCTTTATAATATATTTTGTATTTGTATTATTAGGAGTAATAAAATGAGAACATTACAATGTAGCTGAAGTATTTGTTGAAGACGAGAGAATTTGAAAGTGCACTAACCCGAGAAAAGCAATAAATCAATCTCTTCCGGTACTCACTATATTTATTTCTTTTTAATAAAAATTGTCATCATTGTCCTATTAAATATATGTGAATTTACGCCCTAATATGTAAAACATAGTAAATTTGAATGGTGTTTCTAATTATAATGTTGATGAAGATTCATCTTTCAAAAAAGATTATTATCAAGAGAGTTTTAAACAAAAAAAAAACATGTTCTTCATCGGTTGTGAAGAATTGAAGCACATGGCCATTGATTCACCTGGTTACGATAGTTGGCAATGAAAGGAAGTTGCATAAGTTACTTTTTATGTCCAAGAAGCACAATGTGCGACTTGAGTTAGGAGGTGATGTAAGAACAAAGAGATGAAAATTTTGGCGCAATCTAATTGGCTCCGAATATATTTTTAATGATGATGATATATAAGATGAGTGGATATGAGAAGGAGAAGAACCTATTTTATTATTTGATAATTTGGATTGGTTGGATCAAGATCTTCCCTCTAGAGGAGGTAGAAAAGTAGGTCGTGATGATGATGGTGGCACAAGTTACAGGGTAAGTAGGCGTGCAAGCATTTGATGCAAGGAAGAGATAGTAGGGGGAGATTTATTCTCACTTAAAGTGAGGCTCCTCGAATAATTTTTCAAATTCACATAGTAGTGATGATGGTGGCCGATGAAGGGTCAATAGAGGAGTAGCAACATTGGTGGTGATGAAAGTGAAGATAGTGGCGAAGGCAGCTGAGTGGGGACAATGGAGTAGGTGGTGGCGGAATTTGGAGCAAGCGGTGTTGATAGTGGTTATGTTAAGCAAGTTGATCCTTGGCGATATGGTAGACTGGGAAATGATGAAAATTATTATGCCGCATGAATCGCGATCGCTGGATATAGGCCAGACATATGGGAACAACAAAAGCACCTAGAAAGCATGACTACATTTCCTAGTGATGATGACAATTCCAGTAGGTATGATTACAGATCCAACTATAACCAGATTGATGAGCACGTCCAATCATTGGCTCTAGGATTAATACCTCATTTCAGGGGAGTGGGAGATGAATCCTATCATAACTTTGGAAGTAGTGATAATTCTTTCAATGCTTTAGTGAATAACTAGAAACCAAATCTTGATAAATAGTGTTGCATGGGGACTTTTTGGACACACTCGACATGGTGTTGAGCAAACGACTCGAGTCTTGTTTCCTGTTATGAATCCTCAAGCCAATCATCTTAGCCAACATTTAAGTAAACCAATAATTCTTTCAACCATTCTCACTATGCAAATTGAGTCGGGGTAGCATGCTCGTCGTGGGGAGACCAAAGATGAATGATGATTTCGAGCCTCTCGTCATTCAAACATGGTGATGATTGATGTATTTGATGACATTTTGTTAAAAAGATGTTATATTTGATATAAAATAATTTCTTTTGTTAGCATTATCATAAATATTTTTCACTGAATGCTTCATTAATTATTTAAATAATGTTAAATGCAGAAAATTTTGTTTTATTAAATTTTTAGCTTTTTCTTATATATATATATATATATATATATATACTTATATATATATATATATATATATATATATATATATATATATATTTCTAATAATTTACATATAATATTTTAATAATTTTTAAACATTTTTTATCATCTTATTTTTAGCATTGTGGGCGACACTTAGACGATACGTGCAGGGCTAGTCAGAGTCGGTGATCGATACCATGACTTTGAACCATCTTTCTGCTTCAATTCTCTGAACAGTGATAATAGAACACATGTGGCGGACATAGAGGGGATGGTTCTCCTTATCGACTAGGTGGGAGAAATGGTGGATAAGATACCGGGGATGCTGAAGGGACTTACTGGTGTAGAGGAGCAAGATGAGACCTTGCCAGACCAATTATGGAACGGCGGCGGGGGACTTCCGGAAAGCGTGGGAGTCGTCTTCTCCCAAGGATTTCCCTGCTGTGCTCCAGCTGGGTCCAGAAAGGAGCTAATGAGGTTACAGACTGTCAAAATATATACCGGAAAACTCCGTCCATCGCCGAATCTCCACTCAACGTTGACAACCACAACGTTATTAAATTTTCAGGAATGACTTTGATTATTTTTGGTATGCTTGGCGTTTATTAATTATATTGTGATTTATAGTGTCTATAGCCTAAACTAGCCATGCATTTATTTATTTATCTATGGTCATATAATTTTTTCATGTTTTTTTTTCTTTTCACTCTGTTTAGTTCTAGACATGAAATTTAATAGAGTATTAATGAATTAATATTTTACTTTTTATGATTTAGTATTTTAATTTTTTCCCTCTTTGATGGCTCAAGTGGTAAAAAGGTGGGAATGAGTAATTTTTTTAACAAAAATAGTTTTAAAATTTTAAAATAAATAATTATAGAATTATTGAAAGAATTTAAGATATATTTAAAAAATAATAATAACATCTTGATCACACTGTCTTAATTAGGCATATAATATATGGTAATTCCTTTTAACAAAATATGATGAGTTTTCAATATATATTCATATATATATAATTGAATGATTAAGGATTAAATGTAATAAAATGATTTGCGAAAAGTAAATGCACAGCTACGTGTGATAGAGTCTTTCCTTTAAAGGCAAGGCATAGGGAGGAAGGGGTCTCGGGTTCGAGTCCTAGTGGGAGCAATTTACTACATTATGAGTATGTGACTAATGTGTTTAGCTATAAAATAAAAGTAATAAAATGATTTTAGATTTGTAAATCATTCTTTCCTATGTTTGCCCTAATTGATATAAATATATTAAATTTACGGATCAAAATATGCATATTAATTCCTTTAAGCATAAAATATACTAACCTCCAAATACAGCCACTGATAAATCAAAATTGAAATCCTGTGAGACAGAAAACACCTTAAAAGTAGTGCCTATGGATACACTACTCTCAAACCACTCTCTGATTTTTGAAAACTCTAGATCACCGCAATATAGCATACTACTGTTTACTTGCCCTAGGCCTTTTATAGTTTGTGCAAGTCATAATGGACTTTTAAAGAGAGTTGGTCCTCTAGTTCAATGGGCCAACCCGAGTCTTATAGAGAGTGTGTGACCAAGGGCCCTACTACAAAATAGTAAACAAGTAATTCCCATTAATGACATAAATTGGCCTTGTAAGTGAGTAACTGATTATGCTAAGTCCACAAAATTATTTATCTAACATTCTTCCACTTGGACTGCATAATCATCAACACATATAAATATCATACAAAACTCACTTATTACAGAATCTCCTAAAACAAAATACCATTTCATCTTAATATGCATTGCATGTCGATGAGGCACAACAACATACTAGACTAGGTAGTAGAGATTCTTTCAGTAAATCTCTTAAACATGATACCATTACAATTGAGTACTTTGTATGCCATAAACTCAGTCTAGATAGTAGAGTTTACCTAACCACGTTCAATCCCCAACACCTGACTTCATTCATTCGAGCATATTACGTATTGGCGGATATAGCAAATATACTGAATTAAAATTTAGTAAGGACTCATCATAACATGTGGATCAACGTACACATATACAAAGACTAAAAGTCTCAAACAAGCCTATGAATATAAGGAGCAATAATATGTGTAATAAATCATCTCATAAATAAATAATGATCCACATCCATCAATGTATACAAAATAATTAAAGAAATAAATAATACCTAACATGGATACTACTACAAAATACATAATAAACTCCCATTGACCCATAGTAGTCTTAACAGCTTAACAATCCCATACGAGAAACATGCTCCCCAAATATGCCTACCGGTAAGGCCTTGGTCAGTGGATCTGTCACCATGCTGTAAGTCGGCGTGTGAAAAACAGTAATAAGGCCCTCTTCAACTTTCTCCTTTACCACAAAATACTTTACATCAATGTACCTCGCACCTGCGGTACCTATTAAATTATTGGGAAAAGACACTTATGTCGTATTGTCACAATACATCATAATAGGTCTCTTAATGGAGTCAACAACTCCCAAATCATAAATGAAATTCTAAAGCCAAACTGCATGACGAGTAACCTCATAACACGCCACATATTCTGCCTCCATAATCGAGGATGCTATCACAAATTGCTTGGCACTCTGCCAAGACACAGCTCCTCATGCCATGACAAATATATATCCAATGGTAGATTTCTTATCATCCATGCAGCTTACATCAAGGGAGTTAGTGCATCGATATGTCAATGTATGATCTTTAGTACCTTGAAGATACTTAAAGACCTTCTTAACTACTTGGTAATGAATAAGACTAGGATTGCTCATAAATCTACCAAGCACACCCACAACAAAAGATATGTCAGGTCGTGTACAAACTTGAGCATACATTAAACTACCCACTGGTGAAGAATAACGAACATTTTTCATCGTCATCCTTTCTCTATCATTCTTGGAACACTGATCCTTAGAAAGTCTTTCACCCTTCGTGATTGGTTCACTTCCAGGAGAACAATTGTGCATATATAAGGATCCTATCAATATAGGCTCTTTGAGACAACTGCAACATATGATTAGTTATCTTGAAAAATCTTGATGCCTAAAACAAAAGAAGCATCACCAAGATCTTTCATGTTAAAACGGTTGCACAACATCTACTTTGTCTCAGCCAACAAGTTAATGTCATTAGTATCCAAGAGTATGTCATCAACATACAACACAAGAAATATAAAACAGGTCCCAGTGACCTACATATATATGCACTTATCAACAACATTCTCTTTAAAACTACTTCTAGTGATAACCTCATCAAACTTTCTATACCATTGCCTCGAAGCCTGCTTAAGACCATAAATCGACTTCTTAAGCTTACAAACCAAATTACCATTCCCTGTTTTCTGGAAGCCAATTTGTTGAACCATATACACATCCTCAAACAAACCACCATTCAGAAAAGCAGTTTTGACATCTATTTGATGCAACTTTAGGTCATAATGCACCACAATTGCCATAATGATTCTAAAAGAATCCTTTGTAAATACAGGAAAGAATGTATTTGTGTAATCAATTCCTTCTTTCTGGCTAAACCCTTTGGCAACAAGTCTAGCCTTATACCTCTCCACTTGATCATTAGAGTCTCTTTTAGTCTTAAAGACCCACTTGCACCCAATAGGCTAGCTACCATATGGTAACTCAACCAAATCCCAAACACCATTTGATGCCATGGATTTCATTTTATCTTCCATTGCATTTAACCAAAAATTTGAGTGCGAACTACTTATGGCCTCCTCATAAGTGATTGGATCTGAACAATCATTTATGTCAAAATCATGCTCCTAGAGGTAAACCTCATAATCATCTGGAATAGTTGATCTCTTAGTCCTTTGTGACCTTCTCAAAGTCACACCAGTATATGTAATAACTGGAATATCCTACTCATCAACAAAATGATCATTCTAACCAACTATTGGTTCATTAACCACTAGATCAATAACATCTCTATCAAGAACAAAAACACTGGGAATGAATACTTACTTCTCTAAATTATGGCTCCCTTGGACCATTATTGTCATCAAATCCAAAATCATCTTCAAAATAAACAGCTATGTCTGACTCCATAATTTTAGTTGTATGAGACAGACACAAGAATCTTGAACCCTTAGATCCTATACAATAGCTGAAAAATCAACCCCATACACGAAAATGGTACAAACTAGGCTTTCTTCCTTACCACACTTCAAAAGGAGTCTTAGGAATAGATTTACTCGAAACTTGATTCAAAATATAAGTCATCGTCCTCAAAGCTTCTCCCCATAAGTAACTTGGTAAGCTAGAATTTTCCAACATAGAATGCACCATATCCAACAAAGTGCGATTTCTCCTCTCAGCTATGCCATTCTGTTGAGGAGTACCAGACATTGTATATTACCCATTAATGCCACACTTACGTAAATAAGTTGTGAATGATCTCGGGTTCTATCCAGTCTCATCATATCTACCATAAAATTGACCACCTATGTCACACCTAATAGATTTTAGCTGCTTATTCTTTTGAAGCTTCATCTTTACCTTAAACTCCTTAAAGACAACCAAAGAATCCAACTTCTCACGGATAAACTCAACATGTCCATAACGAGAGAAATCATCAGTGAAGGTAATAAAATACCTATAACCACACAAAGCAGTCGGTGTGAAAGGTCCACATATATTAGTGTGAATTAGCTCCAAAACATCTGCACACCTTGCTATCTTATCTTTTCATACTTTGGAAGTTAGCTTCCCTTTCACACATTCTACACAAGTCGACAAGTCGGAGAAGTCAAAATTAGGAAGTATTTCATTCTTCACTAATGCTTATACAATAACATTGAGGAATTATCATTAGCTCTTGGGCGTTTAGAAGCAACAATTTGAGCAACAACAGAATTAATAGAATAATTGAGACCATTATTAAATAAATCAAGTCTATATAAATTGCCACATAAGGTTCCAAAACCAACCACTTTACCATCTTTATACATTTAAACTTTGTTATTTCCAAATAAAAAACTATAACCTTGATAACAAGTTTCTTCTTATTGAAGGTACATAGGAAACTTCTTGTAACTCTAAAACATATCTAGTGGCAAGCTTCAACTTGATTATTCCCATAATCTCCCCCTTCGCTCTTGAGCTATCTCCCATATACACATGCTGCTCAAGGTTGGTTGGGTTCCTTTGACTTATCATCCCCTACAATGAATTAGTAACATGAATTGTTGCTCTGGTAACTAACCACCAAGTATTCATAGGCACATAAATAATATTGGTCTCAATCATTAATATTACCTTTCTTCTCATGCTTTCCTTTTCATTTCCAATAGTCTACCTTCTTGTGTCCAACCTTCTTGCAGTAGCTACATCTTCCATTGAAGTACTCCTTCCTTTCTCTCATGTGATGAGCGTCATCCTTCCATTGAATTTTGTCCCTTCTTCTGGAAAAACTTCTTGGAATTGTCTCCTTGATGTGATACCATAGCAACGGATCTTGACATGTTTAGCCTAATGTCATCCTCCTCCTTGACAAGAATAGCAGTCAATTATCAAACTGAGGTGAAAGACTCTTCATTATAGAATAAGTCAAGAACTCCTCTCCAATGTCCATCTTAAGGCCCTTCAGCTTATTATAATAGGAAGAAAGTAGCATAATATGGCCTTACTCCGCCTTCTATCATACTTAGTATTATTCAAAAGGTCCAAGTAATGAAGCTTCTCATTCATATCAAACTTGATAAACTTCTTTCTTATCTCCTCAAGAAGTGTCTTTGTTGTATCCACCTTAGGAATGCTAGCATATACAGCTTCATCCATGCAATTCTCCATCATTATCATACAACACTTGTTAAAAGTGCTTCAATCCTCATAAAAGTTTCATAATAGCCGCCTTTGCTCTCATCGGTCGGTTTCTCTGATGGATCTATCTCCAGGTGATCAATTCATAAATGTTAGATTCATAACTAAAGTCTTCTTCCACTTATGATAATTTGTCTCATCTAATTTCATCATGATAGTCATTGGCAGAACATTTGGGGTGTTACTAGCTGTGAAAATAGCAAACACAACAAGACATTTAAAATATATAAACCAATAACTATTTTCCAGCCCCTCAACACAAAACATAAAAATCAATATTGCTAGAGATACCCTTTTGCGGGCCAAGGACAATCAACTAAATAACCATAATCAAATGCATTGAACTAAATTATTGATAGGGTAACTTGGAACCTACAATTCATGGCATTCAATCAACTTCCATTGTCATTCCATGCTTCTTACAAAGCAACTAAAACCACCGACAGGGTAGCCCAGCTATCCATATAGACCTTGGTTAATAAGTGGGAGAAAAATAACATATTGGTAATTTTATGAAATAGGTAAAAAAAAATCCACTATGCCAACACACATTACATTGGTACACATAACACAAGCAAAAATAAGTCTCACAATATGTGAGTACCTAAAATCCCACACTACTATACCAACAAGATACAAAGCCTCTTTAGGGAAATCTAACGCAATCAAATTCCGAACGTAGATATTTAATTTAATTTAAGAAATTTGGAATTGAATAATAAGAAAATAAATAATCCAATTATATTTATTTATTTATTTTTAATGAATTTACCAAATTTGTGTGTTTCATATCAAATCGAGGATGTTCATTCCATATATATATATATATATATATATATATATATATATATATATATATATATATATATATATATATATATATATATTTATATAATGAGATAAAATCAAATAAAAATACCAAATTTAGTGTAAGAGGCAAAAATATTTTAAAAATAGTTACTATCTTCAATATGTGTATGGCATTTATTTTATTTTATTTATTTTGTTTAGCATGCAGAATCATGATTGAATTAATATTATCTCATTCTCATCTATAAAAAAAAGGTCATATTTATGGTATGATGCATGAGAATTAGAAAAAAAAAAAAAAGATTATAAAATGTATAGTGGATCCATAATCCAGCTTGTTAGGCCAGGTGATTCATGATGTGAGGTGCTTCTTCAAAAAAAAAAAAAAAGTCAACAATAATCAGAACACACATATATGTTTTATAGAAAACTTAGATTCAATCTAACAACAAATTACAAAAGAATTCATTATGCACATTAACCTTGCTATGATACTAGTTGATAGAGATATATTAAATATATGGATCAAAACACACCGTAAGTAGTGCTATGAATACCTTGTTCTGAACTTATATTTGATTTCTGAAAACCCTAGACCACCGCAATACAACATACCATTGTTTACTTGTCTTAGGCCTTTTATAGTTTGTGTAAGTCATAATGAGTTTTTAAAAAAAGTAGGTCCTCCAATCAAATGGGTTAATCAGAGTCCTATGGAGAGTATGTGACCAAGGGTCCTGTTACAAAATAGTAAACAAGTCATTCCCATTAATGACACAAATTAATACATATAAGTGAATGCTTGATTGTACTGAAAATTTGTAACACCTGATTTCCACGGTGTGATTTATGTTATTTACCATCTCTTTTTTTTCACGGCAGGTCTAACATAGGACTCTTTCAAATCAAACACTTTGCATAAAAGGGCCACTGCGCCAGCCACACACCATATACTCTCAACACATGTTTCTTCAGCACGAGTCCAAACTCCACTTGGGTATTCGCACAAAAACGTAATTAAAACTCAACTCCGAGGTCTCAAAACATATATATATATCTGTACTGGTAAGTCCTCAATGCACCCAAGACTATACACTTACACTTGATGAAATAATATTTACCTGAAATCCCGAAGACTTTCTACAAAGTGTCCCAAACTAATCAATAGCCAAATATACAATGACCCATGATCGATATGAACTGTCCAAAATATACAGTGTGAACCTCCACACAACACTAGATGTTCCTCAAAATGTATGCCCAACCACCAGCATGCTAAGAAGTGGCGCCTGATTCCTAACCTCCAAAAACCACATAAAGTCAAACTCTCAGTCATCTTATTTGGTCTGATACTGCATCTAAGGTGGAGGAATAATGGGGTGAGTTCGACCTTCGATAGTAGATCCATAACAAGCCATGCTTGCCAAAACATTTCAAAATACAAAATAAATTCCGAACACATCTCAAAACGGGCATTTTTTCAATTAATAGGTTGATGTGAAACAAATGGATGCAAATACTACCACCATCTCGACCCCTCATGTTGACTCTTTCAGGCTTTCACCGAGGTTGCGTGATCATCCCGAACAACGACAAATTCTTTGGGACTTACTACCCGGGGATATGCCCACATCTGGAAATATAGCGATAAATTGCTGGGACTTACCACCCGGGGATATGCCACGTCCATTATGTCGTGACCTTTGCAGGGACGACAGCTCAGGGACTAGTCATAGTCCGTGTCCACTATCAATCAGGACTCTCACACACAGGTCCCATACCCATGTCATGCTTTAAAACATTTAAAGCATTCATCCCACATGGATATTTAAAAACATCATGTACAGTTAATTCAAAGAATTCCATAGATATAAAAATATACACATTTATATATATCATTGAAATCACACACAGTTCAAGCATGGAGATAGTACAGAATTTGACAAACCATGGTATTTATAGCGGGGAGAAGGTTACAAGATCCCCCTACCTTTCCTTGGATTCAAAATCCACAAGTCTCCCGAGGAAGTCAAGGCCGAGGCTACTCCGAAGGATGCAATTAACAAGTCATAAGATTTCTTAGCCTCGAACAATCGGGTTACATAAAATTACCCAATTGGTTTATTACTACTTCTCGAATCACACATATTCTTATATACCACCAACATAAACCTTGATCCTTCAAAGGCACTCTACTTACACTTACAAATATCAACATTTAACACCACTTATTTAGGGTAACACAAACAGCACACACAACACTTGCCCTTTTCTTTTTAGGAAACATCACCAGGAACCTTTTTTCAACTAAAATTTTGACCAGCCATACATGCTTTTTGATTCATTTGTGGTCTTCTGACCAAAAGTTCCCTATCTATTGGCTTTCCACAGCCTCTTAAATCCAGGTCATTTCGGACCTCAAAATCAAGAGTTATGGTTTTTTACAATATGACCTCCCCGAGACTGTTTCCTAGGGACAGAATATGTGCCCTCTCTTCACCCTTTGACGAAATTATGGGAACAAATGAGCCATAATTTGGCCCTACTTTCTTCATGAAGTTACTCCCCTATGTGTCTACTTTAAGAAGGATTTTGAATCCTCCCATTTGGATCAATATAACTCAACTTATGACTCCAAAGCGAGGAGGCGCTCGGAACGAGGGGACAGAATCGTGCCTGACTTTCAACCTCAAATTCAAAAGGGTCTTATGGTAGGTTTAGTTCTTGGTTTGCTTCTGAGCATTCGAAGGTCTAGGTCTTGGGCTTCTTCTCCAACAGAGATCATCGGTTCGGGTTCTTTAGGCCAACTTATGGCCAAAACCACTGCCATGTAGGGTCAAGGAAAGGCTGAACAACACCTCCACTTCCAGACACACACACACACATGCAATCTTACTAAAGCGTCTTTTTGAATTTAGGGTTCCACCCAAGCACCTTTAATCAAATCTAGGGTTAGGATGTCAATCCCAACAAAACTAAGGAATATAACCAAAGTCCATAAGAAATACAACTAAGGCCTCAAAGATCATGTTTACACATACCTTGAAAGTAAACTTTTTCCACCAAAAACCAAGCTTTTTCCAAGCCTTCTCCTTCTCTCTAAATTTCTCTCTCTAGAACTCTCTCACTACCTAAAATTCCATAATTTTCCACTTCCTAGCAAGAAGTTGGTCTAGCATCCAAACCAAGAGGAATTGCTTTGCTTGGCACATGGCAAGCTCCTTTTCTCATGCACTTGCCATGTGTCAAGAGCTCCTACCTCGTATGCGTTCAGGTGTCATGCCCTCATGATGCCCCCATAGCTCACAATGATATTGCACTTTAGTCCCTCCACTAATAAGTTTTTCAAAGTGGTCCTTCAAGACATACTAATTTCAAACCCTAACAAACCACTAAACTTACCTTAATTGCATAATCGACCCACATGCCATAAAAAATGCAATCTAACACACTTCTCGCTAATCCTCTTAATTAAAACCAACCATTAAGATTGCTAATCTTAATCACAATTTAAAATATCATAGTATGTTGCATTTGCTCCCAAAATCCTTACTTGAATATAAATGTTATATATACTGTGTGTTACATTCTCCTACATAAAGTAATTTCGTCCCGAAATTAAATCAGATTAACTCGTGGAAGAGTTCCTGATACTTTTCTTCACATCCGCTTCTAGTTCCTCATGCAAATTTCTTCCACTCCATGGTGTTCCCATAACACTTTCACTGTGGAAATAATTTTGTTCTTAACACGCAAGCTTCGCATCTAGACCCCTCGCCGCTTCATATTTCATATTCTCGCAAATTCAGCCATTAATCTAAGATGTGCGAACATTCGCCTATACTTCAAGAACAATGAAACGGAATACATCATGATCCTAAACAACCGCGCGGAAGATGCTAATCGGGTAAGATACCTCCAACTCTTGAGAGTCTCATTACCGAACCAATGTACCTAGGGGCGCCTTACCAAAACGAAATATCTCTCAAGGGAGGACACTCAAAACACACAACCCCAACCCGAAACCCCATGGTCTCCTCTCAGGCCCAAGATAACTTTCGCCTCGGCCTCAGGCCGCAAGAGCCCATCACGGATCAACCTTATCTTTCTCCTGCCGCCTCGCACCAACTCCTCGACCAATCAAAGTAGCCTCCCGATCCAACCCAACACATGTGCGATCTGGCTACGCCTACCATAAAGAGCTTCATACGTGCCATCCCACATCGGGCCTGAAACCACATATACGCAAATTCAATCGTGGAGGCAAATGGTCCATCCAACTCCCCGAAGTCTAACACACATGCTCTAAGCATATCTTCTAGAATCTAAATCACTTTCAGATTGCCCACACCGAAAGAAATGTCAGACTCAAATCCTCAACTTCGTTCCCAAAGCTTTCCCGTAAAGATTCACTGTGACCGGACGTGAAACCTCGAGTCCCTATTTGACACAATGGAGAGGTACACTATAACCTCACACTTCCTCACACAACTTGCTCAAAGCAAGAATAGAGTCAAGTGTCCTTATTGCTAAGAAATGTACGGGATTTAGTCAATCGGTCAACAACCACCCAAACACCATCTTTACTTCCGGTGAGTCTTGGGCAAAACCAACACTAAGTCTATCGTCAAGATGATCCTACTCATTCACACTGTAACGCCGTGAATGTACTGAGCCGGGTCTCTCGGTGCTCAACCCTTCACTTGTTGGCATCATTAAACACTCGAGACGAAACTCGCCACGCCCTCTTCATCCCATGCCACCAAAATCGCGCTCAAGTCGCGGGTACACATCTGTCTCACCAGATGTACCGTGAACTAGACATATTTCATCAATTCTCTCTCAACTGCATCATCCCAAGACAAACAACTGGGCTGAGGAAATAGATTCCCTCTCCATTTGCATGAATGCTCCAACCCTCTCGTGCATCACCAGCTACCACTCTGCGAAGCAAGCCCTCAAGCTTTATCACTCCTCCGAGCCTCAAGGATCTTAGAAAATTGGGTTGGTCGAGCTACCAATGGCAAAACATGCTTAGGCTCATCCCTCCATCAAAGACGGTGGAACTCGCCGATGTAATCATACATCTTCCACCATAAGCCATCAAACCCGGAAGGATGCTCCTTGATTTTCTACTCAAGGTATCACATCACATTTATTTACTCGGGGCGGTATCGCAAAGAAAGCCAAAGTCTTCAAGTGTTCCATCCACCTCTCTCGTCCGCATTCAAATCTCTCCATGAACATATACTCTCTAAACTCAAGTGTCGAGAACACCCAACTCACCATACAAGTAGTGCCGCCATAATCTAGTGGCAAACACTACCGGCAAAGAAGCTCTAAATCATGGTGGGGTAATTCTCTTCATGTTTCTTCCTCATTGTCTAGAGGCATGTGGTAACCACTCTACCTTTTTGCATAAGTACACCCTGCCAACCTCGAGGCATCATTAAAACCGTGTACTTTTCCCCACTCACCCCTGAGTAATCAACACCCCACAATAGTTTAACTTCTTGCTGAAAGACTCCTCACACTTGTCATTCCAAACAAAAGCCACTTCTCACAGTGTTAGTCTAGTCATCGGACATGCAATCCCGGAGAAGTTCTCTAATAAATCATGAATAACCATTTTAATCCAAGGAAGTCAAGCAGATTCAAAGACACTCTCGGTCGCTTCCCACCTTCATCACGCCTCAACCTTTGCCTGATCCACTAAATACCTTTCCTTAGACACCATGTGTTCTAGAATTGATTTCTTGTAACAAGAAATCACACTTCTCTAGTTTGCATACAATCGATCTTCTAGTACCCGTGAGCACCAACCGCAAATGCCGCCTATGTTCACCGACTGGAATAAGTATCAGATGTCATTCACAAACACTACCACAACCGATCCAGATACTTCATCGATATATCCTATTCATCATATCCATAAAGGCAAATGGAGTATTAGTCAATCCAAAAGTTACGACAACAAACTCGGTGTCCATACCTCGTATGCAGCGCGGATATCTCGAGTCCCGCATTTCAATCGATGATACCTGATCTTGCATCAATCTTCGAGAAGTAATAAGTCTGCCTCAACTTATCAAACAACCTCAATCCGAGGAAGCTGGTACTTGTTCTTCACCGTTACCTATTTAACTTCCCAGAATCCACACACAACCGTAGCTGCTCCGCCTTTCTTTTTTCACGAACAATACCGAGCACCACGAGGTACTTGGCCCTCATGAACCCTTTACCCCGTAATTTGCAATTGTAGTTCAACTCCTTAAGCCTAACTCGAGCCATCATCCTAAATGGAGCTATTAAATGGTATCATGATCGGATACAAATCGATGTAGAATTCCATCTCTCTATGGGGAGGTAATCCCGAAACTCAATGTAAATACATCGCAAAGTCACACACTCG